>CM070075.1:75990776-76590776 GCA_036250285.1 Pyrocoelia pectoralis | reverse complement strand
ATTTAGATGCGGAAACGAGGAAAGGGAAAACAAGTATTGGCTGGAGAATGAAAAAAGAATATAATTATGTAGACTGTGTGGGGATGGTAGAGAAGACATTGGACATATGTTAGAACAGTGTGCGGAGCTGCGTGAGGAACGAAGGAGCTGGAGGAAGATACTAAATGAGGGCGGGGAAGGTGTGGGGTGGATGGAGGTGGGGGAGAGAAGGAAAATCATGGAAAGGGGACGCAAATTGGGAGGATTATAATTGTTTTAATGGGTTTTGATAATTATGTATTATGTTAAATTTGATTTTATGGAGGATTACTTACTAGGACTAGAATAGGAATCTTTATATAAATTCATTATATACAATATTCAATAAATATTTGCTTGATTGATTGCTAAACCGTTTCTGTGTTTGCCAATTATATTTTAGATGTGATATCATTACTTTTTAAGAGCATGAAAATCTTGTTTAGTGTATAAATACTGCTTACTTTTGTCAATTTCTTCCTTTTGGTTATGCGAAAGTGTTCAAAACTAAAAATTATAAAAAATGGGTTACGAGAAACGTTATAACATAAAAATTTGGATGCATTTATGTTAATTTCAGTTGAGAACGAAGTTTTTGATAACAAATCAAATTTAATTACCTATAGATTCTCACAGAAATTAATACTAATCTTGACAAAATTATTGAAATAGTGTAATGACAAAACCCTTTCATTGATGTACACAGTAAGTTCATTATTTTAAAACATACGTCGACAGATTTCTGTAATTGTTGATACAGATCTCTTAAAAACGTTAATAGAATACACGGTTGATTGTTTAGCCAGGGCCGTTTACAGTCGCTAATCCGCTCCTTGTTGGACTGTGTTTTACATTTTAGAAATTTGGAAACATGAAAAAGGGGGTCTAGGACGTTTGGACGCGACCGTTTGAACGCGGCCGTTTGAACGCAGAGACGGTTGAACGCAGGGACGTTTGAACGCAGAGACCTTCGAACACAAAATTTAAATTATTTTTTAAATTATTACCGTTTAAGTTTAGTTTAGAACACATTACCAAAAACTGAGCACCTGTAAATATGTAGTCTAAAATGATTGTTTTTGTTAAAGACTTACAGTTAGATCGTTGAACTTTCGCGATAAAGACAAAATTCTATTTAGGAAGTGCTATCTTACTATTTTAGATTGTGTGACGTTTCGTCCATTCCATTTCGTCCACTGGCCGCTACGTCCACTAATTCTTTAGTCCACCGCCCTCAAAATCCATTAATTCTTTTGTCCACCTCCCTTAAAATCCACTAATTAATTGTTATTAGGTCAAAAAAAAGACCTAAGTCTTAATATTAAAAGTATTTTTAGGTTTTAGGTATATTTAAAAAAAAAAAACTGAAGAGGTCCTAACAACGATTCAATATGCTTCGCCCCCATGTACACAGAGGTCCGCCCTCACACGAATGTGTTCTAAACTAAACTTAAACGGTAATAGTTTAAAAAAATTTTAAATTTTGTGTTCGAAGGTCTCTGCGTTCAAACGTCTCTGCGTTCAAAAGTCCCTGCGTTCAAACGTCTCTGCGTTCAAACGTCTCTGCGTTCAAACGTCCCTGCGTTCAATAGTCCCTGCGTTCAAACGGCCGCGTTCAAACGGTCGCGTTCAAACGGTCGCGTCCAAATGGGCCATTCCCTGAAAAAGGTGATACACTGATTAAACAAAAAATGAATTTATTCCCAAAATGAGTCTCTAAGAAAAAACCATTATTGTTACAATCGGAACGAAGTATGTAATAATTTGTTTGCTGAATAATTTTAACAGGAAAGGAAATGATCCACCTTTAGCAAAATACGATCTAGACCATTTACATTTAAGACGCAAACATCTTTTGGACATATGTATTAGAAAATATTAGTTAAATGATGTGCTCCAGTTGGTTTCGGACAACAGTCAAGGATATACCTCAGGAATATGGACGACCTACACTCAAGCTAGGAATTTGTTGGAAAATATACGGTTATAATTTATGGATCGCCTGAATGTGTTAATTTTCTCAGGATATAGCACAATAAGTTAAATTTTCTTCGTTTTTATATCATTTGGAAATCGTAAAAGGAGCTATATAATATTAGAAGAGGTGCGGAAAGTCTTCCAAATTTAAGGCCAATTAGTGCAAAGTACTACGAGTTTTTAATACAAAAATGAATCTTCATACTGAAATTGTTTAATTTCTTTATGTAAACAAATAATTAACTAAGAATCAATCAATGTAGTAGAACAAAGAATAGTTTGAAAAACTCTGTGAAAGTATTTCCATTAGTTTTGAAGCGTTTATGCATCTTTCGAGGTCCTAGTTTTAAAGAAATTTTCAATTTTGACATATTCGTCTTTTCACTTATAATTGCACAAGAGGTTTGTATTTTACCGAGTAAATTTGGGTTGTTTAATAAGAATCTGTTGCCTAGCAATTAGACGAGAAAAACTGTCAACGAATAAAAATGCGACACCGAAGGTGGAGTATTTTTAGGTTGACAGTTTTTCGAGTCAAATTGCTAAAGGAAATAGATTAGAATTTAAACGACACAAATTTACTCGGTATAGATACAAACCTCGAGTGTAATTCGGCAGGACAATTTAACGAACGAGAAATTTAGAAATGTAGTTTAAAATATGGCTAGTAAATTCACAAAATCGAGGCATTCTTAAAATAACAGAATGCAGAAGGATACAGTCCATTATTGACAAATGTCAAACTATTTATGCGGGCACGCATACGCTGTAAAAGTTGTAGGTAACTTTTGCCGTTGTCAAAGTGACAATCGCACTGCAATTAATGCGATTTTATATACATGAGCCTGCGAAATAGTATATTATTTTATGTGGCGGAGAAGTACAACTTTTCATGGCGCGCCTGAAGGTAAGCCATGAAAAGTAACTTCTCCGCCAAATAAAATATGCTAATTTTTCTTCAAACTTCCGCAAATTTACGCAAAACATGTATTTTTAAATGGTTTTAAGGGATATTATTAGCGGCGCCGGCGTTCGTTAAATTAAACGTCATTGTCAAATAGGTAGGTATTTGTTTTCACGAATAGGACGAATAGGTAGGTAAAAGTGCTGTTTCCTTGGTAACGCATGAGAATCACATTGTTTTACCTCCGGCGGCGGAAAAGTGTTGCTAAGACCAAAGAGCTATGACAACACTTTTCCCTCCGGCGGCGGAAAAGTAAAAGTAAAATCTGCTCTAGCGATAAATGTCAGACTTTGGCGCCTACTATTCGGTCGAATAATGACATAATTTCTTGACGTTTGAAGAAAAATGTTTTTTTTTCCGGATTGAGTAAGAATGAACTAGGATTAAGAAGAAATTGAATTTAATGTGTAAAATAATGCAATGAAGTTTAACGGTTCGCGGATGGGAGAATCGAATCAGGCGAGAAAATGTAAACGACCGGAGCAACTGAGCACACATTTCATTTATTAACAGCAAATTTCGATTGAATGGTTGGCTTTCATACAAGTGTCATTGAAGTGCGAGAATTTTTAAGGGATTGTTGTAATAATAAATTCATTGAGCCAAAATTTAAAACCAACTTGCCCGCAAGGTCTCCTGGCCTTTCGTCTCATACCTTTTTCTTTAGAGACAGTTAAAATAAATATTTATTCTAGATAAACTTTTCAAAATGTAGATGAATTAAAAATTAAAATGTAACGTGTTACAAAATGCCAAATTTCAAATCAATTTTACGAAAGACTTGATCACTGTCTTACTGTAAACGGTGATTTATTCGAAATTTATTATAAATTATTTAACAGAAATTCTGAAAACTGCTTAATTCTATTTTCTATTTTTAATTAGATAGGTACCTATTTTGTTTATTTGAAATCGCTGTTTTCTACTGTAAATGCTGTTTGTTCTAGTATTTTGTATTTATAGTTGTAAAAGTGCACGTTTTAGTTTTCCAATTTTCCAATTTTAGAATGAAGGAAATGACTTTCTTACAAAGAAATGACAATCCAAAATTGAAAACTGTTATTAGAATAGTGGAAACGAAGTTTAATATTTGTTTTCGTATACAACCACCTACAATGAAATACGGTATATTCTTCCTTCTATATAGGAAACCATAAAATTAAAATAACCTATTCGTTTATTAAATAGAGGGAAATACGTATTAAATTATTTATGAAAAGAGGCAGATGTCGATGCAATTGAAATTGCACCATTTCGCGAAGTGCAACTACGATGGTAATAAAATATTGAGTTACTGTTATTAAGTCGGACGTTTTACCCGTCACAAGTTCTCGTTACGTATTCAGAAGTACGTTACTATCTATTAAACAAGTTTTGTAAGTGTTGAAAATCTCCTCGTTAATAGTTAGGGATTTCCTTTCGCAAAGCAGTAATGGATGTCGTCTTTAGATTTATATACGACAGATGGTTCATAAATTTTAATTTTTAACAACTTCTAGTAAGTATTGGAAGTAGTTACTGCATATTCCGTATGATTATACTAAAGGATCTTTTTATTGCATTTAGGATATAAATTCGTTACTTTACATCTTACTGTCTGTGACTTGTAACGTCAATTTGATTAGTGACAAAATGTCATAAAATAAAAAATGAGATTATATTATGTTCGCCATGGGATAAATGCCAAAAACAAATGTGCAAAATAATAGCTATTTGTATACCAATTATTATGTACAGATTCAAGGCGCATCTCCCAAATTGTCTTTATCTGCTGTTTAAGTCACAGTACCCTCAGCACAATTAATATATTAGAAAGTTATGAGAATTTCAAAACAAAAACTTGCTTGGAATTTTAAATAGAAGACCTTTTTGAGATCCTCTCCGTTAATGCTATTTGCTCTCTTAAAGAAACAAAAATTCAACGTTGAATTGTCGTAAACTAGAATTATATTAATTTATTGTTCATATTGTAGCATTCGATCGGTTCCATTCTGAATAATGGAATGGAAAACTGATTAAAAGGAAACCTTTCATCGAAAGGATGTTTGTGGTCGCCGTGTTCATCTTCTTCTTTCTTAAGAAAAACGTAGTGTTATGTGCTTATAAGTAACACACCTCTCGCAAAAGATCATCCACAATCACACTAAACACGAACCACGTTCATTACTGACGAGCGTAAAAGAAATACTGAAACAGATCAATGGACAAGGGTATTACATGGTTTCGTCAAAAAAGAAGTGAATCAGACCTTGTCATAATTCTGGTTAGATTAGGGCATGCGCAAGCGAATAAACACCGGAAATGGGTCAAACCAGTATCTGAGCAGTGTTTTCCTTGACTGAAAACGACATTTCTAATCAAATACATTATTTTTATTTAAGTACATAACACGAAATGA
Organism: Pyrocoelia pectoralis; assembly: GCA_036250285.1. NCBI lineage: Eukaryota > Metazoa > Arthropoda > Insecta > Coleoptera > Lampyridae > Pyrocoelia > Pyrocoelia pectoralis. The sequence goes on along the minus strand of CM070075.1, from coordinate 76,585,419 downwards.
GTGCATAATTAGCTTACCTACATATTTTAGTAAAGTATGTATGTAGTGTGTTCCGAAAGACACCTTGTAAATAGTGAGAGATGGAGATTTATGGTTGCGGTACCAAACATTTAGCATATTGAGACCAACTAGGCATTGTGTTTAAAATTTTTTTCGTTCAAAGGGAAATACTGAATTTTCTTATTTAAGTACTTCTATTTTCTGTTACCTTTTTATTTAGAGAGGAGAAAGAAGATAAATTTAAAAGATGATTTACTCAGCTAAAAAAAAACGTGCCGTGTTGTACCGTGCTGTGGTGGATTGGGCACAAATCAACCCCACCACTGCTAACTCAACGGCTCATTCCATTTTTAAAAAAATACAAAGTTTGAGGCCAGGAAATGAGAAAATGTTGTGAATTAGGTGACAACACTCCACTACAACTGTGCATTTTCTAAAAATTGATAATTTAATAGACCGGATTTCAGATTTGGGTAAAACAAATCTTCATATAATGAGAAATGCTAGACACCAGGCGCGTTTGGTGTGGCATATACCTATATGTCTAAAGATCCTCTCTTTAGACATATTCATGGTATAGGCCATCTACTTCAAGGTTCAATCTGTAGAATAATTCCAAGCAGAGTAGTTCAAAAACCGCAGAACTGGAACAAGATTTAAAAAAAATGTAATTAAATAACTTTATGAGACGATATATCGCAATTTTAAGTTTAAACCTTGAAGTAGATGGCCTATCCATGACTATGCCTAAAAGAGAGATCCCCATGAATTATTTTCTAAGGACTGTTTTGACAAGTGAAACGATAATCACAAGTACGTACACCTGTTGACCGATTGATGTCAAACTTTATACACGTATGTATTTGATTGAATTCCCCATCATACTTTCGCTTGAGACTTTTTCCGATCTAGTGAAAATAGGTCTATTCCTTTGGAAGAAGTAAATTTAATGGTTTAGAATCTTTTTGATAACCCGTTTCACCTCTTTGTCTTTCAACATGGTTAGTAAAATTTAGTGGTGGCAAATTTAATTTTTTTTCGTATTCGAATATTCGTCAAAAATATATTCGAATATAGAATTATTCGAATTCAAATAATAGTCAGAAAAAAATTCGTTTTATTCGTTATATTCGTTTTATTCGTTGTATTCGTTTTATTCGTTGTATTCGTTTTATTCGTTTTATTCGTTGTATTCGTTTTATTCGTTGTATATTCGTTTTATTCGTTTTATCGTTTTACTCCTTTTATTCGTTGGACTAGTTTTATAATACCTACCTAGTAGAGCATTCTCCAATGGAAGTTTCATTTAAGCATAAATAAACATTTGAATAGTAAATTACTTGTTGTTGCTCCGTTAAATTTAAGACACTTATTGCAAATTTTGCAAGTAACTACCGCATCACTCGTATTCTTCACGAAATAATTTGAACTAAAGTAAAAATTTATATTTAAATGCTTAGATAATCCTTTAAAGGAATAAATTATCATCAAAGGCGGGTAAAAAGCATAAACTTAAATAAACAAAGTCCAAGCTTCACAATACCATGAAAATAATTCCAGTTAAAATCGCCCTGCGTGGTTGAGGATTATTGTAGTTAATGTTTAGAGAAACGTGTTCACTGATTTACCGAAAACCTTTTACACTAACAAACAATAAATTACAGTTCATTACGACTTGTAAAAGGGTGTTATTGAATAGTGAATGACTTTAAGCTGACAGAAAAGAAATGCTGAAATAGCTATTTACAATACGAATATTGTACCTACAACGTTTTATCTACTATTCATAAAATATTGTCGGTCGAAAGAAATTTGTAAATGAGAAATAATTCCATGAAATGAAAAGTAGGTAGTAGGCCTACTTGCCGTCTGTCATCTCTCAATAATAAACCAACGAAGTTCTCTTTTTTCTTAATTTAACAATTTTCTTTGTTCTGACCATTATTCGTTTTATACGTTTTATTCGTTTCATTCGTTTTATTCGTTTCATTCGTTTCATTCGTTTTATTCGTTTCATTCGTTTTATTCGTTTTTATTCTAATTCGAATAGTGGTATTGTTAAGTATTCGAATAATTCCCGATTATACATTCGAATATTCGAATATTCGAAAAAAATTGCCACCACTAGTAAAATTTGATATTGTTTCCAAAATTTCTTTTTTCGTCACTATTCAACTAGAAATGGTTCATTTTCTGATGAGTCCATATTTACTCTTGAAATAAAAAAAAGCTTACCTAGCTTACCTATTTTATTTATGTTTTTGATAAATCGGTTTCCTATTTTTTTGCGAGGTATTTCTTTAGATATGATAATAACGATGTGTTCCTACACGTATGAAAATTTTTAATTAATGTTCATTTCCAAAACCGTACGATAGGAAGAAGAAAAGGATCAGAGAAATGTAATGGCAAGATCACTCGACTTAACTTCACTCGATTTCTTTTTTTGGGAACACGTAAATGAGTTTTCCATAGAACCATAATTGACCTGATACACATTAAAGTTAAATTGAGTCTGGAATATGCAAATTTGTATTGTGAAATTTTATATAGGAAAGTATAATAGTATTCAATAGACCATCAAATTTTGTATTTGCACTTGACAAAACATACTGAGTGTCCAATTTAAATTAATCGAATTATCACACTTGCCATAATTTGGTTTTAATTTTTGAGCACCTTGTATAAGTTAGTCGGTCGGTCCCAAAACCTTTCTAAAGTCAAGCACCTAGTTTAGTCATCATATTCCGTGTGGGATAACCCGGATAACGTGAATAACCTTGTACGTAGATCTTATAAACGATATGATTCTATTGAAAACCAGGTTTTCTCAAAATAAAGTGCCGTTTCGTTTTTATAGATTATAAATGAACTGAACTTGATCTGTTATCAGATGTTTTAGATAACGAATTTTTTTGTTGACTAAAAACAGAATTTCAAAATGATATTCTGACTAGGGAAATTAACAAATAGGGAACGGTTTGACAATACACAATTATTAAATGATGCACACTGCAGACGAATGTGAATATTCCCTTACATATCTACAACTTGCATGTAAGAAATGTACTACCCACAACCCTATAAGAAGGTAAATAAACATCTTTCGACATTAATTATCAAATTTTAAGCTACTTAAAGGCAGGGTAATTAACAGGTTCTTACATTATTCTTAATGTAGTGAATTGTAGACTGGTAATCTAATGAACTGTAATGGAAAATTTTTTCGAAAGGAACAACACAAAACCACAGTATACGTCTTGTGACAAAACCTTTCTTTATAAAATATTAAAAAAAAAGAAGATAGCCACCATCGCATCGCGTGCTGAGTTGTTAAATGATGGTATCTTTGCATGTTGGTTTGCTGTGTAAGTAATAGATTGTTGTCAAAGACAAGTCTAACTGCACGACAACCGTAAGAGAATATTAAATCATTCTAATAATAATACCGTCGTTTACCTTTCAATATATAAAAGACTACCCACGATGACAATTTGACATATTGATTGAGAAACTTAAAAATCCATTAATTGTATTTATCGCAGACCAAATCTTGATTAAGCTTTATTAATATGAAGTTTACTCAACTGACGTGAATTAAAGTACAATAAATCAGTAGTCGGTAAATTGAATTACATTTAGACAAAACAGCTGCTAAGTGCTATGTACTTAGACAACAAAAAATAAAGCAAAAATCAGAAAACGTCTTATAATACGGATCAAATTGTATTTTTCTAGGTGAACAATTAAATAAATTCAGATATAAATTAAATTGTTTAATAAAAACGTAAACGATATACGTACATATAGCGTGACTAGTTGTAATTGCAATTAAAATGCAAATTAAGCTGTACTGAACTAATATATCTGAATTAAGAGATTTAGAATTATAGTCATCCTTATTTTTTATTGCTCTGATGTTAAACCCACAACCCATAATTGAAGATTTATTTTATGCTACGTACCCCGCAATTTATATTGCATAATTAAAATGCGCTGTATGACATTTTGAAAACATTTTAAGTAATTAGCATTGACATTTGAAGTTAATTTTTAAAATGTAGATATTATTTGTTCTGTGAGCTATTGTCTAATGAGGGTGCCTGCGTAGCACCATCTGCCCCCACCGTTGTTCAGTTGAGCGTCGTTTGTGTGACGTGTAATACTTGTTTTACAAAGTGATTGTTTAGTGCGTTGGTTCTTAACTAAGAATAGGAAAAGCCACACAGCCAATATCGTCAAACAGTTCCTGGCAAAAAGGGGGTGGTGCAAATCCACCATACTCGCCAGATCTCCTGACTCCTGACTCCTGACTTCTTCCTATTCCCACGACTCAAACTCGCTTTGAAAGGTAAGAGATTTGACGATATTCCTGACATCCAGCGAAACGTGACGAAGCTTTTGAACTCCACCCCAAAAGAAAACTTCTTGCAAAGTTTCCAGAACATGTATAGCAGATCTCAGCTGTGCATAGTTATGGGAGGTGACTATTTCGAAAGACAGTAAGGTAACTTTTGTTAATACTTCATCTACGTTAATGTTACACGACTATTCACCGAACTTTATTGTCAGAGTATGTATATTCAATAAATATAAGTACATATGTATAACCAATTAGAGTTTTCATTTATGGTTCGCATGATCAGCTACCCTGTTGAAACGAAATTACGGACCAAGTGAGATGAGCATTTTACCCGTTCAGTAGTCTCAGAGTATCATGTTTATCAGCGACTTTGGTAAGTTGTAACATAACTACCGATAAATTAAGCAGGTAGGCCTTTTGACAGAAATTCCCGATATTCGGTTGTTGAACCGGTAGGTAAACGATTACACGAAAATGCTCCGAAGTGCAATTCATGCCAATTCCAATGAGTTAGCTATGGATACGTATTTGCGTTTATCTTACGGTACCTTTCCTAAAGAGAATTCGTGTTCATGGAAACTTCGTGTAAAAATTTGTGGATGGTTTATCGTTCGGTTGAAAAGTTCGTAGGCTGACTTTCAAGTAATACGTGCCGAAATTTGACAGCAATTGGACGATAGGTTCGTGAGTTACATCACTTTGAGTGAAGTTACGTTTATTATTTTCAAAATAATGGATAAAAAACAATTTTGGATGTTGATGAAACATTACGTTTTGGCGACAAAAAAACTGTTGAAGCAAAGTTTTGGCTTGATCAATATTATCCGGGCACCAGGAAAATCAACCGTTGAGAACTAAATTTCGTCGTGGCTAAATGAGCACCGAAGATGATGCGCGCAGTGGACGCCCAAAAGAGACTGTTACAGACGAAAACATAAAAAAGTCCTCCAAATAATATTTTGAATGCCAGTAAAGTGATAGCTGATACTCTAATACTCTAAAGATATTCAAGGAACATATCGTGCATGAATATTTGGGCATGCAAAGGCTCTGTGCAAAGCGGGCGCCGCGCGAGCTCACAATCGATCAAAAACAACAACTTTAAAGCTGCAATAAAAGTGAATTCATGCGTCGATATGTGACAATGGATGCAACATGGCTCCATCACTACACTCCACAGTCCAATCGGCCGTCAGCTGTGTGGACAGGGCCAGACGAACCCACTACAAAACGTGGAAAAACGCAACAGTTATGGCGTCCGTTTTTTGGGATGCACATCGAATAATATTCATCGACTATCTCGAAAATAGAAAAACAATCAACAGTGATTACTACATAGCGTTGTTGGAGTGTTTGAAGAATGAAATCGCGAAAAAACGGTCTCATATGGTGTTGGCACGTACCCCAACAAACTTGTTTATTGTATTATTGTTATACCTCAACCCCCGCTCCGGCAGGTACAGAGGTAGAAGTTTTAGTTTTAGGAATTCTGTCATAGACTCAAGGTACTCTTCTCGTCGGGTTAACACCCACATAAAATAAATTAGATCGTCAAGAGAAAACACTCGGTGGTTTTATTTATGAACCGCGCAACATATGGCGAAGAGAAAAGTGTTGATATATCAAGACAATGCACCGTATCGCAAATCAATGAAAACGATCGCAAAATTGAATGAATTGGGCTATGAATTGCTTCCCCATCCACCTTATTCTCCAGATTTGGCCCCCAGCGACTATTTCCTGTTCGCAAACCTCAAGAGAATGCTCGCTGAAAAGAGATTCAAGCACTGATGAAGAAGTAATCGCCGAAACAGAGGCTTATTTTGCGGCTAAAGGTCGTACTACAAAAATGGTATCGAAAAGTTGGAAAATTGTTGGAATCGATGTATCGCCCTCGAAGGCAATTACCTTGAATAATAAAGTGGAATTTTAACAAAAAAATGTTTTTTTCCTATGTTAGTCTACGAAGTTTTCAACAGAACTGTTATTAGTCTTGGAATTATGTGTACCTACCAAAGAAAACTTGTAGAATGCAGTAGAAGGTTCCTGGAGATAAAAAGTGAAAAAAGAATAACGCAATTCATAAATCAAAACAGAAAGGCATAGTCAGGAGATCATAATAGCATTTGTACAAAGTGTCAAGATCCTAAAAACAACGGCGGACCAACTGTCAGGTGCCTTTTTGAGCTCATAGAATAGGAATGAGCACATATTAGAAGACAAGTAGTTGGTACAAAGGAAATTTTATAACTTTATTTAGCATCTACAAAAAAATCAAATGATTTTGGAAATTATTATAAAAAAACCATATCAGAAGAAGTACGTCATGCAAATACGTAATTCTGTCACAATTGATAGTTCCACTGGGGAATCCTCCATAAAACTTAATGTTTAGATTAGATTTTGGCTTTTGGCAATCCTACCATGGCGATAATTTGGAGAATAACGGGTATCAAGTATCTACAAATTTGTGGCCACCAATAATTTTAATTTTTAACACTTAGGTTAGGTTACTTAGAATTTTTTAATCGTATTGATAACCCTTTCTTCGATAAAATTGAGAATGTTGTTATACTTATTGTTGTATTATTGGTGCTTTCCACATAGTGCTAATTAATTTGCAAGGCGGAACTCAAACATAACTGGAAAATGGTTGACAGTAACTTTCTTATTACATATTTCTTTCGGGCATTATAAAAATTGAGATACCATCTAAAAGTAATATGGAACAAATAATGTCAAGTCAATCATTAATTGTCAGCTTCTAAAAAATATACAGGTACATATAATTAATTTCAATAATCACACCTTCATCAATTCTTTCGTATGAGAATCGACGAAGCTTTAAGTCCGCAGGATAATTTAATCACTTTCTTACAGAATCTGTTTTTCACTAGGTATGAAATTTCTAGATTGAGACCTTTGTTTATAACATCTACAACACTTGTGGATAAATTCGGAAAAAGTATTAAAAAGGCAGCTTAATTACTTAACCTTTTTAGAGAAAATCTTTTTGCAACAAAATGACGTAAAATGATAGGATGCTGTCCATCTCATCTGATCGCCGCGTAATTTTTTTGAATCAAACATTTTAGATGTGTGCTTATATCACAAGAATGCAGCAAATACGTTCGGAAGGAAACTCCTATCTACTGCTTGATAAAGAAACCTATTAAAACATTTTCTTTATTTGACAGCCGCTGTACGAACTTTTTTCCAGCAATAAACTGCATTTTTATTAATTTTCCCATATATTCCACACAATACCTGTCGGATTACAAGGGATTAGAAGACATTAATATTGACATTTAAAATATACGCGACATTTTCGTTTAGTTAAAGCGGGAACATTACTAATAAATAAAAATTTTAACTTATTTCAAACATATCTACGGTGTCAATAAAAAGTTGCATTCATCTATCAACAGGTTATTAATTTTTATGGCCTCCAATTTATAACTGAGCTGCCTTTTAATAATTTTACAGAACCCATAACGCAGCTTAAGTTCCTTTTTTATTTTCTCCGTTTGTCGATAAATTGACCGCAATGGGTGTTGATGCCAGCAGTTTATTAAAGGGAGCACCTAAATTGATTTAATTAATGGAGTAATAATGAAAACGTCAAGTTTTATTAACAGTTTACACTTTCACTGTAGTTTTAAAAATTTGAAAAATGAAAAGCTTTTAAATTTAATATGATACCACTTTACTAAATTACCTAAACGTCGGAATAATTTCCAACTATGTAATTAAAAACTTTCCATTAAGGTGATAATCTTACCTTGTTTACGTTTATTTTGTTATATATACATTTTGCTCCACAACGTTCGGATTTAACCGCACCTACATTTTTTTCTAAGCCATTTTTTTGTAAAATTATGTAAATTTGGAAACATTTTGATTATCAGATCTCGAAATGGATACGTTGCGACTACTTCAACTATTTAAAGCTTAACGTGATAATCATCTGGAATGCCATTAGGTGTAGAGTGCAAATTGAAATTTTTTGAATTTTCTAGCACTTCTTTATGCAACGGAATTAATCGATGAAATATTTCTCTTTTGACAATTCTTCACATCATTAAATACATTCCTGATCATCTTTGATTCCATGAGACCAAAGGTTTTCACCTATAGGTAAGTGCGGTTCAATAAGTTTTTATCATTTTCGCATTCAGCACTTGTTGAGACAATAATGTCTTCTTAAGTATGTACTTGCAGAAGTAGAACAATTTAAAAGAAAAATGGAAAGATCTACAATTAGTTTAGCAAGTACCGAAAGTACCTGTACTAATTTAAATATCAAAGTTGTAGTTAAGAACTTTCATTTAAAATACGGTAGTGCAATTTTAATTTTCCAACTAACGATTAATACGTATTTAAGAAATAATGATATTAAATATTCTCGTTTATCAAAGTGTAAGAACTACATATTTACATAGATAGGTATGTAATACGAGGATCACTGCTAAAGTTCGCGGAATCAAGTACTCCTTCGAATGCTAAATTGTCATAATGGTAAAATTTGACATTTTATACCATTAGTACCATCGACAGTTTCATTGTAAACAGAGCAGTTTCATTTCAGAAAAAATGGATAGGTATTTCGAATCGTGATTATCGAGTGCTGATTTTTTATAACTTTCGATAGATACTATTTAACGCTACGGCAATGTGTGGAAAACCTTTGGTGATAAAGTGCCGTCCAAACCATGGTGTACAAATGGTTTTCAGAATTCAAACGTGGAAAATTTACTTTTAATGAATTCTGTTGTCACAAAGACTATTGATGCTGCGTATGAAATGATTTTATCAGATCGACATGCAACATACAGTGAGATACCTACATAAATCCTTATATACATACCATTTTGAAACAACATTTAAATGTCAGGAAGCTTTTGTATGGGTGTTCCAAATGAACCTAAGCAACAAGCGTTTCAAAGGAAATTGTTTTTTTTTGTTTTTTCGAGCATGTTGCAACTGTTGCATTGGAGGATCGCCGAACAGTTACCCCTGATTGATATACTTCAATTTTTGCCGCCCTATTGGCATAATAAGTTTGGCAATATTGTACTGTTTTCCCATAAGACCCATACTGCATTTGAAGGTTTGGACGCCCTATAGTCACAATATCAAATTAAATTGTCAACAATTGCAAATTACAATATGCAAAAATGTGTATGCAGTAACTACTCAGGTACCTATACTCTACAGACAGCAAACCGAATCAAGCATCTTATACAGCATTTTCAATCAAAATATGTTAAGAAAGAAGCTGTATCAGAGAAAACGTAATCCAGAGAGAAAAGTATAAGATTATTATTATTATTAACAAAATCACCATCTTCATATTTATGTTTAGTTTATAAAATTATGATAAACAAGTATCAAAAGGTGTGAATTCTTATAGAATTCTAATTTCAACCAACTTCAAATCTGTAACTAATTATGACATATATAGTATATAACTAACGCCCTCCCTCCCCTCTTCACCTCAGACACAAGCATTCCGGATTCTGCACAAATTAGTCTGTTAATTAGTTAAATAGTTAACCGCCACATTTTCTTTCCACCCTTAAGAGAGATGGGAGCGGAGAGGGCGGCAGATAATTTGTAAATCACAAATCATGTTGGAGGAAAAAAAGTAAAAAACAATCGTTTTTATGTGGAGATATACAATTTCCCCCCTTTCTACCCCCAAAAAAAGGCTGGAGTTGGGCGTGAAATTTGCAATTTGAGAATAGTTTTTTATGGAGAATCCAAAAGTGCAATAAAAAATAAGTGTTCTCATTTAAGTTTTCAAAACTCACCTCCGTCCTACCCCCAGGAGAGGTGACGGTATTGGTTACATATCGTGACTGAATCAGAGGCGGATCCAGACTCGATTTTCAGTAAGGGCAATCAGTAATGTAACTAAGAAAAACATAGGTTTAAGCAAGATGCCGATTGCAAGCGTAGCGAGCCCAAAGTGGTAATTTTTCAAAATTTTAAGGTCACGTGTTAAACAAGTACCTCAAAATAAACCTTAACCCCCTAATATTAAATTACACTTTTAAATAAATTTTTATTGTAAAATAAAATGGCAGTGACTGCTACATTTTTAATAATTAGAAAAAAAACTCCGCTGCAGCAGCGGTTAGCGGACGAATCCAAATCGGAATTTGTGTGAGCGTACTGTGAATAATATATTGCTAGCTTTTTAAAACTTTTTTAGAGGTAGCACCACAAAGCAAATACATGATGTAATATTTATGTTGTATAAATGTATATTTTACATTAATTAGGTACCTATTTTGTAAATGTTTTTAAAAACTTAAAAATTAAGTTATATTCTCAGTCCGGGCAATTGCCCTCATTGCCCCTCGCTGGATCCGCCACTGGACTGAATAGGTTTAAAAAATACACGTGTTTTTTTCTTTTTGTAATAAGATGTGTCCTTTTCGAGATATTCAAGGGTGTATATTTTGACTTTAACGACCTCCCGACGGCGAACGGGTGATCCGATCAAAAAATCTACAGAGATTTGGAATCAGCAAAGAATTTCCTATAAGATGACATCACATCCAGCTTTCTAAACCCTGTAACATCGCACAGACATACAAACAGACATCCAGACGAATTAATTAACCAACTTTTTGAAGTTGGTTGAATATAAGTGTAACCAACGGATAAAGTTACTATGCAGCGAAATTTGATAATTAAATTAGTTCATTTCGTTTTAAAAATTATTTTAAAGATAATACGGAGTTACCATAACAAACAGTCACTTTTAAAATTTATTTGTAAAATAAAAATGCTAATCCCAAACTTCAAATGAACAAGCTCTACCAAGATTTTATTTAAAGATATTGAAAAAGGTGGCCAAGGGGCATAAATGGTAGTTAATAATGAGCAATTTCACGGTTCAAAATAGTAATTGTTTAAACCCCCGAGGCAAAATAGTTTTTAAAGATCGTTGTTGCACACACAATTTTCAGAATATGCAGTACTACAACTTTTGTAGATGACAAGGGTTGACGTAACGTGGCTAATAAAATTGTATTTTACGATTTTCACCAAACAAAAGTGTGTGTGTGTGCGGGTGTGCGGGTGTGTGTGTGTGTGTGGCTTTTTTGTGTCAAGGAATTTTAAAATTGTTCAGATTCTGAAGAGCATCAAAAAGTAAGCTTCGCTTTAAATCATCGGGAACACCGTCAAAATGCCGGTCAACATATAAAAGTTTTCAAGGTTAAAATCGATTTCAGCATAAAATAATGAGTATGTATTAATTAAAAAATTAGCGCGAGGCAAAAACGGCTATTTCAGTTTCTAAATAGCTTGCACTACTGAGGCAAAGGTGTTTTGACTATTCCCAGAACACAGTTTCAATTATTTTCTTGCAGATGTTTACATCATAGGTATTTTTTTTGGTTAGGGCGATGGATTTTCGAAAAGCACAGTTTCATTTACATATACGGTGGTCACGGTTTTATAAACCAATTAATAGGCCAATAAGCAACAAATTTTGGTTTCTTTTTATCAACGGTGATTATTAAAAACTCATAATGGGCGAGATGTACAGGAAGACTATGAAACTAAAGTGAATTTGAACGGTACAAATAAGGTACGTTTTCTGTTACCGTCGTGTATTAATAATAATTCAAATAATGCTTCCTGTTATGTCCCAATTTGAAGTTTCATAACTTACTACTACAGTTACTATGCACTACAATAATAACTATTTCTCTTTGATGGTTTCAGGTTCTAGAATATAATAAATCGTACAAGTACATCTTAAAGGCCAAACTGTTTTAACGAGTTAGTCACGAGAAGAAATGTAGAACTTACCCGTCTTCCCGCTTCATTGTTATGAAGATTCATAAGTGAGTGCCCCTGCTTTCGTGATCCTCTTTTGAATTTTCGCTCTCGTTCTCTTACATCTATGAATCCTTGCGCAAATCTGTAAGCATTATTTCTGTTATTAGAGATATCGAATGGTTAAAATATTCAATGATTGAACGTTGCACAATTTACTCGTCACCTGAAGATGTATTAACGTACCTAAGTGAAAAAAAAGTTAATTTGTAACTCGCTTTTCGTATTGAAAGGATATGGATTGATCTAATACTAAATTATGACAGTAACTATAATCATCATATTAAAATTATGTGTGTATAAATCATGTATAATTAATTTAATCTTTATTTAATACACATTATATCAAAGATGATTATTAACTTGTCAGGTTATCGTGATATGTATCAATTTTGACTTTTTATGTCCTGTAGTTTCATGATCTAAAGAAAACTTTATTAATTATATAGGTTACGATAATTGTATGCCATTCCCTAATTATACGTTTCATTTTAATTTGTTGTGGAATGTAATTTTTACTTATTAAAAATTGTAATTATTTTAAGTAAAATGTGTTTTTCTGACCCTATGTTTAAGTCCAATTGGACAGTTTGAGCAATGAACCGCAACCATATTTCCTGGTGTGATCGAATGACAGGATATCATTATAGAGTAAAGTATTTGGTTATACCATAGAGAATGTAATATATTACATGCTCTATGGTTATACTAAAAATGAGAGTCTCATAGGTACCTATTTGTTGAATATCTGTATAAATTTCGTTAATATTAAAATTCTACAAATAAAAGGAAAAAATGATGGAGCGTGAAGTGTTCACTGACTGTTAAAGAAAATACGCAACATGTACGGTATAATTTATTATTTATAAAACGTTCAAAATTGTCTTTGAAATAAATAACATACCTAGACCTACCGCAAAAATAAACGCAAAGTATTACATATATAAAAGATTATTTCTTAGGGGCGTACAGGATATAAAATGTCGACCACCCTCTAGGCAATCTGTCATTGTAAATCCGAAACGAATTTGTAATCCGGAGCTTGCATGCAATATGCAGACAACATATAATGCACCCGAAATCCGATTATTACGGGTTTATGATTGTCTAAAACTTAATATTAGGTACTTGCTTTCATGTTATTCACATAGCATAAATGTTTATATTTCTAGTACATAAAGTGTATTTTTGCTTTGGATGCGCGTTGTTTAGGAGGCTATTAATGGACCTCTTTTAATATAAGGTAGTAAGCGCGAGTAATAAATCAAAGCAGCAGAACGTGCATAATTTACACTGTTTTATTACTGTTTGGAAATCGTGATCGATGTGTAAACAAATTAAAACAAAATAACGTACGGAAACAGTATTGCCGTTGGAAGATTTACTATGCGAATAAGAAGGTTTGGCTCGTGATTTAATATGTTCAATTTCAAACTAAGCAAATCCATTTTTATGTGCGTTTAAATTAATTAAAATTTAATTTCTGCTTAATATTTCTAAAAAAGGCAAGACTAAAATTAAAAATACACTTTATACGATAGTTATTTTAATAATACTTTTCAAAAAAGGGATAGTGTGAAAAGATACTTACTTGTAGCCATATTCTAGGTTGTCTCCACATCCGCCCCAAATCCAGTCTTTGTTAACGTTTTTGGCCTTCCCATCCGAGAACAACCACATGAAGAAAGATGACCATCACGGCATGCTCTAGAAACAGCGTATGTGACACCAGCGGCAGCCAAAGCATGTGCAAATGCCGTTTCTCTACTTGCTGAAAAGAATAATTTTTGATTAGGTACCTATATTTCCACTAGCATTTACCTATATGATTTTGTCTTACATATTTTCTTTTTAAAAGTCAGGTTCTAATGAAAACAACAAAATTAAACAAAAAAAGAACATTCAAGGCGTAATTTTTGAAATTGAAATTAACTTCCTGTGATTAGTACAGCAGTTCTCAGTTATTCAAAAAGCTACACAAATTCTAAACTCAGATATCGTTTATCAGCCAAAGCGGATAATGCCGAAAAACAACAAAAATAGACACATGATACTTTTTGAAGTTTCCCGAAACTAATATTTGTTTTTATTTGCACTCTTTTGGTCAGTACTTGAATTTTAGCTCACGAATACATACATAGCAAAATGGTTTTGTCGTGCGACTCACATAAATATAAAACATAGGTGCACCAGACTATTAAGAACCAAGTTAAGCCTTTCCAGAGTCAATGGTACAACAACTGGATGCAGTATATTTAAACTATTACCAGAAGGTAATTGCAAAAAGAGTAAGTGTTTCTTGTTGACGAAATTTAGTTGAACATGAACATTGTTACGTGGTCTAGTTCTTCTCATGAAATGTATTAAATATAAAAAAATATTTTCGCTTCTTGTTTGACCGTTTCAAAATAATTATCTGAATGTTTACGGAAGTATAAAATGTAATTTGAGACTCGATGGCCGTAAAAGCGTCACTTTTTCTGAAAAAAGGTAAACTGATAAACGATTGAAGTAATTTTAGTGGTCTCCTTGGCCATTCAATCAGAGGTACCCAAAAACAGGCGTTGAGCTGGCTTTACATACAGTAAGTGATGCTTATTTTTGCTTCGACCGTATGTGTCTCCTTAGGGCAAAACCTGCTGTAGTTCTTAAGGTGGCAATAATTGGTACTATGTTATATAATTTAAGATGGGTAATGTTCTTGTCCTTCCCTTCGGTAGTTGATTTCAACTCAGCTACAATATAAACATTCGTTCCTGTTTGTATCTTTTTGCTACGTTTTCCTCGGTCCCTGCGGGGACTAATCTTCTTTTCTTTTCCTTGCTTCTATTGTTAAGTGATTGATTCGTATTACGTTTTTGTACCGCTATTGTTTCTTTTTAATCAAACCAATTATTTTCTTTGTTTTATTGAGGAACTTTACTGACTGCTCTTCGTTGACGTCGGCCTTCACGTAGTCCGTGAACATTTCACTAAGTATTTTAGTGATTTCCTCTTTAAAGTTATTGTCACTAGCGCGTTCTTCCTTGCTCACAGTGTCGGTGGCTTGCCGTGCTTCTAGTTTTTTGTCCAACAATTCATGGACTGCACCTTTTCTTCCCTTTTCTGCAGTGCTGGGTTATTCGGGTTTTTTATGCACCGTGTGGAGATGGACAGATGCCCCCCCCCCCCCATCTAAGTATTGTAGTTTTAGGCTTTCACATTCGCTAGTCATGTGACCTTCGCCACATTTCATGCACTTGAAGTCCCCATGACAGTTCCTTTGAGTGTGCCCGAAGATCTGACTTCGGTGGCATTGCACAATTTCACATCTGGTCCTTAGCGAATTAATTTGAACCGACAGTCCACACTTTCCCTTGAGGTTGTAGATTGTCTTATACTCTTTTCCTATCTCAATGAGGACCAGCGGTTGTCGAGCGCCTCATCTTTCCATTCATTCTCCGGCTCGATATTAATTAATTAAGTTTGGCTTTTTTATAGTTTACACGTTGTTCGTTCATAATTGTTGATACGTGGTTTCACTTATCCTTATCCGTTAGGATGAGTGACGCTATTTTTGCCTTTGAGGGCGCAGTATCGTTGAAGGTGTTGGTGACCCTTACCCTGGGCTCAGTTTCTTTTTTATTCCCAGACGGACTTTCCTCGCTGCTTCAGTCTCATCGTCATCCTCGTCCTCTTCCCCCACTTTTAACGCATCTTCGTCGTCCGGAGATCCGGCTAAAGCTTGGAACCTGTTGGATGTCGCCGGAAATTCCAAAGCCTTATCCGTGCACTTAAGTTTGGTCGCTCGGGTGGCCTTGACAAATTTATTCTGTTCGGTAGTTGTTTCCATTAAATCACTACCCGTACTTTCACTTGCACACGATACATGTTCGCGCTCCTCAGTATAAAGGGGTAATTATTAACTCAGGCGGTGCAAGAAATAGTAGAAGAAAAGAGTGATTGGTTTTCGATAAATGTCTATTTCAATTTATGATTTGAGTTTGATGAGGGTGAGGCCGAGAAAATGTATGAATTTATTGGTTTCGTTTCTGTTGTGAATTTTACATTCATTGAGGAGATGAAAAGACTCTAATAGTTGGCAACGAGTGAAAATAACCAATATGTGATTCACATAACGGTTGTACATAATATGAAAAAGAGAGTTGATGATATCATGATTGGATAGGTTTTTCTCTTCAGCGAGTAAAGGGGAAAAGGTTGTTGTCCATGGGGAAACCAGTTGTTTTAAACTTCAATATGAAAAAGTTTTGAAATGAGCATAATTTGTTCAAGTTAAAAGTGTAGCGACTAGTTTCGACTTGAGCAATCGTACATCCACTCAAGAAAAAAAAATTAATAAAAGCATAAGAGGGAGGTTTCGTTTATTATACTGTAACTTTCTTTTTGGTCATATATTTGTTAATGAAATAATTCTTAGCACAAAGTAATAAATGGTACGCAAAATAATAGATCTGTCATCATCCGCCTATTGGTATTACACAGTTTATAATAGATTAACTTACGACACGCTATCAAAATATCTGAAATCAGTAATGAAAGTGGCCATGTGATACTAAATTGATTTTCTCCTTATTCAAAATGTGATTACAATAGTTAATGTTACACAGGCTGTAAAATACTTTGTAACAAAACTAAACGATATCCCATCGATTGAAACCTTTTCGAGTTTATGACCAACAAACCAGCTTAAAGCTGTTAAAGTCTCAATACCGAAAAAGTCGAATATATAAATGTTAACGACATCGGTATTTAGAAAATGTTATTAACGTCCACCTGAAATGTTTTAGGTAATATAGATATTAGCTATTATTATAAATAAAGAAAGTATCAAATTATATACATCCAAACGATATGTATAAAGTTGAAACGGCTTGTCGATGCAGCACGAAACGTTATAGGAGAAGAATATTTATTGGGGTTTAGATGCACCGTAGCGGCGAAGCGTCTAATCGCATCATGCGGGGGACAAATCACAGCCCGCCGGTCGTGTGATTAGTTACGCATCATTATGCAAATGAAACCGGTCTTTATTTTGACCACGTTTTTCCATCGTAAATATACTGTACATTGTGACGACTTCCTTCGCTCAAGACAATACGTCTGGAATAATTTCTGGAGGTCCTTATTTGAAGTAAACATTTGTGATTATGATCAATAATCAATAGGATGAGTCAGAACACTTAATTAACCGTAAATTAATCAAAAGAACCATTATTCCAAGGGGTATTCGAAAACAGTTAATAATATCATGGTATTATTACATCGTGCTTGTTAGGAATGCACGAAACGTGCATTTAATTGCGACAATTACGACAATTATACGGTATATTGTATATATTTCTATTAGTGCTTGAACTTTTACTAACATCCGACTCCATCCGAGGATCGTATTTACTTTTCACGCGTTTAGACATCCTCTTAAACCATTACGTAAAGCCGACAGCCCAGGTTTCCTGTTAAACGCTTTCAGATATATTATGTAGATTAACAGCTTCCTTTGGTGTTGAAAAATGCGTTCTTCTTATCTTCTTTTATCTTAGCAGAGCGAAGAAACTGGAAAGCATGTGGTGGATCATAGTGCTACAATATTTGTTGTTTTTGAACTTTTGACAACATTGCTGGCAAGCATATGGTGGTGGAGTAGCAATGTGCAGTAACTGTTTTCTTATGCTTAGGAATAACAATGCGACTGAAGAAAGAAGCAATCATTTGTTTAGCTTTAGCACAACTTGTGATTGTTTCACAGCAGTAGATTCGGGTTTCGTTCCCAGTAATATACGGCCATCGACGTAAGTTCAAGATAATGTTCAAGGTTTTCTAGACATCAGCCAACCTTCGTTATGTATTCTTTAACGACGTCGTATCCGACGAAAATGTGCTTTTTTCACACTGAAATGTGGGTGAAGGATTATTTGAATTTGAACTCATTCCAATGCAAAAAGTTGCACAAGTTTCACTATAGATTACTCTGGAAACTTCTTCAATCATGCGGTGAACGACATCACAAGTTGATACAGTAGTAAGACGATCTTTGCGATTTTCAACAATTACTGGACATATTGAACTAACTACAAATTACTTAGTCGATAATTGTTTTCAGTGTAGCCATATTCGACAAAATACAGTGCGATCTTCGTAATGCTAATGATTCTGTATGATTCCTATTGTTACTGACTATTAAATCCACTATTACAATCATCATCAGAGAACAATTAAATAAAATATTATTATCGTTTTTGGTATGTGCTGTGTTACATTATGTATATGCACTTTCAACGATTTTTAACAAGTTTGTAACAGTGTAAGACAAGAGGACAAGAAGAAATGTTTCATACAATAAGTTACATAAGAAACAACATTAGAGAAACCCGAAAAAACGAAGCAATTTGAAAATATATAAAAGAAATATTGCCAATATAAACGTCAACCTCTTGCAGATTTAAGAGCAAGCGCGTATTTAGGGGAGGGGGATAGTGAGGGAAATTACCCCCCCCCCCCCCCCGTTACGTTAGTATAATAATTACCTATTATAATCGGACAAAAGAAAGGCTTACCTACTTGGTAAAGTGTTTTTTTAATTTGAACAGTACCTAATTAAAAAATTAGTGCATTTTGTAATTCCCCCCCCCCCCCCCAACAAAATTTCTAGATGCGCTGTTGTTTAAGAGAGTTATAGAATATACTTACTTAGATGTGAAATTATACGGAAATGTGGATGAAGAAAGAAAGAAAACCAAAAATATGGAATGCTACGATGTCCAATCAAGTCTTAAGTTTGTACTTACCATGGAAAAATCGTAAGAGTAATAGGGTAATAACGAGGAGAGATAAGCAACAATAATTATATAGAGAGAAATAGTAAATTGCTTAGTAGAATGTATAGAGCGTATAGGAAATAAAAGAATTTTACAAAAAACCAATCCAAAAAAGAAGAAATGGTGGATCACGAACCGCCCCTAGAAATTGGTGAGTGAAAAAGGGTAAGAGAAGATTATAGCACTCAAAAAGGGAGTTGCAGGATCATTAAGAGAAATAAATTCATGACTAGTTTCGACTTCGCCATCATCAGGTTAATAATAAATAAACTGAATTAAGGGGGAGGTTTCGCAAGATAAGGAAAAAATCTAAAAATGCAATGCTTCCTAAACAAATTCAGATTCACGTGTAATATTGTATTTTTTAAGCTTGAAGCCTCCATCACAATTAATTAGATTCTCTACTAAGACTTTTGTATTTCTTACGCTCAAATGTTGAAAATTACAAATAAAAACGGATTTTGTCTATAAAAATTATTTTAATTATCATGTAACTATTTAAATACCTCTATACAACAATGACAATTCTCTACGTTTTGCTAAGTTATATTGTAATTTTTCTCACATCTGTCATCATTGTTGCGTTAGATTGTTCTCGAAGGACCATATATTAGTTTTAGAGGTTTATTTGAATAATAATGACACAATTTTACTAATTTAATGACGTTTATATTTTTCGTGTAGAATTGAATTTTTTCTATATTATGTCTGTTGCTAGAGTTACAATTTTAATTATTTTATTTATATTTCTATGGGAACATTACGCTTACGCATCAACATGCCGCCCCCGTTGAAGTAACTAACTTCAAAACAGCAAAACTAATAAATTAAATGCGTACATGTATGAAGTTTTAACAGAAATTGAATTATAGTACTTAATGAACAATGATAGGTATTAATAAAGTCTAACAAATTCAACACTAAATGTCATTTGTTAGTTAATAATAGTGATAAGTATGCGCCAAATTGTTTTTAATTATTAATGCGCAATATCACATATTTCACAAATTCAAATTCACTTCACTAAAACTGTCCATCTTGTTCTTCAAGTGGAAGAATGCACAGTCTTTTAATTGCTCTTTTGGTGAAACCAGTCGAAGTTTTAAGTGTAACTACGCGTACGACACCGTCAGTTCCAGGGTGCAGCGCTGTTACGCGGCCAAGAGACCACCTTAGTGGTGGCATAGAATTATCTTTGATTATAACCATGGTTCCTACTTGCACATCGGTATTGATTATTCGTTGACCCTTGGGTCGTTGTTGTAATTGAGTCAAATATTCTTTTGACCAGCGTTTCCAAAAGTGTTGCCTCAACTGCTCTATTCTTTGCCATCGAGACAGTCTATTGATGGGTAGCTCTTCTATATTCGGTTCTGCGGTGGCCGTTAACGGTTCACCGATTATGAAATGACCAGGAGTCAAGACTTCCAGGTCGTAAGGGTCATTTAATATGGGAATGAGAGGCCGTGAATTTAGACACGCCTCTATGCACGTTAGTAAAGTATAATATTCCTCTTGTGTAAGTGAGGAATCGCGCATTGTTCTATGAATATATCGTTTTACACTTTGTACTGCTCTCTCCCAAGAGCCACCGAAATGGGGACTGTTTGGAGGGATGAAGTGCCACTTTATGTTTTTCATGGCTAAGTTGGAGATTATTTTTTCTCCGAAAGTTTGACTATTAAATAACTTGCCTAGAGAACGTAATTCTCGCTCGGCACCTACAAAGTTAGTGCCATTATCCGAAAAGAGTTCAGCTACGGCACCTCGGCGAGCAATAAATCGCTTTAAAGCCGCTAAGAATGATTCGGTTGATAGATCTAAAACAAGTTCCAGATGAATCGCTCTAGTATTTAAACATATAAACAGCGCAATATAGCATTTTGTTTTCCTTTGAGATTTACCTTTACCCTGCTTTATCAGGAAATAACCTGCGTAATCGACACCTGTATGATAAAATGGTTTGACAGGTTTTAAGCGTTGGTGTGGTAAATTTCCCATTTTCTGATTTATGGAAGTTGGATTTGCTCTGAAGCATTGTATGCATGATCTAATTACCTGCTTAATTAGATTTTTGGCTGATATGGGCCAATAATTTTGACGTACCGCCGCTAATGTCGCTTGTTGTCCTGAATGCAATTGGCGTAAGTGTGCGTCTCTAATTATGGCTCGTGTTATGTTGTGCTTACTTGGTAATATGATGGGGTGTTTCACGTCGTAGGTCAATAAGGGTGCGTGTTTTAGTCGTCCTCCGACGCGAATTAATCCATCTTTGTCTCGGAAAAGATCTAAACTTGAAATTGAACTTGAGCTGCGTTTTTGAAAATCAATTTTTTTAAATTCAGTTGGGAACGAAATGTGTTTAAAAATTTTAAGTATTTTGATTTCTGCTGTGTGTATTTCATTTACATCTAATAAGATGCTGTCTTGTCTGTTTTGTTTACTAACTTTATTTTTGCAGTTATTGATAAATCGCATACAATAGGCGAATATTCGTTTAATTTTGTCAAATGAATTGAATTTAGTAAACAATGGAAGTTCTGTATTATCGCATTTTACGTTTAAAAATGATTGGGTTTTTCTTTCTAGTAATTTATCGTCAATATCATTATTGTGATTTTGCGACCAACTACTTGTGTTGACTAATAATAGCTCCGGTCCGTACCACCATAAACGTAATTTGTTTAATTGTCTTGGGAATGCACCTCTGGATAATATGTCAGCAGGGTTTTGATCGGATTTTATATGTTGCCATTGATCGCGTGAACTCAGTTGCTGAATTTCGGCTACTCGATTTGCAACATACGTTTTCCAACAATTCGCGGGTTCTGCTAACCATGATAGAACGATTGTGGAGTCAGTCCAAAACCATGTTTTATTGAAATGTAGATTGATTTTTGTTGTGATTCTATTTACTAGATTTGCTAATAACGTTGCTGCATTTAGTTCCAACCGTGGTAAGCTTATGGTTTGCAAGGGCGCAACGCGAGATTTAGCGCATAATAAATTCACCGAAACGTTGTTGTAACGGTTGTCTTTAAAGGGAAGTTTAACAATGAATTTGCCTGAAGTACTATCCCGCTTAAAGGTATTTGCAAAGTTACTTTCGCACTCTTGTTCTTCTGATGAGAGTATTGACTCCTCTTTTACGATTTCTTCTTGTTTCCAAAATTTTTCGATTCGTGATTCTAAATTGTTAATTGATAGATTACACAATATTGTGTTACGTGTATTTGGATTGGTTAAGGTGAGTTTACTCCCTAGAATCCATCCGAACCTAGTTTCCAATAGATATGGCTGATTAATGTCTACCTTCATATTGTTATGTAGCAAAAAATCCCAAAAATGTTCGGAACCGATAAGCATGTCGATCTCTTGTGAGATATTAAAAGTTGGGTCCGCCAAGACTATGTTTGATGGTATGTGGATTTGCGATTTATCGAAAGTTATCGATGGTGTGAATTCGGTAATTTGTGGCATTACTAAGCATTGCACTGTGGCACAAAAGTCATTTACTCGCGATTTGATTAATACGCTTGTAATTTTCCTAACTTTCCGTACCGATTGACCTATACCTGAAATTACGTTCTCACATTGTTTGAATTGTAATCCGAGTTTATTGCAAAGCGATTCGGTAATGAAATTGGTTTGCGAGCCCTGATCCAGTAGAACTCTGCAATCTTGAAATTGTCCGCGAGCATCTTTGATAAAAACTACCGCGGTTGATAGTAAGATTTCGTTCATGTTTTGTGATATCAATGTTTGGGCATTGCTTGTAGATGGATTTGGATTATCGTTATTAGTTGGAGTGTGTAATAGAGTATGATGTTTTTGACTGCATTCCTTACATGAGAATTTTGAAACGCAGGCAGTTACGTTATGATTAGGACGCAAACAGTTTATGCAAAGTTTTAATTCATTGATCTTATTGATTCGTTGCGAGACTGACAGTTTTAAGAGATCCGGACATTGATTTGTAAAATGCTCATTTCTACAAAATGCGCATGCAGTTTTGTATGTGTTAGTTATGTTGTTTGCTGGGCAACTACGACTAGATTGATCCGTAGTCCCTTTTCTTGCAAATGAGTTATTTTTTGTTGTGTTTGAATTGAATGAGCTAGATTTTAATTGCGCTACTGCTTCCTGTATGTGGCATTTTTTTTCTAAAAATTGGAGAAATTGATTTAATGTGGGAAGATCCTTTTCTAATTCGCCCTCCCAGTCTTTTCGGGTGTTGTAATCTAGTTTTTCGCTTAAGATTGAAATTAAGAGAGCGTCCCAATTATTTACCGGAACTTGCATAGTTTTTAGAGCAGCTAGATTGTTATTTACGGTATCGATTAAAGTACGCAATTGTGAATGATTGGTTTTTGCGATAGGAATGACGTTTATTATGTTGCTTATATGCTCCTGAGCAATAAGACGTTTGTTTTCGAATCTGCTTTGTAGCAACTTGACAGCGCTTTGATAGTTAGCATTTGAAATTGCAAGTGATTCGATTGCTCGCAATGCATCATCTTGCAAGCAGCCGCGTAAGTAATGAAATTTTGTTATGTCAGTGAATTTGTTGTTATCATGAACCAACGACTTGAACGAATCAAAAAAGGTGAACCACTCGCCGTACTTGCCCGTAAAGCGAGGTAAAGGTATGGCCTTAAGGTTTGACTTATCAAGTATATCACTCCTTAGATTAGGTGCGTCGGTTTGGCTGATAGATTGAGATGATTTTGAATTCAGAATATACGATTTTAGTTTAGCCATTACTTCGAAATATTGCCTTTCTACCTTGTCACGCTCATCGTTGTGCTGTTTATCTAATACTTCTATTTCAGATTCATCAGTTAGATCTAACAATGTTTTTGATTCGATTTCACCTTGAATCTTTTGAAACGAATTGAATAATACCGATAAATTGGCAACTCTTTCCTCGAGCACCGAGATGTCATCACCGATTTCGAATTTGTTAAGAGCTGTTTGGTGCCTAGTGATGGCTGATTTAATCGTTCTCTTAGAAATTTTGAGTTCTGCCAAATTAGCCATGATAAAACAATTGGTTTAATTATTATCAACAAATTATGCAATGAAATGATAAAATTTACTAAGCGTGCAATGGCGTTTATGAATGTTAAAACTGATTAGGAAATGAAATAAAGCACAGACCTTTACTTCTTGAATGCCTTGACTCTTTTTGGATGTCTGATTAATCGGTTGCTGGTGATGTGCGTATATCCGGCTCGATGTGACCAAATGTTGCGTTAGATTGTTCTCGAAGGACCATATATTAGTTTTAGAGGTTTATTTGAATAATAATGACACAATTTTACTAATTTAATGACGTTTATATTTTTCGTGTAGAATTGAATTTTTTCTATATTATGTCTGTTGCTAGAGTTACAATTTTAATTATTTTATTTATATTTCTATGGGAACATTACGCTTACGCATCAACATACTTCATTGTAATTTTTAACTTGAATCTTTATCGTCAAAACATAAGTTTAAGCCTGAAGGAAACTGGTCCCTGATCGATAAACAAAAAGCGAGAAGTTTTGTAATTTTATTATCTAATTAATTAATTATCTAATTAATAAGTTCTAATATAACATGGGTTCATTGTGAAACTTGTAATCTGCAATCACGTAACGTTGTATAAAATTGCGGTTTGTGTTTAGGTTTTTTTTGTGTGCCAATTTTCCCAATTGGATCGATTTTACGTTATTTACATTGAAAGAGTAAATTGCAAAAAGTTAATTATGTTCATTAATGGTTGTAACACCTGAGATATTCTTCTATTTTGACTTATTCTTCGTGGTAAAATGCTTTTAAGTATATTTTTTTTTACTTTTCTACTTGATATAATATTACCCATAATTACACTACTACAGGGGTAGTAGTTTCCAAGTTAGATGTTTACACTTTTCTATTCTGTTTAGAAGTAAAATCTTGCCTAATTTTCCTACATAGTTTGCTCAAAAGCGTTTTAAAAAAATTCTATTATGGAGAAGTGGAATTGCATTCTGAGGCGGTGTGAAATCATTCGAAGACTATAAAAATAAATAATTATTATAAGCAATAGTCATTTGAGAAAAGAACCTTTGTCATAGAAAAATCTGCCCGTTGTTCGTCTCCGAAAATAATTAATTAAAACCTAATTCAATGCATATAATTATTTATCATATGAAATTTAAAATTTACATTTATTTATCAATAAACAAAAATTAACCAGAGTATTAATACCTATTACTTTCAAAGAAAAATTTTCGTATAAAGTTTAGCTATTTCAATACTATTACGCTATAACTAGAAATTAGTGTCACCACAGACAACTTGATGTCACGTATGCAAGGTTGCTCTTAATCGTTGGCACCCCGTTAAAGTTTTGCTGTTTTAGAATTATACATTCAAAAATATTCTAAGTTGAATCAAGTAATGACCTGAACCTGAACCATTTTCATCAAGAAATTTGTTGAAAATGGTTTTTCTCAAAATAGTTTCGAATTTTATCATTTGTAGGTATAGGGAGTACTATATTTAAAAATAAGAAATTACGACATTAGTTAACGTTAAAATGCAATGGGATGCTATTTAAAAAATTGACTTTTTGGATATTTAATATTTGCAAGTTTAAAATTAATGAAAATTATTAAATGAATGTTTTTCAAATAACAAATAAATTACTCTTACAACTAACTAGATTTGAGAGAGACGTGGAATCGTTAACAAATCAAAACAGTATTTTTGAAAAATTTGAAAATTTTGTCTAACTTATATTATTTGTAAACGTAAAATTTGAGAATAAAGAAGGTTTAAGGGGGTGCCATGTAAAGGTTTAAGAACCACGGGGTTATCTTGTGCAAGTGACTCTTAATTTTTAGTCACGGCTTAGTAGTAAAATAAATTAAAATTAATATTAAATATTTTATACTTCAACCCTGAAGAGTTAAAGGGATGGTCGGTAATTGGATAACAAGATGCACATAAGCATAACATTAACACAACTACTAAGAACTGTACCTAGAAATACGTTACACGTGATAAATGTGTGTAATACTAATGCAAATGCATATAATTCCTCGTTCCAACATAATTAACCCTAATATGGGTACGCTATGTAATTAATAGCAAAATATCACTTTAATTTATTCATCGTATCTTCTAAGAGGTAACTTGATTCATAAATATCTTCTACAACTTACAGTTATTTGCACCAACCGAATTTTTTCTGTGTAATAATAATAATAGGCTTTATTTGGGTATAAATGAAAATATTCATATACACTGTACCAAGTGACCCATTATAACAGTTCTAGTTTTAATTACAGTAATTTTTTAAGTAGAATTTAATTCCTTAATCAGATTTA
Source organism: Pyrocoelia pectoralis (assembly GCA_036250285.1). Lineage (NCBI taxonomy): Eukaryota > Metazoa > Arthropoda > Insecta > Coleoptera > Lampyridae > Pyrocoelia > Pyrocoelia pectoralis. The sequence continues at coordinate 76,559,020 of CM070075.1, read as the reverse complement.
TTCCGCGATTATTGTACTTATGCGTTGGTATTTAGAATAATTTTTTCAATATTTGCCTAATTTTCAGCAGTTGTGCATAACTATAGAAATATGGTGAAAATATGAAAAAGTGTTTTTTTGTTTCCCAGTTGTACAAATCCTTATTTCAGAGTGACAAAATCTCTAATACTCAATGTAATGAAAAGGGTCTCATTTTTTTGTACTAATTTATTACTGTAGCTACCTGCTACGTAATCAAAATGTATACATATTGTATGCTAATAATATGGTATAAATATAAATAATATACGCAGATAATAAATCCTGTAAATATAATTACAAATTGCTTTTATTTGCTTATTTCATTTAGAAACATAAGCAATAAAAGCGGCAAACACCATATACCCGGAATGATCAAATTTATTTAATATAGGTAACTAAGGAATAAATTACCTTTAGATTAATTTAATTATTAACTAACCCACCTATATAGAATGCGTTCTTGCAATTTATCACTCACAAAGCATCTGCAATGCATTGTACAGCTGATATAACATGAAGAGTATGCAGTATACGATTATTTATTCTACCATGATACAATACAATTACCGACAATTGCAGAAAATGTAAAAAATTAACAATCACGATTTAGAAGTGCACTCGACGCTTCGAGCAACGTACACAGAATTGAAATATGATTTGTTCTAATGCAATGCGAATAATTAAAGAATGACGGGCGGAGGCTGCGTTATTCGGAAATAAATGGATCATAAATAATATGAAGATAGCAAATTATAATATTTTGCGAATTAACGGCAGAATGACATTTTTTTTACGATCAAGCGGAGAGAATGAGAGGAGTCTAAATTATGCGCATAATTTGTTCTGCATTTCTACGTTTTATATAGGAAGCAATTTATACTGCAGATTGATTAGATAATTAGCTTTTGATGACAGATAAGATAAGAGTGTTCATTGAAAATGTGGCATTGAAAAAATCTACTGAAAAGGAAATGTTATACGCCCTAAATACATTGCGCATGGAATATTAATAAGCAGTTTAGAGACAGCGCAATTATAACTATAAATATTGTTACCTTGTTATTTAGTAGAAATTACCACTCTGGATGGCTGTATAATCCGCATTTTCAGCACCTGTGTGGGGGTGATGTCACGAAAGATTTGTTTATTATAAAAACTGTGCAAGAGAAGCGATAGCAAGCCCTTAGAGTCGTTTGTCACTGGAAATGATTTAATAACTACTCTTATAGAAAGTGGTAGCAAGCAAAAGCAGATGTGATAGGACGTATATCTTAAGAAAGGAAAATTAATCTTTTCAATTTGAACAAGATAAGTACATAATTAAAAAGAGAATTTTGAGTCGGGGTTAATGCGAACGACATTGACAAAAACTGAAAACATATATCTAGGGTCTAAATATTTGCCGCACAGTAGAGTTCTGGGTCGATGAAAAACGGAAATATTCCCCCGGGACAGGAAGCTTTTTTTTCAGAAATAGGTACGAGATTTCCATGGAAAATTAAATTGTTAAAAAAAAACAAAGAGACAAAAATCGAAGACCACATTTAACGGTCTCTACAGATTTAAAATCACTAAACTCATTTTTCGTAGAGTGAATTTTGGTAACAAAAATGTGAGCTGCTTGAGATTTATTAAACACGTATAAAGAGTGTCCCAGATTGACTGGGATTCCTTGGGTAACTTTCTTTTTATTGAAGATGGAGATTTAGTTAAATGAGTAATGGTTTGTAGCTTTATGTGCTGATTTAAAACGCGTTCGAAAAAGAATAGTATAGAATTTATTAGCATTTTTTAAGTTTAAGCAACAATGTTTGCCCAAAAAGACGGAAATTCTGCCACCCACCGGTTTGTTAAAAAATTTCAGCAAGATGAAAACTTTCCCTCATATTTAATTAAAGAAAGAAGATTTGATTGTAATGTTTGGTGCAGCATTGTAGGTACAACAAAAATGTAATAATAAAACTCATTTATATTTAAGCATAATTTTATATTTGGGCCGCTGTTTAATAGTAATACGTATTCAAAGGGTTAGCAATTCTGTTAAAATAGAAGCCAAAAATGAATCTACCAAAACGGTGGACACGTTGAATAATTTAAATGATAAATAAATTTGTTTATTTGTTGATTATATCTATGGGTGTCATTTTGGTCTTTCTTAGACTGCAAGAGTCTAATAAAACTCATTGGTCTACAACATTTTTTCATTACACTAAAAAAGCTTGAAAAGCTCGTTTTAATTACCATTAAACCATACAAATACCCCAATTACCACCATAAGAAAATCAAATGTTGATGTTGGTAACTAAAAATCCAAAAGAAAAGTAAGTTGACTTTGTCACCTATCTTAAAAATCTATAAAATAATGTCCAAATTTAATCAAAAACGAAATTAGCAAATAAAAACGATAAAATAAAATACAAATATGTGCTAGTTTTATGAACTGGGATTTGTCATGATCTCGCAAAAACAGAACGATTCATCTTATCATCGCTGCCACATTTTAACATTTATAATCCCGAATCTGTTAAATTTCTTAGAATACTGGACAGAAACTTGGAGGTATAGTCCCTGATGGAAACTTAGAATCTCACTCCCTAACGGCCTAACATGAACAAGATACAGAATGATTGTAGTCTTATCACTAAAATACTTTCTTCTTACCATATAAATGTTTTACCCAACTTTAATAAAGTAGAAGATTAAAAAATGTTGTCGTAATGCTCTATCCCACAGTTAAAAGTGCTACTGTCTTCAAAAAACCCGCTGTATAAGCAATTCAATAGTATTTTACGCAACAAAAGGAAGAAACTTTGTCACTATAATTTACGAAAAAACATCTCTGTTTTACGGAAAAGTAAAATGAAGGAAATTGACAAGTAGTGGCCAGTAGAAGAAGCGAAAACATGCTATTGGAATGCTATTTATGTTTTCATATTAGAAGAGAGGGTAGCGTATAGCGTTAATGTAGTAGTAATAAATTACTTACAGATTCCCAAACACCTCAGGAATTGAGTTTGCTTCATTCATAATGAACCACTATGGTTTGATTAGGGCGGAAGGGTTGATGATCTATTCTCTATTACATATGTGAAGGTTAGAGGTGACAGATATAGTGATGATTATGATTTTTCAGGCATCATTAAAATGGGATTGTCGATGCAAACGAGATTAATAGTGCAAAGTGCAAATTAGTGTAAAAGCAAAAGACATGGTTTCCTTGGGTCGTAAAAGGATTTGACCAGTAGATCCCATGATTTCATCCTTTAGGGTTGAGAATTTAAGGTTTTTCTTCAAATTTTTTAAGCTCCGTTTACTGTTTACGATTGTAACGTCAATATAGTGTCGGAATGGGACAAGTCACCGCCGCCGATTCATCGCGGCCGATTCATCGCAGCCATCTCATCGCCGAGCCATCTCAGCGCCGGCCAACTCATCGCCGATTTTATTTTCGATAAATTCAGCACATTCTTACCTATCCTCTTTTACTTGCTTGTATAAATACCGATACCGGTCATCAAGATATTACACTGACATATGACATTAACATTCCCTTAAATCTTAATCAATTGATAATTACAGTAATTTACAGGGGCCAAACAAACAGAATTAAATTAACCTAAAACAAAGTATCACAAAAATGATCATATTTTTCGTAAAACTTCATAAAACTCTGAACCCTAAGAGATGAAAAATAATGCGCCCTAGCCGTCAAATCCTTATAAAGGGCCCAGCCCAGGAAAGCCATTTACCAGGTCTTTTGTTTTTACACCCATGTGTCACGTATTTTGATGTACCGCTTGCACTATTAACTTAAAGATGTTCAGTATTTATAGTTGCATTTCAAACTTATGTGTCGCTGTTTCCATAGTTCTTAAAAAAATGTTACTTCTGCAGGGTGAGTGTTATTTACGAAAAAATTGTTTACATATATGTATAGACAATTATATGTTTAGCGCGATGCGATATCGATCAGGAGAGAAGGCCATTTCATGTTTGGTTACCACTTTTTCGGTTTGATTCTATAAATGGCATGGTCTTCGTGGACGCATTAAGCAGCACTAAAGCAGTTTTGTAATCGTTTTATAAAAACGTTCGAGATTAACCCACTTAAATACTGTAACAATAAAAAAAAAACTTACATATACTGGTAACAGGTCCAAAAACATTAAGCTCATCTAAAATAGAACAATTCCACCTTCGATGTTGAAACTGATGCCTACATTCAAGAAGCGCCTGATGTGCTCCATTTGCAACAGCTAACATGTGATCTTGATAAAGTTGACAAATCCTTCCTTGTCCGGCACTTAAGCCAGGTAATTTATGACAGTGCGGTGCTTCGTTCATTTGTAAAAGCTCACCCAACGCCAAACCCATACTTCTACAATAAAAAAAAGAAAACAAAACATAATTAACGAAAGATACGCAATTCTATTTCTATTTGTCAATTAAAAAATACGGCGATTTCAACGCTGGTGTAGGCCAAGAAACCCCACCGAGATCTTTAATTATTAATAACTTGAATGGATTCGGACAATGGAAAGTTAACGAAAATGTTTTAGATAAAACATATTAAGGATAGGATTAATTTAATGATAATGCGGAGTTGTAGACGTATACTAATGCATGTGAGGCAAGATTTCGAAAAAAGTAGGTAGTATATAAAATAATTTAAAATTGACGATAAAAAGTAACGCGTTTGATTCCTGATTTAAATAACAAAGAAAGACGGTGTTGGTGTTTAAAACGGTTTTTCTATCTTTACTTATGAGTTTTTAATATCAAGATTATGTGCATTTTTAGTGATAATACTACAGTCGTTGTGTTGAGAATTTGATAGATTTCGTGCATGGGATTAAACAATGATTTATTATTAAATTTATGCATTATTCTCTACGGTGTGTCCTTTTAATAGACTGGAAGCCAGCAGGTGTCTAAACTTTCAGTGACAGCTTTGTCCCGGCATAAGTTCGTTTTGTACGGCTTTCAGTTTACAAATAGGAATAGGTTAGTAAAATAGAAATAGTCAAAAGTTAAATACGTTATTGAATTTATGTGACTTTGAAAGTAATAGTATGTTAGTAGGAATGCTGTCATAAAAGATTTGAGAGCAAAATTCGTTCTTTCATTTTGACCCACGATGAATACTGTTTGAAATTTTGTGTAAGCTCAATTACTTTCAGGATAATGCAGTTCTTACCAGAGATACTCCAAATAAGAGTATTGAACAACTGATATTTGAATGTAAAAATGTTGGTTACTGAAAACCACCTAACCAATGTAATCAAAAAGTATATTTGCCCAATATCATTCACACAATTATTCAAATTAACCTCTAGTTTCTGTGGACATCTCCATTACGATTAGAAAAATAAAATCTTAAAACCTCAGTAAAGAAAATTACATGGATCAAATTCTAATATCGGCGTATCCAGACCACAATTTCCAAGTTGAAATGTTGGCTGACTTAATCAGGACTATCAAACATTTCCTTTTTTACATTTTTGTTCCCTACATTTTCCAAGACACTTTATTTCATATTTTTACAGTCTCTATAATAAATTATCAAAAATGTTAGTCGGACTAGGGGTTGTGGTTCGAGTGGGCGTTGTGGTTAGACAACCGTATTTCTTGTTATTCAAGGGTATTTGTCCAAGGTACTGAACAAACTCTACATGACAAATCTTAAATTTTCGTTAGTGAAAGAAATTACGTAAATACGAATTAACGTTTTTAAACGACTGACTTTAAACCTAAGTTTTGTTATATTATAACTTTATGATTTAATTTTGCAATGATTAAAATATCAATTATCGATATATCAATTATATTTCTATTTTTCAATTTTGACAGAGACTCTTATCCTTCAGGCGCCACGATAAGAAATAGAACTGAACTGAACTGAAATATTTACTTTACATTCAATTGAATCGCTTTTAATTCTTTATCAGTGTCTCTCTGTATGTCTTCTATTTTAGCGGAGGTTCACGAGCAGCAACTAACTGTTCATAAAACACCTTTCTTTGTATTTTTGGTATTGATTGAACGGCATAATTACGGTAGTTTTCATACAGGTTTCAGGGTTATTAATTGCCACTTTATTGTTTACAAATACATAAATTGGACGACGTTTCGCCAAATCTGGCTTTTTCAAGTCTACAAAAAGAAGGAAATTTTAGTTGCTTATACTTTACATACTATTATTTTACTTTTTTTTAAAATAAAACCAAAAAAAAAAAAAGTAAAATAATAGTATGTAAAGTATAAGCAACTAAAATTTCCTTCTTTTTGTAGACTTGAAAAAGCCAGATTTGGCGAAACGTCGTCCAATTTATGTATTTGTAAACAATAAAGTGGCAATTAATAACCCTGAAACCTGTATGAAAACTACCTTTCTTTGTATTTTCCGAATTACTTTATCATAAAGAGATAACATTTCATACGTGAGCACCGCCTGTGTACTCAAGCAACCTAATTTTCAAACCACTGCAGTATATCGTTTGTAATACTTCAGGGAGCTTTAGAGCAAGACTTCGCTCCGCTTTCCCTTAATTGCAGTGGCAGCTTTATCGATTATTTTTCACTGTTCAGCTGTCGTGCAAATGCTAGTAAAGTACCTTTACTACACGGTTTCTACCATCAAAATCAGCCTAGTAATTTACGTCCCCCAGACGTCACGCACGCACAGAACGTCAGAACATTTTTCAAAAATGTTGGTTTTGGACTCAAGGGTATCCAAAACGTCGAGATTCATCAAAATCTGGAGTCGGATTTTTTTTCCATTACCTACAATACTTCCCTATGCACGGAAAAGTAAAAGAGACAAGATGAGTTAATGGACATTTAATACGATCGGAAATGAAAAAAAAACGCGAACATCCGAGCGTTGTGGAATGCTGCAATCAACCCCCGTATGGACCGCGAACTCTGAGGGAAGCAAGTCATATTTGTGCTTTAGGTCACACATACTACGTATACATAGCTTGGTGAAGTTCGGAACAAATTTATTACATTTGTTATTAACAACACATTCATAAATTTTCCCAAACCTTGTCAAATTGTATGCTTCATTATAATTGTATAAATGTTGTACATATTAGGCAATCTATCTACAAATTTACTAATTTACATAATAAATTAGTGATTTGTTTTCACAAATTGAAAGCTTAAATTTTCGAATGGGCATTACAAAATTTATTATATTAAACAACTTCATTCAGAAAACATGAAAGACTTAACATAGAAATTAACTTCATTAAATATTAATAATGCTTGCACATCTTCTCTATACAGGGTTGGGATAAAGTAGGAGTGGAACCAAGTAAATATCTTTAAAATGACAAGGATGATATTTATGAAATTTTGCAGGCAGTTCAATGACGCATAACGCATCTGATGCCATATTTTTTGTTACTACTGTACTTCCGGTTTCACCGGAAATACCCTCAACTTTTTTAATTTAAATGGGTCACGCTGTATACTTTTTGCACATTTTAATAGATCTTGTTTTTCCGAATCCGTATATACTAAGTTTAGTGGAAATAATTTGTAGGAACAAGAAATAAATCACTTTACAGTTAAAAAATAGGTAAATTTATTAATTATTATTTACTATCTAGTAGGTACCTAACTGTTGCCAAACTAATTGACAGAAATAAATTTTACGATTAAGAATGGTTCATTTAAGTGAAAAAGATCGTATTGAAATATTAATGATGATCGGTTATGGTGATCGTGTAACTCATGAAAAAGTGTGTAATATTTTCAATGATCTGCAACTGCATCCTGAAAGAAATCACGTTCAACAGTTACTAAAACATTATTTATTTCTCGTTCTTACAAATTATTTCCACTAAACTTTAGTATGCACGGATTCGGAAAAACAAGACCTATTAAAATGTGCAAAAATATACAGGGTGTCCCATTTAAATTAAAAAGTTGAGGGTATTTCCGGTGAAACGCATTATGCGTCATTGAACTTGCCTGCAAAATTTCATAAATATCATCCTCATTTTAAAGATAGGTATTTACTTGGTTCCATACTGTATCATCCCAACTCTGTATAGGATGTATACATATAAAAAGAAAAGCCCTGACCCAATTTTTCAATTGATCAACGCCCAGCCCATACCCTTGGACCTAGATAGCTGAAATTTTGCAGCCAGATTTTTCGAAATTCAACCCATAAGGGGGTAAAATAGGGGATAAAAGTTTGTTTTTTAAGTTAAATCCATACAAATTGGTATATGGCCTTTCGGTTAGAAATTAAGACAGATGTATTTCAGGATTTTTCGAAATTCAACCCCTAAGGGGGTAAAATAGGGATGAAAGTTTCTTTTTTAAGTTAAATTCATACAAATTGGTATATGGCCTTTCGGTTAGAAATTAAGACAGACGTGTTTCAGGATTTTTCGAAATTCAACCTCTAAAAGGGTAAAATAGGGGATGAAGGTTAGTATGGAAATCCTTCATTTTTTAAGTTAAATCCATAAAAATTGCTATATGGCCTTTCGGTTAGAAATTAAGACAGACGTTTTTGAGGATTTTTCGAAGTTCAACCCCTGAGAGGGTAAAATAGGGGATGAAACTTTGTATGGAAATTCGTCATTTTTTAAGTTGGATTTTCGGTTAGAAGTTACCGGTTAAACCGCTTGACCAATTTGAATCAAAATTGGCAAAGATGTAAATGGAAACCCAAGGACGGACATAAGGTACTTTCCAGGGACGGACTTAGAGTACTTACTTACCGTTGTAACGGTAGTCTATGCGGACGAAGTCGCCGGCAACAGCTAGTTTTATCATAAGGTACCACAAAAAATGTTTCATTCGTCATTCAAGTGCGTCACCGCATACATAATTGAAATTAAATAATTGGTACTTCACCGTTACTAATACGGCCGATTGAAATTCGGACTTTTTTGTGGAGTGGAATTCAAAATTGATCTTATTGCTATCTTAGACATTATATTGCACTGATTGTTGTATTTCACCAAATTGAAATTTTATCATAAATGGTAAAAGGGCCACGTAGCCTGGAAACACGTCAAGTCAATTTTTCCTGTTCGTTTTATTAAAAATCGCTCGGACCCGTCCATTTTGTTTCTTGTCTTTATATATTTCTTAATTATACAGGGTACACCTTTATCGTGACTCTACAATCTTTCTAGAGTGAGTTGTAACGCCCTGCGTTAATTTCCTAATTTAGATTTGAAATATTCTAATTTCTTTTACTTTAATGACTAATATTCTTAAAAGTCTTACAATGTAAGCATCTGTTTTCATGACACATCATTTTAGCCCTATGTAACCTGAACCTTTGGAATTCTCTTTGTTTGCTACTTTGTAGCGATGACTAAGTTGTTTGCCACTCGGCAGATGTATTCTTTTCTTTGTCCCTTTGTATTAATTTGCGACGTAGAACCCGCTGATTCATTGCCTTTAGGGTCTAAGAGCCCCTTTCCTCTATTCACTTTCTTCAGTTATCTACTTGCTTCCCTTCGATTGACATCGCTCCAATAGTCAAAATCACCTCGCTTCATTTCTGTACGATACGATTGGCATTTACTAAAACTCGAGTTATTTTCGGCTTTTGTGCTCATCTATCAAAAATTTAGTGAAAGTTCTTACTGATGCTTTAAGAAATCACTAAAATCGTATTTTTACGTATATTTGTACAGTAAAGAAAGTGTACGTGAGTTCTTCTTCTTAAAACGCTGGAATTAATTATTTACCAGGTTGGTACTGAATTTTCTGCTTAATGTAGTTACCTAATTTCGCTTTCCCCTCCTTTATAGCGATTTTACACCAGTAAAAAAAACTACCTCTAACTCTTCTACCATTTTCCTACATCTTTACTTCGTGACCGACGACCTACGTGGGAAACCAACTGTTTCTTCAATCCCTCGATCGCCGCTACGAAAACTCATCTAATTTCATCTTTATTTTACTATATCGTCGCTAAGTGAAAAACCAATTTTAGTTTTTCCCCTTTACTCCTTATTTTGAACTTTTTATACTTTAATTTTACATACTTAGTTATTTTTTTTTTTACTATTTTATCGAAAAGATTCTGTTTAAACATTAACCATTTTACTATTTAAAATTTGCTACATTTGCTATTGCTGTAACGTAACTTTACCGTATTATTTCGTTTGAATTTTCTAAAGTAATATAGTTTTTTTAAAATCGGCCAGAAAGTAGTAGTTTCCGGATTATTTTTAGGCTAGAAAATGTCATTTTGACGGACTAAGCCGGAAAGTCATTGTGATAGTCCGGTAAAAGTTTTACCGGACTCATTTTTACTTTACCGGACTCATTTTTTACTTTCCGGCCTAGAATGGTCAATTGTTCTTCCCGTTTCTGGACGATTTTAAAAAAAAATATTGTACGTAATACGTCCCAAAAGTGCTTTTACTGGACTCGCAGGCTTGTAATTTGCCTACTTGTCCAGTAAAAGGTCACTTTCGGGACTTGTTACGTAAACTACTATTATTTGCTAATTTAATTTTCTATTTGCTGAATATTAATTTGTTATCGAATTACCTTTAACTTTTTTCCTGAATTAACGTAACTATTTAAATTTGAACCTAATCTATATTTGGTATCCGATTTTTGAATCACAGGATAGTACTCTGGTAATATTATTCCTTTCGACCCTTGTGTTTTTATTTTGTTTAAGGACTTGGAAAACTGTGCACAGGAGTTCCAACATCCGACTCAACTTTAACAAAAGAAAGGTAGGATTTTCCATTTAACCACCGATTACTGTCTATTGCATTTTTAAAGTCGCATCCCTATATCTCAATTTCATTATTAATCTAACGTCATTTTACTTATAATTTTTGCTTAACTTAAAGGTAATTTAGACCCACGTATTTTGTGCTACAAAGTTAATTTGTCAAAACTCATACATTTATCAGTTTCTTGTATTTATAAAAACTGATTTTATTTTGTATATTTAATTTGAATTATTCATTATAATAACCTTAAATTTATTTACTTCGCTTTTATTGCCGAAACCACCCCGTTCTCTTTCAGAATCGACATCGTTACTGTTATAACTGTTAATACCTTCGTAATTCGGATTAGCAGCCTTATTTTCCTAGAAGAATTACGTGGCGCCCTTTTCTTTACTTATTTTTCTCCTATTTTACTACCACAATTTCTTACTTTTTCGCTCATTATTGCTAACCTACGACCACCTGTCTACTAGCACTAAACTACTGCGGCCATTGCTCCATTTAATTTCGTTGCGACCCAATTCTTGTCGTAACAGAGTTATACTTAATGGATTATTGTGGATAAGGCATTCAAGTGATTATTGAGATTAAATAATATGTAGTTAAATTGACAATTAAAATATGATTTTAGTTGGTCACTTGATGAACTTCCCAGGTAACATAGGCTAAAAATGTGTGCAATATTGAAATAACATTAACATATCGAATATCGATTTCCGATGTATAGGTAACCATTATTCGCCCAATATTGATTAGCATGTGTAACCCAATATTGTTACTACAATTTTTATCCAAGATAGTTCCATTGTTGCATTTCCAACACTGCATTGAATAAGATTGGCTATAAATAGATTTACCGATACAATATTAGCTACACGGTATGCTACCAATATAAATTCAATAATGGAACCATCTATGTGGACAAATCGGTATTAGAATGATGTCATCTTATCATATCACCTATTACAACATCGTTTATCCAATGTAGCACCAGTACCTACTGTATTTTCAACAACGTATTAAAAAATATTGGTTAAAAATTGATGTATCGATGTCTATACAATACAATATAAATTCAAGAATAGAAAAATCTATACAAATAAATGAACATTGGATTTTGAGAACCACTATTCTCAAGGTTTTGAATATCTTTAACGACAATGACGTTCGTTCTTTCCCGTCGAGGCAATTCATTTGACATTTACCTACCTACCTAAACAAATTAGTCCGTAAATATAATTTGCAACAAGGTGAGTCAAACTCAGATCTGTTGCCTGAAGAAGCAACTCTGAAATTTTTATACTAAATTTGCACCATAATTGTTATCAAAACCAAAGGGGCCATTAGAATATGTGGAGACTGTAAAATTGCTATCATTTAAATAATAAATAGATTTCCGCATTAATTATTGTAATTTTCTAAGGATAGGGACGGTATGTATTTTCAAACGTTGCACACTGGTAACATATCATGCACATATAGTGTGCAAAACGTGTAATATGCTGGTAACCCTATAAAAGCGTTACTTCCACATTTCCTTTAAAAAAGCATACCTGAATAATAATCTTAATGATGTTACTGAATAAAATGAATTGATTGAAGTCCATCTCGAATTTGATCTACATACGTTTGTTGTTATTTAAATTGAGTCAGCTACTCTGGACATAGTGTCACGTCACAATATAAATAAGAGAACAATTTGGTCTCGTACACATGTGACATTTAATTTAATCTAATACTAAACCAGAGTAATTTACTACAACTTTGAATAATTGTGCAATAAAAGTCCATGAATAATGAATAAACAATTAATATTAATTTGTTGTCATTATGACACGGGCGCTAAAACATTTTTATCTTTTGGGACAGCGACAAAGGTTGGTAATTTATTATAAGTTGAGTTAATCATCTTCATCAATGTTATTCAACTAACGTTGAGATTAAAGGTATTTAATGATAAAGAATTGTTTCAAGATAATAATTTAAAGTGAATAATAATCAAAGCTGAATAGGTATGTGAAAGTTATCAGAGAAGAAGATGTAGTGCCTGTACCTGATAAATTTTTAACCATTTTTAACTCTCCGGAAATGGTATTATACGGATGGGCTCTTTTGAATCTCTTGAAGTTCATGTAGTAGTTGGAAATTATATGATGCCGATTTACTGAAAGACTTTTGATAAATAATCCGTGATGTGCCGCAGACACCTATCAGATTGTTAAAGTAATAAAATAGCGATATAAAATGTTGGTTGTAAAATCTGAAACACATGCTGCTTTAAGCTGTTATAAATAATGAAATCAAGAGATGAAAATCGGAGAATTATACATGAAGAAAATGAAACCGCTAAAGCCACAGTAGCGCAAATTGCTGTCTGTGTAACAGAAATAAGATGGACAACGCGACCTCAAAAAAGTCGTATGCGGTTTTCTCTATCTGCGGCCCCTTTGATATATCTTTTATTAAAGGAGTTAAAGCAACAATGCATATATCCTTTGATTACTTTGTGTTGCCGACGGTGGAGATTACACATTCAGTTTCTGATAAAGTAACATATTTTTATATTTTTTTATATACACTTTTACATAAGAAGACATTAGTATTAATTACTATAACAGTAGGGGCGAAAAAAGAAAAACTGTCCACAATATGCATGGTTGGAATAAAATAAAGCTATGGAGCTTTGGGGAGCCACGCATCATTGACAGTACGACTAACTAAATCAATTTGCTATGGCAGATGACGTTGTATTTGTGTATTAAGTTCGTATTTTTGAGTGACAACATTAAAATCAGCAGTGGAATTTTGAATTTAAATGTATAATTTTCGTTTCACAGATAAAAATGTCCTAATTTGGATTTCTTAGAAAATGCAAGTACCTACCAGTATAGTATTGGTACCTAAGATTGCGTTTCTACTATTTTTTCTTTATAAGATTATTCATAAAAAACAGCGCATCGACGTGCTAGAATGCCTTTGAATACGAGAAAAAATTAATAGTCCATACGCTAGGTAACATCCTGTGTTTTTCAGAGGTCCACGATTTATTTTTGTGGCATTATGGTGCCTGAGAGGTACATATTTAGTATCATTTGGTTAACAGGCCCAAAAATGGCCACTTTGGGTTTAAACAGGGTGGTCATGTATTAAAACTAAAAATATGGTATTCGCATACAAATGTTCTTCATTTACTCAAGATGTGAGTTTGTACTCCAAAAAATATTGAAAATTATCGGCCAATTGCTCTAACATCTGTTTTTTCAAAAGTGTTTGAATACGCAATGTTGGACAGACTACAATCTTACTTAACCAAGTTTAGGGTTCTAATAGACAATCAACACGGTTTTAGGTCTAAAAAATCCACTATGACTGCCTTAAATGACTTGATTAACTTTATTTCAAAATCTCTCGATACAGGTGAATGCCCCGTTGGCATCTTCTGTGACCTTAGTCGTGCTTTCGACTGTGTAGACCAAAGAATACTTGCACACAAACTTAACATACTGGGCATACGTGGTACTGCCGCCAACTGGTATACTTCTTTTTTATCTGAACGGTTTCAGTTTACTGAAATACATTCCTACAATAATAATTTCTTAGAAATCTATAAATCGGACCTAAAACCAATTGATATAGGAGTTCCGCAAGGAAGTATCTTAGGTCCAATTTTGTTTTTGTTATATATCAACGACATTGTTGAATATATAGATAAAAATTCAAATCCTCTATGCCTAATATATGCAGATGACACCTCACTTCTCTCATCCAACGCCGATTATAATATTTTAGAACATAACGTCAATATAATTTTAAGCGATTTAAATAATTGGTTTTCACATAATCTACTATTCTTGAACCACCAAAAAACAAATTCTATCCGATTTCGCCCGCGTCAAAAATACAGTCTTCCTGACCTTAATATTGCCATAAATGGCACCAAGATTACTAATGTTAACGTTACTAAATTTCTAGGTGTACATTTAGATGAATCTTTAGAATGGGTAACACATTGCACATCTGTAGCAAATAGATTAAATTCTATCTGCTTTCAAATCAGAAATTTAAGGCACTTAATTTCCATGAAAAATTTGATTTCCTATTACAACGCCAACGTGTATAGTAGAATTTCCTACGGGATATGTTTCTGGGGTAACTCGCATTCTGCAACAAAGGTGTTTAAAATTCAAAAACGTATCTTGAGGATAATGAATGGGGTTGACTCCAGAACATCTTGCAGGCATCTGTTTGTTCATTGTGGTATTCTAACCTTAATTGGAATTTATATTTTGGAAATTAGTAAATTTGTTTTCACCAATAAACATAAATTTCCCACGCAAAGTATGATACATTCACACGAAACTCGCATAAATGCAAACTTTAGACTCCCCGCGTTTCGATTAAATATTACTAAAAATAATCCTAACGTAATGGGGTTAAAAATTTTTAATAATCTGCCCGAGTGGATAAAAAATATCAGACCTTTAACAAAATTCCTTTTTGTAATTGGATGTGTCGTTCTCGAGATATTCAAGGGGGTATATTTTGACTTTAATGGCGTCCCGACGGCGAAAGGGTGATCCCATCAAAAAATTTACCAGAGATTTGGAATCAGTAAAGAATTTCCTATAAGATGATACCACTTCCAGCTTTCTAAACAGACACACAGACGCACAGACACACAGACGCACAGACACACAGACGCACAGACATCCGCACGAATTTAGTAACCAACTTTTTGAAGTTGGTTGAATATATGGACAACTTTGCATTCCTATTTATTTTGAGTTTTGTGACCTAGAATTTATTTTAATTGCAGTTAATTGTAAAAATGATCGAATTAGACCTATGTTTACCATGTAAAAGGGCTTAAAAAAGAAGTGGCCATTTTCAAGGGTGTTAACCTGAAAAATCTTGTATCGTAAACCTTAAAATTGACTCTGCGAGTGAGTTATGCCGTGGACCTTGAAAAAAATACAGAACGATAGCTAGCGTCTGTATTATAACACTTGTTTTTATTTAAAAATTTAAGGGGTTGTTTACCCTGTACTTAAGGGGTGAAACAATGTTGTCAAATGGCAGTAAACGTACCTAGCTTCTCTAAAAAACAAACAATTGACCTGTCCGCGCTTTTTTAATTTTTAAATGCCTCAAACGCTTTCCTCATTTTCCATTTTTGCAACTTCAATTTTTTTGTTAAAAATAAAAAAAACTAAAAAAAAACTAGTGCACTGAATTTAGAAAAGAAAGACCTTCCAAATGACGTATCACTTGGCCATCATCCCTATTTAAATTTTAGGGGTTGTTTCACAGCACTAAGAGATGAAATCATTTCAAGTTGAAAATCATGACAGAAGTTGTCCCCCTTGATATAAAAATTGACGTGTTTTTGCATTTCTCAAAAGAAAAAAGTTTCCAGTCAGAAATCCGTCTGTTTCCTTTTCGTTGGCCCACCCTGTATAATGTAATGTATGAACCGTAAAAAGTAAAATTCCTAGGACCATAAAAAGGGACCGTTATCCTAAAAAATTATCTAATTGTTTCACATTACATTATTATTTAATACTCAAGTGCGTATGTAATATCAAACCTTTATACACGAGAGAGCATCCTGCTCCTGTTTCACTGTAATAAATATGATTGATTGAGTCTTGGTCTTTTTTATAATATGAGCATGCGTCCAATCTTGCCACTTTACTCATTCTTGTTTTCATCCTGCCGGTGAAAACACTGAAATGAAAAAAAGGAAGATGGTAGCCATATAAGATGGAGGCCTACAAAGGATTCATCACCCGCGTAACAACACAAGGCTATGTAAGAGCTACTGTTCTCAGAAGACAGGAGAAGGTAAAAAAGTTGTTCATACACGTTTTAAAATCATTACCACGTGCAAACGAGCAGTGTGACCGATATTATACATGCAATTTATTGGCAAAGATAGTGACTAAAGCTTGTGTGTGCTGAACATAATCAGTTCGCAAGTTTCGAAAACAATTAAATTTAGGAGTAAAGTGTATTAGAGAAAACTGTTAAGACTTATGAGCAGATTTCGAAAATAGAATAATATACGGGTTGTTCTATTTAAAAAAATTATTTAAGGTGACGCTCAGCCGCCATTTTCAAACATTTAGCTATCATTTTTCCATAAAAAAGTAGCGATATACCAGGTAGTTTCAAAAATTAGTAGGGGGGAACGAACTTTAGACGCACACTGTATTATATTGCAGCGCTGCAGGCCATGTAGTTTAGAGTGTAGACCTTTGGCTTCTTGTACGATCCTTTGCCATCGCTCTACTTGTCTTACTTTTTACCTCCATTTTGTTACTTTCAGTTGTCTTAAATCCCCTTTTACTTCACCTTGATCTCCTTCTTCTTCTAGCCCCCCTCCTCCAATTCGCTTTTGAGAACTTTTTTTGGAAGGCGTTCTCCAGACATTCTCGACACATGGCCTAACCATCCCATTCTTTTGGCTTTTATTTCTCGTGTCTGCTTTCTTTCTTCCAAAAATTTTCCTTAACAATTTCCTCTCCGACACCCCTAGTCTCTGCTGATTTGCTTTTGTCAAGGTCTACACTTCACTCTCGTACAACACTATCGGTCTTATTATAGTTTCATAGATTCGCACCTTGAACCTCCTCGGCATGGCTTTACTTTTAAGCAACAAAAAGTGGCTGCTGTTTACAGAAGAGTTATTTCAAACCTTTAACATAACAATGAGTCATGTGGTAACAAGAGCGAGCTCCTAATTATACCTCCCCAAAGCCTTTAAACAATGTATATACAATCTGGAATGGATTCAAAAAGCTTCCTGTAGAGAATAATGGTAAGGTAAGGTAAGGTAAATTATGTGAAAGATCGACAGTTCGTAAATTGATTTATGGAGTAGTGACCAATAGGACATTGTTTTTGCCAAAAAATCATGCGCACCCATTTTCAGTGCCCCCTCGTGACGTTATTGCGATGAAGTTTTTGATTCGGCCATTTGCCTTTAAATTTGGGAGTACCATTAGTTTCCAAATATAGCCGTAAATAACGCTAGATTGCTAACAAGTAACAAGTAATGAACGCAATGATTGCTTTTTCTAAAGATATTATGAAAAACAGGCTGAACATTTTCGAAGATAATCTTTTCATTTCGTAAAGGTGCGTTCACCTTAAATTAAAATTTAATACAATTAATTTCTTTTGGTATAACCATTTCAGTTGAAATAAAAAGGTTCAATAATTATAAACTTTCCATCTATCTAGATCAGATACTTTTAAAGTGCGTGAAAGAATCTGCTGTAACAATTTCTGTTACAACAACACCTTCTATCAGTGACAATAAATAACAAACTATCTTTATATTTACATGCATCCAATAAGACAACTCTACTGCTATAACTAACTTGCTTTACTTTTTAACAAGACGTTACGTCCTATTAATCTTAATCCAAATGTACTTTTTCATACAAGTAAACGCGTATCACAACAATTAATCTTAAGTTTAAAAAACAAAATTAAC
Source organism: Pyrocoelia pectoralis (assembly GCA_036250285.1). Classification (NCBI taxonomy): domain Eukaryota; kingdom Metazoa; phylum Arthropoda; class Insecta; order Coleoptera; family Lampyridae; genus Pyrocoelia; species Pyrocoelia pectoralis. Next base: position 76,540,762 of record CM070075.1, on the reverse strand, counting down.
AGATTAAAGGATGAGGAGGGAATATTTAAACTCTTGGCAACATTTCATACTTAACAGCTGAATTTTTGTGAAAGTTTTTTCTTTATATCTTGATTCATATTGCGGCATTAACGTTAATTTACTACAATTTCGAGTACTTATTTAAAATAAAAACCTTAACATATCGTAAAGCGTAATAAATTCAAGATTATGACGAAACGAATATTCAGAGTATCGTATTAATTAAAGAAAATTCTACCGGTTTTTTGCAGAAAAAAAACATTGAATATGCCTTCTGGTTAATTGCGTTATTGAAAATGATGACCTGTTGGTTCTGGTATACAAGTAAATAAATTTCTGAAGCAATCAAAATCAATTAAACACTATTTTATTAAAACATTAACGCGCTCTGAAGCAATGCACGATTTCACAATCGTTCTTAAGTACACTTTAGCACGAAATGCAATGTCACGATTGTAAACTAGGTGACAAACGTCTTCAATTAGATTTAAAGAATTGAATCTTAGATTTAATCTAGAAGTATGTAAATATTGTTTTTTTGATGTTGACATGCCCGATGGAGCGGAAGAATTTTTTGATGGAAAAATGATGTAAGTACGAACATTCGAGTATGCAACACAAAAAATTCCAAAATCACATTCTTCAATATTAATATTCCGTAACGAATGGAAGTGGTGCTGTTTTAAACGGTAAAAGTTACGTGACATCTTATTTAATTGAGTCTAAATATAATTTTCTGTCGAATTACTGCGATTATACGATTTTTTCGCATTTAACTGTTTTTTTTTGGTTTCAGAAAAGGCCGATTTATATCGCTCTAAATATTAATAATAATGAAAAATGTCGTTATACAATTTCGGTAACGACCTTTTTTATTCATTTTTGTGTAAACATTATTTTAATGGTATGTATACTAGAGTAGTATTTAATTTGCACCTTAATGCTATAGATAGAACTCCATAAATACAAAGAAATAAAGCTAACAAAGCTCAGTAAGCTATAGCACTTTTTTGCGCTTCCAAATTTAAACAAAAAACCTATAAACGTTGAGTTTTCACGTAAAAGTATTTTCGTTAAATATCGTTCCTTTAACAAATTAGTCAAAGCTTCACAATTTCGAGGGGAAGTTTTTCACATTTAATTTTTAGTTAATTTGAACGATTCGTTATTAGTCCATTCAAATTGTCAGCTTCTCCATATATCGCCTTACAAATGAAATAAAAAGCTATGTTTTTTTTTCTGGGGTGTAGGGGTGTGGGGGGGGGGGGGGGGGGGAGGGTTGAAAAGCGTAAATCCAATTTTGCGAATTGATTAAGGTTGCGCTAATTTCTCTGTCTTTAAAAAACAACCTAATTTTGTTTTGGCAATAACTCGGATTCTTTTCATCGGATTTTAAGTTTTCACGGCTCATTTTGTAGGTCTTTTCAAGCCCTACAACTTTCTTTTGAGCGATCATAACCTCAAATTAACACATCTCGAGTTATTGGCGAAAAAAGGCGAAAAAAAATTAACACGTTTCGGTTTTTCTTCTAAAATTCTTTTCAGTCACAAAAGCAAAAATTTCTAGCAAAATTGGATTTGCGCTTTTCAAACCACCCCCCACACCCCAGAAAAAAAATCGCTTTTTATTTTATTTGTAAGGCAAAATGACAATTTGATTGGACTATATAGTAAAGACATAAGTACGCCGTCCTTGTAAGGTAACTTGTGGAATATGGTGAATGCCAGTGTACATTGCATCAACTGATAGTAAGATACGATAATCTAGGTGGATATCATCTGTGGCAGTTTCTCTCAGGTAAAATTATTTGTTGCTTGTGACACTATGGTAACTTCTTTTATTTTGATATGGGCTAAGTTGCTCTGTGATTGAGCTAGTTATGTAATAGACAAAGGACTACGAAATCATTTGTAGGGCAATGTAAAATTATAACGCTTATGTATGTATACAGGGTGTCCCACTGCTCCGTAATCGGTCGATAACTCAATTTGGGTTGAAGATACACAAAAAAGTTTCAAATAAAGGTTGCTTTGATTTGAAATGCGCATCTTTTAAAAATATTCTTATATCTACAGTGTGTTGCATTTTCACGTGGCAGGAAAATGTCACTTTTTTTTAAATGACACACCCTGTATTTTTTTCTCTTAATGTATCGACCAACCATATTTATATCACGCCTGAAAATTTTTTTGATATTGGATGTGCGGTTGCCAAGTTATTAATTATTTTGTCAAAATTTGGTACACTACAAGGTCGGACTATAATATTCATAACTAAGTTATTCTTCAAAAAAGGAAAAAATTTTTTGAGGAATAATATTACCCTAATGTCGTGTTACTCTAAAAAAAAAAACTAAGTGATTAATTTTATACCGAGTGTTTAAAATGAGGATTCAAACTTTGTGAACTTTAAATAGAATTAATACGAATATTTTAAATGGAACACCCTGTATTTTTATTTGCCATCAAATTCTCGACAAAAAACCCTATTCAACGGTGTATTATTTCCTGGTATTATTTTTTGTACTTTTGTTAATATTTACGATTTTTATAATTTTACGTAAAAAAAATTTTTTAAAAGTAATTTTTATTTAATTATTATTACAAAATACCGTTTAAATAGTTGGTATCAACGCAAAAGAACAAAACTCAAGTCCTGTGACTATTTTAATTTCTAAATCATTAAAACAAAATTGTTTGTAAACGGTATTTCTCGAATTTTTAATAAACGGTGTTTCTCGAAAATTAAAATAGAAAATAAATACAATATCTCTCATTAACATTAAACTAAATGTTCAAAATGTCTTCCACTTTGATCAATGCACTTGTGAAGCCTAACCCTAAATAATCTCACATTGTTTAAAGTCATAGGAGTAATCGGTTGAAACGCCTCTCGAATTCAAATTTTCATGTCACCTCGTGTTGTGGTAGCTGTTGATATATTTGAGATTTAACAGTTCCCCAAAGATAGTAATCCATAAAGCTAAGGTCCGGTGACCTTGGCGGCCAAGGAACAGGGCGTCCTCTACTTTATTAGGGTACAGTAAATCCAATTCTCGCGCGCAGCTCTGACTGTTGTTTTGCTTTAATTATTTAGAAATTAAGATAGTCACAGGACTTGACTTTTGTTCGTTTGCGTTGATACCAACTATTTAAACGGTATTTTGTAATAATAATTAAATAAAAATTACTTTAAAAAAATTTTTTTTACGTAAAATTATAAAAATCGTAAATATTAACAAAAGTACAAAAAATAATACCAGGAAATAATACACCGTTGAATAGGGTTTTTTGTCGAGAATTTGATGGCAAATAAAAATACAGGGTGTTCCATTTAAAAAATTCGTATAAATTCTATTTAAAGTTCACAAAGTTTGAATTCTCATTTTAAACACTCGGTATAAAATTAATCACTTAGTTTTTTTTTGTAGAGTAACACGACATTAGGGTAACATTATTCCTCAAAAAAAATTTTCCTTTTTTGAAGAATAACTTAGTTATGAATATTATAGTCCGACCTTGTAGTGTACCAAATTTTGACAAAATAATTAATAACTTGGCAACCGCACATCCAATATCAAAAAAAATTTCAGGCGTGATATAAATATGGTTGGTCGATACATTAAGAGAAAAAAATACAGGGTGTGCCATTTAAAAAAAAGTGACATTTTCCTGCCACGTGAAAATGCAACACACTGTAGATATCAGAATATTTTTAAAAGATGCGCAATTCAAATCAAAGCAACCTTTATTTGAAACTTTTTTTTGTATCTTCAACCCATATTGAGTTATCGACCGATTACGGAGCAGTGGGGCACCCTGTATAATTGTTGTGTAGAAAACTATACATATTAAAATAATAATTTTTCAATTAAGAAAAATATGGAGGGCAAATGTGGCTTAAAGATTTTCTCTCGAAACGTACAAATATCACGAATTCACGATAAATCAAAGGATGGATGCGGTAAGTTGTAAAATGAATTGCACGTCTAATTTTTGTGTAATGGTTAAGGTGGTGGATATGTGGAAAATGTATTTTCAATTATACCCTTGTTTTAAACAAGGATTATACTCATCTGTACACAGAAAAATTTTGCTTGTGACAAGGTTTCGAACCTAGGGCCTCCATCTATTAATACTAATTAGAGATAGAGAATTTCTGTCACAAGTAAGCTAAATTTCTCTACATACCGGGTGTCAACGAATCTATTAGACAAGCCAAAACTTCTAGAATAATAGGTCTATTAAAATGAGATTTGGTATAGGTGAATGGCATGTAAAGAGGAAAATTTTCGCATATTTTTCACCGTCTGGTCACTTCCGGTTTCGCCGGAAATGGCTCCGGTTTTGAATTTTTAAATGGAACACCCTGTATATTGTCACATTTTTGGATTTCTGAGACAATTCTGAATCAGAATATGAATTTTAAAATTTTTTTTACGCCTACTTCATTTTTTTAGAGTCATTTTTAATATTGCATTTCTAGGTGGCCATAATTGGACGTAACTAATCTGAGGATCTCAGGTGATGTCAGAAAATTACAATCGCACAATTTTAGTGACTAGTATGATAGATAGGCATAAGACAAGTTGGAAAAATTACATTTTCGTGTCTAACTATTATTTTTCAAATGGCGACCGTTTTTAGACAAGCACTTTCCGAAAAGAGGATTTTTTGACGAATCTAACGATACTAATTTATTTGCGATTGGATTAAAAATAAGAACATAAATAACTAAATAAGGAAAATATTGGATAATAATTTACTTACTTTTGTCAAGTGTGCCTTTTAAGAAACTTTTACTGTGATAAAGTGAGTGTTTTGAAGTACAAAATATTATGCGGCTATCCATGGCACACTTGACAAAAGTAAATAAATTATTATCCAATATTTTCCTTATTTAGTTATTTATGTTCTTATTTTTAATCCAATCGTAAATAAATTAGTATCGTTAGATTCGTCAAAAAATTCTCTTTTCGGAAAGTGCTTGTCTAAAAACGGTCGCCATTTGAAAAATAATAGTTAGACACGAAAATGTAATTTTTCCAACTTTTATTATTCCTATCTATCATACTAGTTACTAAAATGTTGCGATTGTAATTTTCTGACATCACCTGAGATCCTCAGATTAGTTTACGTCCAATCATGGCCACCTAGATGCAATATTAAAAATGACTCTAAAAAAATGAAGTAGGCGTAAAAAAATTTTTAAAATTCATATTCTGATTCAGAATTGTCTCAGAAATCCAAAAATGTAGCAATATACAGGGTGTTCCATTTAAAAATTCAAAACCGGAGCCATTTCCGGCGAAACCGGAAGTGACCAGACTGTGAAAAATATGCGAAAATTTTCCTCTTTACATGCCATTCACCTATACCAAATCTCATTTTAATACACCTATTATTCTAGAAGTTATGGCTTGTCTAATAGATTCGTTGACACCCGGTATATGCATAAATAATTGTAATTAAAAATATTTATCTACCATATTTAATTTTCACAAAAAGTTAAAATTTGTTTCATCTAATATTTGAGGACATTTTGCTTAATTTCAGACGTTCTTTTACATAGTCATATGTCAACAAGGAAGGTATAGGTAATATGAATATGGTACTTCAATTTCGATTGCTTATCAAGAATTGACAAATTTTTTTGTCTTATGAATGCAGTATAAACAGGACATAGACCATAAAAAAACCAGCATATAAAGGTTGTAAAAGATAAACTACAAATTTTTAATAATTTAATAATTGACTAATTGTATTGGTGTTAAAATCAAATGAATTGAAAAGAAAAAGTACAACTGGTGTGCATGGGCATGTGCAGAATAAACGCATTTTTTTTAAACACAAACGTAATATGACATAGAAATAGCAACTTTCATCCTTGTTAAAAATTACCTAAAGGTTAGTTTAAAATCAAAGATATGGATTGTGACGGACAGACGGACGAATGCGTAAGTCATAGCACATTCTGGTTTAATACTCAAATATTTCTCTTAAATTTAATTACAAAAATGATTTTTAATGCAATGTAGGGATTCCAAACCACGCAAAGCTATCAAATTTACTTATTTATCATCGTCACAATACATTGGGTTGTTTTCCCATACAAAACGGTATACAAATAAAGATTATGGACATCCATGAGGACAAACCATGAATAATGTAGTAAAGTCTTAAAAGATCGTTCTTGCACAGCGCCGTAACGCGTTTGGCACCTATACTAACAAATTTCAAATTTTGCTGAGAGGCCAAGGTATAACAGAGAGTTACAAACCCCAACAAATGACGCACATTTTGACTTTAATCGGTGAATGCGTGTACTGTAGATGTTATTAATGTTTCAGTCTGGAACACATTCAAAATATAGGCTACCTATTGTAAAAAGTTTCGGCTCTCTAGAATCATGCCATGCAGAGTAGTAGCAAAAATGGGTCAAAGCGAAAAATACACAAAAAATTAGATTTGCTGTAATGAGTTTACGGTAAATATGAAGTAGTTCCAAGACCAAAGAATTTTCTTCTATTAATTGTTGCCGAAATCTAAGATGTCCAATTATAATCTAGGTATATTATATTTTTCTTTTAATTTGAAATCATTTGGAAATATAAAGTGTGTCCCAAATAATTTTTTACAGATGGAGAAAAAGTTTATCTTACGTTTCACAAAAAAAAATATTCTTGATAAAAAGCTCTGCATGACTTGTAGATCCATAATCAAGTAGTGCAACATTTTTAAAACATTGGCCGGAATACAGGGAAAATCAAAATTATGGTTTGGATTGAGAGTAAAATACGTTTAAACTGTAGTGGAGACTGGAGAGCCAAATGTTCATTCAAATTGTTATTAAATAGCAAAAACTTACGCACAAGATTATTTCAATAACACGTCAGCAATTGTTAGATTAATGCACAGTACGAAACATCGTAAGATCCCGTTCATGATAAGCGCCTGATTTTGTTTTATTCATCCTTATTAAACACGTTCTGGATAGAGTGTATATTTTGATTTTACCTGTATTCCGGCCAATGTTTTAAAAATGTTGTACTTGATTATGGATCTAAAAGTCATGCAGAGCTTTTTATCAAGAATATTTTTTTTTGTGAAATGTAAGAAAACCTTTTTCTTTATTTGTATAAAACTATTTGGGACACACTGCATATACCTAGACAGTGTCCCAAAAGTATGGAATATCGTATGTACCTATATTTCTTTGTAAATATCCATTTTATGGGAAAATGTTTCAAACAAAAGTTATTTGGTATTTAATTTCTCAACACATGGCATTTTTTACTTCTTTATTTTTTTTAAAACAAAAGCGCAACATATAAAATTTTTCTTTTTTAATGATAAGATATATCTTTAGCCAACTTATTTGATAGTGTTTTATTCTTTTTTCAAGAATATAAAATATTAATACCCTTGCATCGAAAAAATTTTGAAACTGCGACTAATCTAGTCATGGGTGACTAGAGTAATAATGAGCATTATTGAACGTTGTTGAAATACACCGACAAACAGTTTTTCGCGGTTTTCTCAAAACTTATTTGAAATCTTTGAAACAGTTTTCCACAAAATGGATATTTCCAAAGATATACATATACGATATTCCATACTTTTGGGACACTATATGTATTGTATATAACTAAAATAACATAATATTTAATTTTGAAAGTGGTAATAGCCAAGTTTCTCTTTGACTGCTTCAATTCGAGTGATGCATCATTCTATACATATGTAGATGATTGAATTACTGTAAGTACCTACAAGGCAATACGTTTGACAATTTTTCCACATAAATAGACCTATAAATACAGTTTCCAACGTTTTTCCATTCAAAATATGATACAGTTACTGGGTAGGTACAACCAAAAGCATACGTGTAAGAAAATCGGTGAATGCGTGTAGGTGTTTAGTTGTCAAAACAACCCCCTCATTAGACACAAAAGGTTATGTAGCACACATTTAAGCTATATGCAAACAGTTTCAATTCGCTAGGCTACGATATTCCATACTTTTGGGACACTATATGTATTGTATATAACTAAAATAACATAATATTTAATTTTGAAAGTGGTAATAGCCAAGTTTCTCTTTGACTGCTTCAATTCGAGTGATGCATCATTCTATACATATGTAGATGATTGAATTACTGTAAGTACCTACAAGGCAATACGTTTGACAATTTTTCCACATAAATAGACCTATAAATACAGTTTCCAACGTTTTTCCATTCAAAATATGATACAGTTACTGGGTAGGTACAACCAAAAGCATACGTGTAAGAAAATCGGTGAATGCGTGTAGGTGTTTAGTTGTCAAAACAACCCCCTCATTAGACACAAAAGGTTATGTAGCACACATTTAAGCTATATGCAAACAGTTTCAATTCGCTAGGTTATCGCGGAGATGAAGGAAGAAAACGGAAACAGTAACACAATTCAAAAAATGCGCAAAAAATTATAGCAAAAAGTAAGTTTGAATAGCAAATGGCTGAACGAAAAGGCAACTAAATAGCGGAAAAGGAACTAAGGAGTGAAATCTTTAAACAATATATTCAACATAATTTGCAGTCTATTTAGTGACGTATTTTATGTAAGGGTAATCAACTTCAAACGTTAATCAGTAATAAATAAATTTTCCGTGTTAGTGAATTATTCAAGGTCCTTGAATACAAGCCTAAATGAACTAAAATTTTCGTCTACCTAATGCACGCTAAAATGCTTTTAGTGACTGGATTATAGGTTTCTTCAAAACACTAAAATTAGCATGGCTATTGTACAACCTAGACAGCAATCACGTAATACTAATAACTATGTAATTCTTGATCTTCATAGTTACCTCTAAAAGTTTTAAGATTATAGAACCTTAGTAGGACTAGCATTTGAAAATCTAAATAAATTTGTTTATGAATATTTTTTTAATGATATAAACGTGTTCTTCTTGAGAGATGTTTTAGAGCACTAACACAGTTACTAATATCGACTAGTGGAATATAGCAAAGTTCGTATAAATAAAAGTTATTAAATTATTTTATAAATGAATTTGAAATGGCGATTTTTCGGCAACTATAAATTTTCACTCCATTAAATTAGCTCTAATCCAGCTACTTCAGAACTAGTTTCTTGTAAAATAAAAATTTAAAGATCACAACATCAGTTCTCCCAATGTATAATTGTTTGGAGAAAGTTTAAGCAAAATTATTAAAAGACACACATACACAAGTGAGTTGACAAAACGTGATTGTTGGTAACTATTTGTGATTAATTCGCGATATATTCCGTGCAGGAAGTACATACAATATTGTCACAAGATATATACGTAAGTATAGAATCTCGGGGCCAAATCTCTCTACTTTCATTTTTACAAGGTGCTAGTTAGTGTACGATTGCACTAGCAGATTATGAAATAAATTATACACCTTATATATTAGGTTAACTTTTAATACCACAGAAGGCAATAAATTTGGGTTAATATCATTACAATTATTATCAAACTGAACTAATTTATTATCGTGAAATAACAAACATTGCACAAAATAAAAGGTTGCGCGCTTACCTTTTAAAAGAAATGAGTGCTTTTGTAATGAAATTTATGGCGAGAGAGTGTACACGATTAAAGTAAACTTAAGCTTTAATTAATGTCAAATAAGAATTATATACGTTAGTTCTACCGATGCTCTAGCTAAATAACGGTATTCATAAAATATCATTGCAATATGGATAAAAAAAAAAGTAACTTACATCCATGTCCCATTAGGTGGAAGTCTCTTGGCAGACGTAACCAAAATTATGTAAAAACTCCAAATTATGGCGTAATATATTAGTTGTGGAATTATGTTGCGTTTTCTTCTTGTTTCTTTGGGAGGTTTCATGATTCTGTAACAAATTGGAAGTATTAAAATAGCTAAAAGATATTTTCATATTGCGCATGCTTTGGCTAATTTATTGCGTTACAAAACGATGATCTTACATTAATTAGCATCACGGTGTCCGTTTGCAGAAATAATAGACCTATAGCATGAGACCATTTCATAAACGAATGAAAAAACATGTTAACAGGATGGAATATTTTATGTTCAACAGTTCCTCCTATCGACTAATCAATTTTGATGTTTAAAAGCAACTGGTATTTGAAAATATTTTCATGCGCTAATATGTTACACACCTGTGCTTTAAATTAATTTGCTAATGCGGTGACAAGATTTTCTCTATATAATTTCAAAAAATATAATAATAATCCAAAGAGATATAACCTGCGGGATCTCCCATTATTTATATGTTTTCAGAATCATCTCTGGCATTTTTAAAATTAAATTTAATGGTGTACGACGTACTATGATTAAATTAAAGTTTTTCCCATGTAAATGAGCTACTACGTATTCGCAAAATGGTTAAAAATTGCAAATTTATATGTATTAATTATTCGTTACATACAGACTCGTTTAGTTTAATTTACTATTTCAATGATTGGATCAATTTGTTTGCTAAAAATGTGGCAAAACTATGAACCAAGGATAATATAATACTATCAAGCCTACAATTCGTTCCAAAACTGTGACGATGTACAAAGCTGTATTTACGATTATTAAAATAAAAGTTTTGAAATGAATTAACTTCCTATGATTTTTAAGTTTCTAATTCTCATGAGTAATATATTATGAATGAAGTCAGATCCGCTCAAAGCTTCCAAAGTGTATGGATCAAAAAGTTGGCATATGGATGTTGTTGAACCCTTTTTATAATTTAACCGATTTCGAAACTATTTTCGTTTCAAAGGCCTTCCTTTTATTTTGAATCATCACTAAGATGTTTGATATGATTATTGGGGCTACGAAGTTGATTAAATTAGCAAATATTATGCATTTTTTTGCAATGATTCGAATCAAAAAAACAACACGAGTAAAATAATATAAAAAATTACAATGAAATAAAAAATTTAGCTACAAATAATTTTTTGGAAGTACATACAAATGATATCCGCTAGTGCAGACGACCTCAGTCGATTGATGGCATCAGAGCCAATTATAATCTCTATTTCCCCCGAAGTAAAAGAAATTGCAGATGATCAAAATCAATTAATCGAGTTAAAATCACAAATCACAGAATTGACTATTGCCATTGAAAAGTTGCGTCATCAAAGAGGTGGCACTCGGTTACAAAAATTTGTTAAGGAGTTACAGCACTCGTTGTCAACAACCATCCAAGCGGCAGATAATGGACGTTAAAATTTCAACCGCCTGATAGTTTTGGATACAGTAACTGGTTTACGTGTTTTGATTGTTACGACAGCAGTCGTATCAGTAGTTCCTAAATTTAAATCTGTGCAAATATTATTATCTTTATTCTACATTTGTTGATATGTCACAAATTCAAATATCTTGAGCTCAATTTTGTAGATGATTCTAACAGGAGTCGCGAGAATCATTTACTTCATAGTCCCCCAAAGACACTTCAGTATCAATATTTGGTGTGGCATTATTAAATCAAAAGTTTGTGAGGCTTGTATTTTATGAAGGCAACGGTTACAGCTGTTGGAAAAGGAAAAGATAAATACACTCATGCCAAAAGACTTTCACAGATACTTAAATATGCTCATATTGTTGTAAAGTACGGTAAAAGATGAAAAGTGTAATTTCAAAACTGTAGAATGTATTACCAACAGAAATATGTATAACGATGTGACAAAATTGCAAAAAACTAGGTTATAGAAAATTATGATGGAGCAATATTCGCATTACGTTATTTTAAATTAAAAAAAATTAATAAGCACCTACATAGTAATAATTTTATTTCTATTTATGGATTAAGTTTGTTAAGTTAAATTTGTTATTTATATACAGGGTGGGCCATTGAAAAGGTAACACGCCTGTTTTGGGACACTTAGACAAGTTTCTTAAAAAACGCTCGATTTTTTATTTTTGGGGGACAACTTTTGATGTCAAATTTGTCTTTGTCAGGTCAACGCCCTAGCCCCAGCAACCCCTAACTCAAGAATTTAAATAGGGAAAGGGAGTCGAGCGACCCCTCATTTGAAGCATCTTTTAATTCTCTATTCGATAGTGTGATCGAAATTAGTTTTATTCAATTTTTTTCCACCCCCATGAAAAGCACACCCTAGATTAACTAAGGTGAGGGTATTGTTTAGGAAAATGAAATGTGCTGTTCAAAAGGTCACAAAGGTGGCGTGTTTCAGGATTTTTCCTAAACATCACCTCCACTTTAGTTAATCTAGAGGGTGCTTTTCATGGGGGTGAAAAAAAAATTGAATAAAACTTTCATTCATACTGTCGAATAGAGAATTAAAAGACGCTTCAAATGAGGGGTCGCTCGACACCCTTTCCCTATTTAAATTCTTGAGTTAGGGGTTGCTGGGGCTAGGGGGTTGACCTGACAAAGTCAAATTTGACATCAAAAGTTGCCCCCCAAAAATAAAAAATCGACGTGTCCGAGCGTTTTTTTAAGAAACTTGTCTAAGTGTCCCAAAACAGGCGTGTTACCTTTTCAATGGCCCACCCTGTATAATTATATCGCCCGCTACCGAACTAACCGATGTCTTAAAAAATTTGGTTGATCTATAATGTACATTTGATCACCATATAATAGCCGAGACGTGTGTATATGTTTGTGTTGCTGTGCACTTTTCCGACAGTCGCCGAATCCTGACGAATGCGGATGTGATATTTTAAAACCAAAGCTATTATAAATTTATAACCTTATTTATAACCTACAAATTAATGCTACAGATACCAGGTATAAACAATTGAAAACGCTTAAAATGAAAACTTTATGTCAAGGCTGTAAACTAGATAACAAAGTGACATTATGTCTATTTCGGTTGTTGTATTATAAGCAAAAATGCTAATTTCCCATGGAGAAGCATTGCAGCATATTTTGAATGCATGCAAAATGCAACTGTTGCAGGACCACTGAAATTTTGAAAGAAATGAAAGTTCTCATAGCCTACTTTATTTACATTAAGCTGACGATTTGTTTATACCTCAAATTGCCTCGTATATTACACATTTTTGACTATATCTTCGGTACTATAAGAGCTATTGACATAATTTTTTTTGTAAATTACTCCCTTATTAATTTTCCTTCCAATAGCAGTGAAAAAAATATTTGGTACCATTTGAATTTTTTTAGAAAAGTCGACCGTTTTGTTCCTTCAACAAGTTACGCCCTCTATTGGTAGACGGAGATTAGAAATTGTTGTGGTTTTGGATTTTTTTGTTAATATCAAGTATTCTCTTTACATCGAGACCAATCTTGACAAATTCAAGCACCCCGTTTCGGAGTTACACGATTTTTTCTAGTAACACGTAATTTAGTTCCCCCTCCCTTTATTTTGACAGCAATCGTAAAAATTCATTAAACAAAGTTTTACATATTGATCACTAGTTTACAATGAATATATATTTTTAAACACCTTACTGAGGAAAATTGCCCAAAAAATGGGAATTTCAAATTGAAATCAGTGAAACTCCCTCTGGCGGCAATGGTAGGAAATTGAAAATAATTTCCAGCATTTTCTCTTGGCCACATTTATTATAAGATTTTTTATTTCACTGTTCTATCTCAAATACTTTCCGAGTTATGGCCGGCCTTCTTTCTTAGTTGTACACCCTGTACATATTGCTCTTCGCTCTCAATAATTTTGAGATAAGTCATAACAAAGTAGATGTACTGAAAAGTATATCTAGAATACAAATTGAAGCTTTAAAGAAGCTTTTTATTTACATTAAGATTATTACTGTCAGGGGCATCGGAAGAAAATTTGTTAGGGGGGGGGGGCTTACATTTTTTCAAGTAGAAATTAGAATACTTGAAAATTTTTACCTATTTTTAAATTAGTATAAATCAATAGGCTATGCAGAGTCACCGATGGAATAGAACATTATGCTCCAAACGTGATTATATCGTGAGCTTTTAACATTTTCTAAAATGGATTTACACGATTTATGAAATTCCAGAGAGGGGCCTGGCCCCCCCCCCCCCCCCTTGCCCTTTAGTAGCGGGGGCCATGATTACTGTGTAATTCAGTGCAATTTGTTTAGGATTAAATTATTATAAAGAGAAGTAACTTTGTTTTATTATTAATTAGAAAAATTATTTATAAGTATCGTTTTTTAGGAGAGTGATTGAATTTTATTATTAAGTAGATTGGTTGAATGATCCAAGTTTGTAGTTATGACATGCTTTTCTAGGAAATACTTTTTGGAAGTGTTTGTTTTTGGAAAATATGTAAACTTTATGAGTGTCCACATTTCCTTAAGTTAACGCAAAATTTTACTACGAGTGGTATTAGTAATCTGCAAAGTGATGCATATAGAGGTGATCGGAAACCCACAGTTATTTGTAAAACTACCCATACAATAATATTAAATATTAAGCAATTTTAAAATAATAATAATAAATGGGTAAGTGGAATCAATTATAAATTTCAATTTTTTCTAGAGTTTAATACCAAAAATACAAATACATTTTAGGGATATTTCAGTAGTTTCCATCGAATACTGAAAATAATATCTTTTAAAACAAGCAATAGCAACAAATTTATAACACAAAATGAATTTCTTGAGGAGGAGTTTTAATAAAGGCCCCATTAAAATTTAATCTCTGAAAATATGCCTCCTTACGGCAATAATTAGATAATAAATAGACCGGATCGCATTAAATAAATAATTAAAACGAGCCACCGGTACCTTTTTACATTATTACAGTAATATGTACTGATGTATAGGTATAAGGTACGCCCGATTATTCTGGCGAGTAATAAAAATAAATGGTAGTATTTGCTTCTGAAGCAGTAAACCCCCATGGCTATGGCTACACAAGCAGCGTTTCAAATAAATCATCGTTTATTTACAACCTTTAAACGAGCTTTCGATACTTTTCATAATCTTTAATTGGTAACCCATGTCGAAACCTCATTAATCTTTTGACTTATGCATCACCCACAAAAACAATTTTCTTTGCGACAAAAATCTATTTTCTATACAATCAGTGCAACGATTTGACTAAATTATAGTAATATTATGCAAAGATAACAATTAAAGAAATTAATGGCAGCTTTAGTAATCTTTAATTTTAATATTTAGAACCTTCCGGCAGGGAATTACCGTCGTCTTATTCGTTTTATTACATACCACCAACCGAAGCATCCGACAAACTTGCTAATTACCATAAATATTCATTTGTAGTTTAAATAATAACATATCTACAACATTAATTTATTTAAGTAGGTAAGCTAAAATATTAATAACGATTCTAATTTATAAGACCGTTAAATGCGTATGTGTACTTCTACTTTCATGCCAAATATTTTAAACAATGTCCGCCTTACTTTTTTCTTTTAGACGGTAAATTAATTAACTTTTCTTTTAATTAACTAACAAACGATGTCTAAGAGATAAGTGATATATACCAATTAATGAAGTTGTCGACATGACTTTCGGAAAAGTCTTAATTGTCCGATTAAATTAATCACATGTTGAAATTTATTCGTCGATCAATTAAATCATTCATGCAGAAACTATAAAACATTGTAACAAGAATGTAAGGTAAAGCTGTTCTCGGTCTCAAACCTTTCTAACAACATTTATAATATTTTGTGACTAACATCATTTCATGCAAGCAAAACCACTTTTTAACGACCTATTGCTCAGTTTTAAGAGAGCAGCGGAAAACATTGAAAAAAATTGGAACACAGACATTATGTAAGTCAAATAGATTTCTTTGCAAAATTTAGCAAAACTTACTTTATTTTTAGTAATTATTTCGAAATTTGGCATAATTTTTTGCAAGTGTTCATTACTTTCATATTGAGACATAGAAAAAGGTCGCAATTAGGTGACTACGGCAGTAAAACACCACCTCTGGCAATTTATACATTTAGTAAAAAGTTGTGAAGAAATACCTTATTCTTAATCAAAGGCGGTTGTTAGTTTCGGTATACAAAAGGTACAGCAGAGTCCTGTAACACTGGTCCCTCGCCGTTCATCCCTTTTATTTATCTCTAAATGCCAGCTAATTCACAAATGTCATTATGGCATGTTTGCATTTGTGGTTCAAGGTTTAGAAACTGTAGATTTTCAAGAATTTTCAAGTGAATCAACCAACATCATTTATCTGCCCGTAGATATCGTCTCATCCGAAAACAACGCGTTTCAGTTTTTTTCGCTTGGGGGTAGAACCCGAGTAGACTAGATGAAAGGCATTGTGGTACCAAGGTAGCACTTTGCCCACATCTTTATGAATCATTGTGGTTCGTACACAATGGTGTTTCCAGTCAACTCGCTTAGGAGGGTAATTTTAAAAAAAGTATCGAGTATCGGTCCCTTCCACGGCTCTCCAGCAGTTTTGGAAAAATTCACCGTCATAGATCGCCGACTAGATTTACCATAACTTAACTTGTTTATTTGAAATGTTGGTAATTTTTTAAGAATGAAAATAAATAAGCGAACAAAAAATTCTTAGGGGGGGGGGGGGGTTAATTACCCAATCCCCTCCTGAAACCGCCACTGTTTGTACACAATGAAAATAGAATGGAGAAAAGAGGTTGGAAGTGATTCGAAAGAGTTGGTGTACGATCGGGAAGTCTAGAAACGGCGCGGCGATTGGGAAAAACAACTTGATGATGATGAAACATAAATATAATAATCAATCCAAATATTTGTAATGTTTTTTTATCGTCACCTCTGTATCTTAAACTTTTTAGCTTAGAACTTTTTGCCTTCAAAGAACTAATAAAATGTATTTTATTTGTCAAACAATTAGCAATAGTTGATCATAAATTTATCTTAGACTGCTTATACATGAAAGTGTTGTAATGATAGAAAGCAAAACATATTTAAATTTACTCATTTTAGCACTTTTAAGAAGGGAACATATTGTAAGGTTACTTTTCTGTGATAGAAATATAAAAATATCGTCGAAATAGTGAAAACATTTCACTTGTTGAAAAATATAGTATAAAACAAAACCCCCAAAAATACTGAAGAATTTTGACATTTTACCCATAATAATGCAAATTATTTAGGCGTTGATGAAAATGAAAAAAAAACACAAGAATTTATGAAGGAAGAAAGGACAAATTGGCTATAATTTTTCTACCATTAAATTACAGAATACCACTATATAAATGGACGAAATATTATACTGCTTGTTTGTACATATCTGTAAATGTCTTTAAATAAACATTATTTCTGAATGTAATTTTATTACCTATTATTTTGTAGATTTTAATGATTATGAAGTTCCATAAAGTAAATGCGTATTAACAAACTGATAGGTATTTAAAAGGCGTGGTTTTAAATTAGTTGCTGCAATATTGAAGATACCTGTATCAAATTCAATGGTTTATTGCAGCGAGTGGTGGTATTAAAAAACTTTTGCGCATGCTGTATTTCCTTTTTCTGACAATAAGGATTGTTGCTCAAGTCAACGGTAGTTGATGATTTTGACGTTTCTTCGAAGATTCATTAATTTTTATAGAGTACCTACCTAAGAAGAAGAAACCTCAAGTAAATAAATATTGTAGCTTATTACTACCTGAAACGTACCAGCTAATTAAACATGTAATATACGTACAAAGAATCGTGAACTGTTGCCGATGTAGATGTGTGGCAACATTAACCATTTGTAATTATATAGAAAATCAGGTTTAATGGGCGTTCGCTAATTTTTTACAGGACATTTAATTGATGGTAAGTTAAATCAAGATGCACTAATTACAAATTTAAGTTTCTTGAATGGAGGATATCGGTGCAGTTCATTTATCGTAACTGCCACTTACACATTTAAAAATGCAAATCGATTTTTGTGGTCTGTACACCTGTTCTTAATTGTTTAGCCATAATTTAGGTGCTGTTTGAGTTATTTTAATTAAATTTGTTAAGTACAGCAATCAGTGAAATGTGTTTTAAAAAGAGGGTTTTTAATTAACTGAATTTAAATACGTGTATTTATTATTTTCAAGACGAAAACTACTGTTTTGCACATGCACAGTGCGGCATTTTCTAAGAGAAGGTTGAACGCTTCCTGTCCTCGTCATTGTCATTCTTCTGTTACTGTTTTTATAGAATTAGTTTCAATTTTGATGAGGTTTATCATACACTCGCTTCGAACATCAAAACACCAAAAATATCAAAAGTTCAAGGAGAGCTATTTATTTGAGGTGTTGGATTCTTGCGATGTTTAAAATGATAGATTTTTGATAATAATGTTACTATCTATAGCGAATGGAAAACACTTCCTAATTTATCCATAAATTATATATTCATTAATTCACGCTCTTTATGGGCATTTTCATAACACTCTGCTTGATATTATCAGTTTCATTGTGGTTTTTAATAGTGTGTTAGTGTGTTGCAACTTGTATTGGGTCATATTTAAAACATTACAATAGTTTGCATGTGTCACAATATCCAGAATCCAGAATTGCGTAACTAAACATTACTGTTAAATGCAGACAGAGTGAACGAAAAAAGTGAAAGAAATAAGCAATTTGTCGTTGTATTTGAGGTAAGCGAAGTGCTCTTTAAAATGGACGTTGATAGATCTCTCCATTAGCTCCACTGAATTATAAATTCAGTGATTAGCTCACATATACTTTGAATCAATACAATCAATTCAGTTAATTTCGTATATTGCCAGTGGTGGATTTACACATTTAGACCCCTCTCGCAGTATACGGGGTTGTTTTAGAAATACTACGTAAATGGATATCGTATCTAACCACTGAAATATATCGAGAAAAATGAATTACTGCCAGAAAGCAAATAATTACCGCATTCTCTTCCCTTCCTCCCCCACTTATTTGACAAAATTAAGTACAAGGGTAAGGGTATTTCAAATATGCCAATATAATTACAATACCAGTACTACAGTCATGGCCAAAATCGGTCTTGGTCTTGCAGTCTTGTCTTGGTCTCGCAAGAAGATCAAGATAGCAACGCCATTAGCAAGACTAAGACCAAGACTCAAAGTTGCAAGACCGAGACCAGTCCAGATGCAAGACTAGCTCTGCAAGACATCGGGAAGAACAAGACTATCTCGCAAGATTCTTGCAGTTTTTTTCTTATTACGATTATTTATTTGTTTTTATTTATACCACACAGAAAAAAAATATTGTATGCATGTAATAAAACAAATTTAGTTTTCCAGAAGACGAAAGTTTACAGTAAATTTCCATTTAAACAAAACGATATTTTTAATTTTAAATAAAACATATTTTTCTGTCACATATGAATAGAAAGCATTGAGGTACCAATAAAATAATAATTCTCATCGATTCGTAAAGTGTTGAAAGACGCTGTTACGTATTTTAGGAGTATTAGCTTAATTCAATTAATTGAATATTTTTTTGAGTTCGTCGAATATCAACTCTTCACATTTCTAAAATTTAATAAAAGTATATACAAGTAAATAATAAAATAACAATTTGTGGGAAAGTCCCAAATTCTTAATCCTATATTTGTACCAAAAAGCACGTTTTACTTAGTTTTCAATAAAGGCTAAAGGAATTTAAATCGGCACGGGCGGCGCGGCGCCTGTAATACTCATGCAAATCCTTCAAACGTGCCTTTTTCAAAACAAGTGAATTCTCAAAACTAATTTAACTAAAATTATATCTTACATTACAAGTAAATACAAAAAGCCGAAACATACAAGGGCGTCGGCAGGGGGGAGCAGGAGGGGGCCATGGCCCCCCTGTAAACTCGTTCTGTTTTTGGACTACAAATGTGTTCATTTTTTTTATATACACCTATATCGAAATAAATGTACCTAATTAAAAAATAACTGAAAATTTTTTGGCCCTCCTCTGGAAAAGTTTCTGGCGACGCCCCTGGAAACATATGTGTCTATTATAATTTATGTGGGTCAGACAGAATTTTTTACTTTTCATTAAAGTAGCTTAATTTTTCCTTATTAATCAAATAACCATTGACATTCATTGTGAAGTTTCAACATAAATATATTTTTTAATTAAAATTTAGAGTACCTATGCCTTTTTCAACTCGAGCTCAAAGTTTGACACACGAGCGTGACAAAATTTTTTCTAAAAGTGCATATAATTTAAAAAATATTATTAATTTTTTGATTTATAACCTTAAGTAAATTGTCAACGTTGAGAGTTTATTACCAATCTAAAATCTTTCAAAATCCCTGTTCATTTTCTTGCCTAAACAGGAAAATGCCATTTTCAAGACGATTTAGGCGAATGGAAAAACAGTTTTTCTAGACGGAGGCCGAAAATAGTTATTTACATACATGAAAGTCAGGAAAATCTCACATTACTGAAGAGGAGCTAAGTGCCGAATATTAAAGCTCCGAGTCAAGTAAGAGATTTTGTATTAAATTTTTCCGGAAATCGCAAACAAATTTTAGAATTTTTTTTACAAATTCCGCGAAAATCAAGTTTGTCAATTTTGTTGGTAACTATAGTTACAAACTACATTTTACGTCTTGTAAAGTCTTTACAGTACTAGTCCGGAAAATTCAATTTTCCTGCGCGTAAATAAGCAGGTAAATGTTGTTTTCAAGACGATTTCCGGAAAAAAATATTGTCTAACTGTATTTTTCATACGCGATCCTATCTAGGTACTTTCCATTTATATGCAGAATATCATCCCCAAAGAAAGTTAGACAACAACCACATTCGGTACTGCCGTCAAAAATTATACAGTCGTCCAAACTCTCAAAAAAGTGAATTAAAGTGGAGGGCCGTTTGTAATATTATTAACTCTTCCACATTATTGATTATTATAGAACTTGTACGTGTCAACAAAAATATTGTCAAAATTATTTAACGCACACTACACACCTGTGTATGTGTACACAAGAGAATCTATGCGTTGAAAATTTCAAATTCCGTCTTTACACCTAAATTAAGATGTATGGATCTGATGCATAATTATACGCTTCTTACAAATTGTAAGATAAGAACGCGGAAATCTTACTTTGAAAAGAACACCGTTACATCTCAAACAAAACATCCATACGTAAATAGAACTAATTACTTTTATCAGGTACAGTAGCCTTTAATTTACACGTAGGAATAATTAAATTATAGTTAATTCATGGCTATCACGTGCACAGCATACATACATTTTCAACTAAATACGTGATGTGGAAAAATACATTTCGTATTAAAAGAAGCGATTTTTTAATCAAATCCGGGATTACATTTTTTTATAACATTCTACTAGTTTGTTTATCAAATTTATGCTCTTTGCCTTGCTCGAAATCAATAATGGGTACACTTAATGCAATTTCACGATAAATTCTTTAAATTGTTGTCTTAAAACTATTTGGCTCGTCGTTATTTTAGTTAATGAGGAAGAAATTAAGAAGCTTCTTTAATACTTGTTTTGTAATTATAATTACAAAGACATTTTTACTTTTAAATCAACCATTGTTCTAAGAAAGAATTAGCATAGAATTCACGCAACGAATTCACCTACTACCTATAGTTTAATTTTTGCAAATGTGAAAGTATTAGAATGCTATTTTGAACACTAATTAACAAGTGCTTGGCTAAGATTTAATCGATTAGTAAATTACACAACCTGATTTTGTGCATAAAGGAATTTCATGTTACATCATCAAAGAAATGGAATTATTTTATAACCTAATATTTGAATAAGCATCTTTCGTTTTATTTAGTTTTTAAGATTAAAAATGTGGAGAGAAGTGTCACCATTATTAAATAAAAAATTCTGGCAAGTATTGCCACGAGACTTCCCTCGTACCAAAATACTGCAACTTTATCTTATAAAAAATGAGTGCCGCCATTTCAGCTTATACCGGAAGTGACGCCATCAAAGATAATATCAGCATTTTCGTCCTTGGCCCGAATGCAATCGATTGGAGAAAACCGCATTTCGATAACTTTAATAGTTTCTGATTATAGAGCGTTGCAAGAAAATGTTTACGGACGGACTACAAACTGGAGACGACACACGGACATTTTTTTTTCATTTTTTGAATCTACGTATTCAGAAACGCTAAGATATGTAAAAATTTGCATAGGTCAATTTTTTTTTGGGACACTAATACAATGCTTCCCTTTTACTTCGTACTCGGGAAATATTACTATTTTTCAGCAAAATTCAAAGCTCTAAATTATATTTTTATTGACCCTATTACCGAATTTCTTGAAAAATTACGGACTGCTCGTTACTCCCTTAAACCCACTATTCAAAAACTTGCAAGACTTTCAAAACTGCTTACGTAAAAGTTGTTGGCAACCAAAAAACATTTTAAGAGTCGTAAAAGCAAGATTTAACATGACATAAATATCTCACAGAGGGTAGAGAAGTACATCTATGCAAATGTTTGAACTATTTGAGGATGAAGGAACGAACACATTTTGTAGGATTGCAAAGAGTCTTATCGTTCAAAGGATAAGATATTGGTATAATTTCTGTCTCATACGTTCAAATTTTTACAAAAATTTGTGTAAATCCTATATTGTCCTGACAATCACAATGTCTTATTTGCATATAACATCAACATTTCCAATTATTTATTCTGTAGGTTTTTTAGTGTTGAATTCAAATTTGTTTATCTCTTATCCTTACATAAAAAGTATATTTGGATGCAAGTATAAGTCCACTAAAGTTAGTGGAATTACTTGTATTTATTATTACAATTAATCATGGAGTTCCACAAAGTAAGTTTAGAGAAATTTAATTACATTTGGAAGTGATATGTTAACATTGATTTATAATTCTAAATTAACATATTTATTTGAAGATGCGATTTTCTTATTTGTCTATAAATAAATAAATGGAATGCTATATAGAATCTATTACAATTTTTCTTTTGTCGAATTTGTATACGTTTTCTTACGTCAAAGGAATATTTCAACATTCTCTTTTTTAAAATAGGCCAATAATTTCTCAAAGAAGTAAATTTATTGTAATGGAATTCTTCAACCTGTTAACAGAAATTCATTACGCAATTTCCCCAATGTTATTGGAGATGTTCCCTTGGAGTAGGGGATTATAAATTTGTTATAGGAAGCTTTTTTATTACATATAATTCGCTTTATACCACACCTTTGGATGGATATTATATAGCTTTTAGAGTCATCATAAATGATGACATCTGAAAAAAATGCCGTTTTGACTGCATACCGTAATCAATTACTAATTTACTATAAAATTAAACATTTTCATTGAAGATAAATTAATTTTATTAACCTACCATCCATATGTAACTAAAACCGATGTATAAAAAACCAATTCCTCGACAGGATATTGAATTAATATACATTTGCTGTTTCTACACGAACAACTTCATTAACAATTAAGAAGTTTCATATAGAATTTTAATTTACACTAACGAACTGTTTATATAAAAACATCATCTTTATACTTCCTAATTACGCCAATTTGCTTCTCAGTAGTCATGGCCAAAATCGGTCTTGGTCTTGCAGTCTTGTCTTGGTCTCGCAAGACTTGCGAGACCAAGACCAAGACCAAGACAGCAACACCCACAGCAAGACCAAGGCCAAGACTCAAAGTTGCAAGACCAAGACTGGATGCAAGACCAGCTCTGCAAGACATCGGCAAGAACAAGACTATCTCGCAAGACTCTTGCAGTTTTTTTCTTATTACGAACGATTATTTTTTTATACCACACACAAAAAAAACATTTGTTTGCAAATGCAATATCTATAATAGTGCATATTCTTTAATATTTGTGAATTATCGCCATTTACAGATGCAGTTGTAGATGACTGAAGCATTAAAAAAGCCGAAACATGCCGCATCTATTATAATTTATGCGGGTTAGACAGAATTTTTTACTTTTTTTCTTTCAATGTGAAGTTTCAACATAAATATATTTTTTTAATTGTCATCGCAATACTGAAACATAAGTTAATAAAAAAGTATTCTTGATTGTGAATTAAATAATTAATAGGTATTTAATTTTAAAATAAATTAAGTTATTATAATATTTACTTTGATCATTAAACCCAATACCAATTCTTATTCTCTGCAATAATCTAATTTAGTAGCATTTAGTGACACAAAATGTCGATTAATTTGATATCTTTCATAAGTACGGTGTAAAAATGCAAGACTGCAAGAGTCTTGCGTGCAAGACCAAGAACAAGACCAATTGGTGCAAGACCAAGACCAAGACCAAGACCAAGATTAAGGATATCAATGCAAGACCAAGAGCAAGACCAATTGGTGCAAGACAAGACCAAGACCAAGACCTATGTGGTCTTGTCTTGGTCTTGCGTTTGGCCATCACTACTTCTCAGTTACACATCACGAAAATTAAATTAACTACCAAGCAACAATAACGGATAATGATTTATATAAATTAACTTGAAATAGAAAAAAAATTAGGCACAAATTGTAACCTATAAGAAGAATTTAGTTTTTTGATGCAATAATTGTATTAAAACAGCTTCGACGTTAATTAATATTTTAAAATATGTTGTGTTAATTGACTCTCTGCTACAAAGGAATGAAGAAGATATTAAAAAAGGTCCGCTTTACTAATGGCGGATATTTAAGAATTTGTTTTGATTATTACACCGTATTTCATATGAAATTATTAATTAATGGAATGTGTAAATATATAAAGAATATGTAAGTGAACTAAAAAAACCCTTTCATTTTTAAAAGTTAATTAGTGTTAAATCACTAGATGCCGAGGACCATATAAATTCCAATTATATAAGTTGGATATGTTATCGTCAAATAAAATTTGAGTACATTGTCATAAAAATGTATGTAAACTACCAAAGGTGGTCTTACGAAATTACGTTTCGAGGAAAGTGTCTTATAGTTGTAAAATTTTTGAATCAATCGTTCATCATGTGCCTGCCGGTATAATATTACAAAACATAGGTAACGTATTTCACGGAGTGCGTGCACGATTCCCATCCAACTTTTCAGCCTTAGCAAATTACGGTATTTCGATTGAATATGCATTTGATTTGAATACCTATATATATGCTGTGCTGAAGGCACCATGGCTGAAAAGTATTAACCTTTAAATTGGGTAACGCTAACAAGCGCCTTAGTACGAAAACTAAGAATCTTATGCGACTAAAGGAATGCAATATTTTTGCATATTTAATCTATTTTATTATAATATAAACAAGCGCAGTTACTTCTAATTAAAATCAAATTGTAGAATCTGAGGCTAAACTGGCTAAAGGTTATTTTACAGGACGTAAAAGTAGAGAATCGCATTACTGTATTAAATTTTTAGATACCTGCAATTTCAAATAAGCGGTTCACATTAAATGATCATCAATCTATTACATTAAACTTGAAAGTTTAAACATCACGGTTCTGTTATTTACGACGATACCTTTAGGCAACTTGTATTATTTTAATTATTTATATAGTCTATACTTTATTGTAGGTTACGGAATCGATATAAAAGTATTTATTTATCTTTCTTACTTATAAATTGATTGTTGTTTATAATAAAAAAAGTTATTCATTATTTTTTTTTAGAATCATTGTCGCTTCACGATACATACGTAATAACATAGGTAATGTTTGGCTTGTCCGTATGTGTGCATTATAATTAGAGAAATTACAGGTAGCATGTGTTGGTTCGAAAATTGAAATTATAATTAATAGACTTTGTTGAGAGTGTTTTTGTGTGTAATTATAAATCTTCAACGTCTTCTCGCTATAATAAATAAGTAACGAAATTTGAAAATCTCTAGTAAGGTGGATACTCGAAAGTAACCACAACTACCACTTCCAATTAACAGTATGTATACCACGTGAATATTAAATACAGGTATGTGCGGTTGTAGTTACAACATTTCTTGTAATTAATTCGCATACCTTATTCCAAGTTCTATAATTTGATATCATTTAAAGTTAACGGCCGCTCTATTTAAAATTAATTCTGTCGTTCAATAATAATAAAGTTCAATTATTGATATTACCGAATTCATCAGCTATTCCAGAGGCCGAATTCCTGAAAGATAAAGTAAAATTTCGATGTAAACGCACATCCGTATGTTTCGCCAAACCCATAAGAAAAGACGGGAAATTTGCCACAAATACAATAAAGGTAGCTAACTTAGATCCCATTTTAGGGGTTCATATCATTTATTCCCGTTTTCCATCTTCCAAGACAGCTATACATAAAAAAAACATCAGACAGAAAGCAGTCTAGTTAAAATAATTCAAAATAAGTTTCAAAAATCATCTCATTAAAACTAAATAGTTTTAATTCATGCATGTTAAATTGACATGCATTTCCTGATAGGAAGGTAGAACTTGTTGAAATCAAACGCTCATTGGTATTTATAGTCTATATCATCTTAAATGTCCTCTATCGTATTAAAGGCCGCTAAAGGTAACACAAGGTAAAACGTATATGGTAACATTTCTTCCTTGTTACGCACATGCGTAATAAGGTAGAAAAGGTTCCCATATACTAGGATTAAGTGTTAGTGGATGTTATAGTTGCAGGTACAGTCGGTTATGTTACGAAGGGCTGTTAACTAATTGGAAAAAGGTGAATTTCTTTTTCATACAATCGATATATTACGGTCTGTTTTTTGACCTTCATCAGGTAAAAAAATTTTTAGAATTAAAATATGACGTGATTACATTATAACATCAATCAACACTTAATCCTAGCTAAAATAACTTAACCTGTTACCATATACGTTTTACCTTTAGGGGCGTTTAATCCGAGAAAGGACATTTAAAATGGTATAGATTATAGAATATACCAGTGTTTGTTTAAAACCTTAAAATTGGTTGACCAAAAAGTTATTAAACCGAAATTCTTTGAGAACATAGTTACTACTTACACTCTTTTAAAATTACTTATCTTCAGTCATCAACCAGTAAGAACAATAGGAAGGGACAGCGATTGTAGTAAATGGAAGAAGATTTGATACTGAAATACGGAACAGGTACTTAAGTATACGACTCTATTATGGATCCTTACTTTTTGTTATTTTTGTAAATGACATATTCGTCTCTAACTCAAAAGAAATAATTACAAATGTTGATGGCAGCACTTACCTGTTAGAATGTTTACACATTTATTTTATAGAGATGACTGCAGAGATTATCTGAACAAATTTCAAAGTATTGCTGTACTCCTCTCAGTGCATATGTAATATTAATTTCTACAAACAACTATGCTGGAATATTTGAGTTTTCATAGTTGTGACAACGACCATTCCACTGGGTAGATCAGAGGAATGCTTCATTTTTCCAGAATAAAAGTTTTAACAGATTCGGCTCTACAAATGATTATTGCATTTTCACTTTCAAAGTGTCATTGATTAATATACAGGGTGTTCCAGAATGTTAGTGAGGAAAATTTAAGAACAAATTCTACATCACAAAATGCGAGAAAAAGTTCATACAAACATGGATCCGGAAATGCTCCGTTTTCATGATACGGGGTGTTTAAGCAACATAAAGACTTGCCGGAACGAACGCCACTGGTTGAAGTGCTTTAGAAAACAATTTTGTACATGTGAATGTGACCTTTAATGATACATTTGTTTGTACCAAAACTCATCTTTTTTTCGATAAACGTAAAATAAACTATTCAAGACGGAAACATTTTCATATCCATGTTTATATGAACTTTTTTCATATTTTGAGATGTAGTATCTGTCCTAAAATTCTCCTCACAACATTCTGTAACGCCCTGTATAGGTTAATATTTTTTTTCAGGGCAAAATTGTAAACTACGATTATACATATTACATTAATATGGTATGGTTATTGTCGAAACATCTGGTGATTTGTTGACTAAACAGTAAACAGTGTTGATGTTTTTAATTTAATTTAATTCCTACCTTTCCGCCACCAATTACCATTTTATTACTCCCTGGCAAATGGAAATAAAGCACCATTATTATCGATATTTCATTCAAAAGCCACCACCAAAAGAAATATGTCATTATAAAGAACTGCATTAAGCTTATTAGAATATGGATTAAGCTCACAAGCAATTTCTTTACGTAAAATTTACACACTTACGCAATTTAAGCAATCCCCATAATTTACTTTCTTGGAGAACTTAATTCATAATAAGATACTATTGTTCTTTCCAGTAACTCTCTTTCCATTTAATTTTATCCCTATTTACTTTAAAATAGTGAAATTGTATATAATCTTTGAGCTCATTTAATGTTGCAAAAATGTGCCACTGAGGCTGTAAGAGAGGAGTGTGTAAACCACAGTGGATTCGCGCTTCTCTGCGGAGACGAATGAATCCTCACCTGTTTCCTTGTTCTTTCGTTTTTCTGGTAACGTGTGTTACACTGTGGATTCATCCATAATAAAAAAATTAATTTGTAATCGTACTATTTTTTAATCAAACGTCAAACAAGACAATACTAATTACCCTCTAACAAAAAATGGAAATATCCAAAGAGCATAAACGATGTGTTGTATCTATGCAGAAATAAATTTTCACACATCGTATATCGGTAGACTCACACAAAAGTACCATGGAATAACGCAGAAGTTTCATTTTAAATTATAGATTGTAATTATTTTTGTAACTGATCATGCCGTTTCTACGCAAGTCTTTCAACGACTTCTTGATACTGTGTGCCTTGTTTTTGGCTATTCAAATTTATTCAAGGATTGATTGGCAAATAGCTGATAAAATGCCAATTTTCAGCAAAACACCAAAAGAATGAAAGTCATTTATTATCGTGTTCAATTTTGGCAAGTTATAAATATTTTTACGCATTGAAGAATTTCTGCTAGGAGGATACAAATTTTTCAGAATGTCATAAAGTAATCAGTGTTGGCTTTTGTGTTTTGCTCTCCATATCTCACGTAGAACATTATACGTATGTGGAAGAACGGCCCATATATTCAACGTGTGAAACTAGCACCTAGAATAGTAACTGGTTTTATTTCTTGTGACGATTACACAAATTATCTCAGTAGATAAATAGGGCCGATACTAACTCAAAGTCAATAGAAATGAATGTAGGTCGAACACAAAAAGTTACCGGCCGATCCTAACTCAAAAAGTCACCAGAAAAGTTACCAAACGAATACCGACAAAAGTCACTAGAAAAGTCACTAGAAAAGTTACTAAATGAATACAGGCCGATCCTAACTCAAAAAGTCACTAAAAAAGTCACCAGAAAAGTTACCGGCCGATACTAACTCAAAGTCACTAGAAATGAATGTAGGTCGAACACAAAAAGTCACTAGAAAAGTTACCAGCCGATCCTAACTCAAAAAGTCATCAGAAAAGTTACTAAATAAATACCGGCCGATCCTAACTCAAAAAGTCACTAGAAAAGCTACCTGCCAATCCTAACTCAAAAAGTAACCGGCCGATCCTAACTCAAAAAGTTACTAGAACAGTTATGTGACTTTCAAAAGGTTAAACTTTATTTTTAGACGCGCGGTGCCAACTTTTCAAGGTGACATTTCAGCGTCTCAGGTGGGGGTGTGAAAGTGGGATTGTAAGATATATAAGGTAATGTATTATGTGTCATTTACAAAATGTGGATGGCATATGCAGAAGCATCGTGGCCAAAACCGACAGATATTCTAACGGCAGTGGAACGTCTAAAGCAACTGTTTTCGGCATTAAAATTTGATGCCGAACATGAAGCAGTGTACGGAATGGGTGACTATAGTGAACGGGAGTGCCTTGACCTTGCCGCGAAATATGAGCTGGGTCTTGAGCTATGCGAGCGTTTTATTAGTAACAAGTACTGCATCAAGTGTCTCATGAGAAAGTTAAGTGATGCAAAGTTAGAACAATTCAACAGTGACTTAAATGAATGGGTTAGCAGTAGTGAATCTTCCTCACCGTCCTCATCGCCGTCATCTCCTGCATTGGACAACTAAACGCGCTTGTTCAAAAATGAAGAAGGTTACATTTGCTAACGAATCACAAAACAAAGTGTACATAATGGCGGTGTGGCCTTTTGCTTACCGTAAAGCACGAAAAGGACCTTGGGAAACTGTAGCGCTAGATCGATTTCGTTTCCATCGCAAAATCGAGCAATTCGATAGAATTTTGTCTCCTATATTAGAGAAAAATCATCGTGCTGAAGTCTATCGTAACAGATTTCAAGGACATTCAGTGACAATATAATGGGGATGGGAGTAGTGATCGAAATCAGTCTGTTAGTGTTTGTGAAGTAGTTAAAATGGATCTTAACGAGTTAAACGATAGCACATTTTGCAAACTCTTCAAAAACGTCAAGGATCTGGAAGTGGGAGAGAAGTACAAAGTTATTGGTATCGATACCATTAATACAAAATATGGAGACCGGATAGTGGTGGAGACTGAAAATTTTAAATGTGTACTACCACTGCGCTTCTACGAATATTTCAAAGAAGAGGCTCGACGCCAAATTTTTAACGACACTTTGATGCATAAAGACATATTCATTACAAGCAGTGGGGCTGCGGGAAAAACGACTAATTTATCATTTGTGTAAATAAGTTATAAACAATGTTGATAAATAAATAAATATATATAATATTTTTTTTCTTTTTCATTATAAAATATACCTCAAGAATTTCAAACAAATCAGTTGTACAGTGATCGTCATCGCTGCTGCCATGAACATATTTAGAAAAATGAATACCGAAAAGAGTTGCAATAATAATTACTTTAAATGTTCGTTCTGGTGTTGCAATGATGATGATGATGACGATGACGACAACGACACCAATAGAAATCGTTCAGTGTGCGCTCCCCTACCTATGTTCAATGGACGTTTAATAGATTGCACCGCTTACTATCTGAGTGAGAATAAATACATTGAAATCGGATACTATGTACATGTACATCATGATCTTGCACCAGTTGTACAAATTGTATGCGGCGGTACCATAGTGATTGGAAAAGAAGATTGGGAGACGCTCCTCAAATGCCAAACGTACCTAGAAATGAAATTTTTCCGATCTCATGAACTGGAACGTTGGACTGATTGGTCAGCGGTTAACGAAGAGGAAGATATCGAAAACTCCCAGACTGTGGAATCCCTTAGTGGCAAATTGGTAATTTACTATAACTGGGAATCCGTTAAAGGAGGAGAGAGAATGTTGAAAAGTGTAACAATGCAAACTGACAATAATAATAGTTCCTGTACGATGAATGCAATTGAGATTGAAGAATTATTTAATCTAAAAGATATAATTAATTATCGATTGGAATTACTGGAATCGTACAGTCTCTCCAGTTTCTGTCAGAATCTCATCGAGGAGGTAGCTAACTATCGACGCTTTCGCAGCATTCAGCTTGACGATAACGATGAAGATGAGGACATTTATCGCGACTTTGAGAATTGGCTAAATTATAAATATGAGAAAAATTCACATAACACAATGTGTATGATGGAACTCTTGCATTATCGCCCTACTTATATAATGTATAATCTGTACAAACGTTAAACAATAAACTAAAACAACACATTTTAGTGTTTTATTTCCCTCCTGTCCCCCTCGCAAAAAAAAACCCTATAAATATCTCAATTCTGCATTAATTCCCAGCAATGTTAATTCAGAAGCGAAAGAGTAAAGTGCGTGGAGGTAGTAGTCTAGTAAATACGCTTATTAATAAGCTTCCAATTGAACTACATCTTCCTGGTTATCAGTATTGCGGTCCTGGTACTAAATTAACTAAACGACTCGAACGTAGTGATCCCGGTATAAACCCCTTAGACGCTCAGTGCAAAGAACACGATATTAGCTATACACATAGTGAGGATTTAAAAAGTAGGCACAAGGCAGATAGCATTTTGGAGAGGAAAGCTTGGAATCGTTTAAAAGCATCTGACGCAACGTTGGGGGAGAGAGCTGCAGCTTTAACTGTTGGCAGTATAATGAAAATAAAACGGAAATTGGGGATGGGGGTTAAAAGAAGGAGTAGGAGAGCAAATAAGATATCGCGCAGCAGTTTATCAAATTTGCGAAGAGTAATTGCTAAAAAAATGAAAAAAACCAAGAATGTACAAGAATCGATAAAGTCGGCTATTACAGCCGCAAAATTAGCCGTGAAAAGTTTAGGTGGAAAGAGAAATGTCAGCGTTCCGAGAGTAATACCCTTACCGAAAGAAGGAGGCTTTTTACCATTTCTAATACCATTATTTGCCGGTTTATCGGCGGTCGGTGCTTTGGCGGGTGGTGCCGCAGGAATTGCTAAGGCAGTTAATGATTCGCGCGATGCGAAAAAGATGTTAGGAGAAACATCGCGTCACAACCATATGATGGAATCGATAGCTATAGGAAAGAAGAGTGGAGGTGTGCTATACCTGAAACCTTACAAAACTGACGGTGGTATTGCATTGCACTTGCAACAAAAAAAAAAAAAAATTAGGAAAACTACCTGATAGACCGCTGACGGATGTAGATTTGCGAAGATATGCCAAGATGGTGCCATATTTTAGAGACGTGTTCATGCGTGATAATATGCCCAAATTGCCGTGGAAGAATGAGGCCGGTATAATTAATTTAGATAGTCAAAGGGGACCAGGCACCCATTGGGTCTGTTACAAAAAACGTAATGCCAAGGTGTGGTATTACGATAGCTTCGGTAATATTCCGCCACCAAAGGAGGTTGTGGATTACTTTCGCGGATGTAAAATATTCTATAATTATAGGCAGGAACAACAATTTGGCAGTATCATCTGTGGACACTTGTGCTTAAAATTTTTACATAAATAAAGCGTAATCGTTGTAATCGTACTTAGTCATTATGTCGATGACATTCAGCATAGAGGGTGTTGGTAATACGGCCAGTCACGATTTCTATCCACCTATTGAACTTCCTTCAGAGAAAAAGCACGTAATCGGAGTGGTTGGATTTTACGGCTGTAACAGTATAAGAAACATTCACGGAGGGAATGATAAATTTCATTATAAGGAGTCAAATAGCGCGTACACAAATACAATCACAATTCCGCATGGTGCCTACGAGTTGGAAGAACTGAGCGCCTATATAAAAGCCCACATCCCTACACGTAAATTTACTTTGAGAGCAAACAACAATACGCTCAAGTGTGAGCTTAGCTGCGACTTTGTTATAGATTTCACAAAAAGAGATTCCATTGGACGTATGCTCGGATTCGAATCGCGAATATTGGAAGCTAACGTTTTGCACAGATCCGCTCTAGATATACAAATAGTTAAACATACGAATATACACATCGAGTGTAATCTCGTGAAAGGATCATATCGTAACGGAAAGCCTGCCAAAGTTCTGTACGAAGTAGACGTTTCCGTTCCGCCAGGTTACCGCCTAGACAAAACTCCAAGTAATCCCCAATATTTGGAAGTAAACACAAATACTATCGGTAACATAACCATCAAGTTGACAAATCAAAAGGGTGAACTAATCGATTTCGGTGAAAACGAGTCATTTACGGTACGACTAGAGTTGAAAGAACATGGGATTAAGAATTAACCAGGGCCCTGCTCCAGATTTCTTTATAAATAAAAAGTGCGCAAGTAAATCGGAAGCTATCAATCGCCAACCACGCTCGAGGACGGGTGCAGCAGGAGAATTAACATCTGGCGAAAAGTATTTCTTGAAATCTATCGGTTTAGTAGCGTACAAAAAACAAAGAGATGGCAGTCGACTCACTGAACGTCTTTCAAAACGCACATTTTGATGAAGCCATCATTAAATCAGATATTCACACCTACCTCCCGTACGGATCGTCCAATTACGGACCCTCCGATGAAATTCGTATACTAATACAGAGTCAAGATTTGATAACGGCCACATACGACAGTTTTCTGTACATCGAAGGAAAAATCGTGCGCAAAAATGAAGACGCGGAAAAAACGTGCAGTCTAACAAACAATTTCCCCGCTTTTCTCTTTGAAGAAATCCGCTACGAGTTGGGCGGACAGAAGGTGGATGTTTGTAGAAATCCCGGAATTACATCTGCACTAAAAGGGTACATATCGTATACGTCTAACGAAAGCAAAGGGTTACATCATCTGGGATGGTCGCCGAAAAACGAACAGCCGCTGCAAGTGGAATACACTAGAAACGCTAACGATTTGGAAAAGCATTTTGCGGTGTGTATACCGTTAAAGCATATATTTGGTAGTATGGAAGATTACCGGCAAGTTATCGTAAACATGAGGCAAGAATTGATTCTCATTCGGTCTAGAAGTGATGCAGATTGTTATCAAGGGGAGGCCGAAGCGGCAATAGCCTTGAGTAAAATTCAATGGAAAGTACCACACATGACGCTTAGCGATGGCGCTAAACTCAAGCTGTTCGAACGAATTAACAAAAATGCGGCAATTACAATACCATTCCGTCAATGGGAACTGTACGAATTGCCCGCTTTGAAGCAGACACAGTCCGACATATGGTCAATCAAAACTTCTAGTCAACTGGAGAAACCTCGATGGGCGGTCGTCGCGTTTCAACGTGGAAAAAAATTTTCAAAGGCAGCAAAAGCGGCTGACTTTGATAACGTTAAAATTCGTAATTTAAAATTACACCTCAATTCGGAAAGTTATCCGTACGAGGCCATGCATTTAGATTTTAATGCCAACAAATATATAACGGCATATCAAAATTATATAAACTTTCGACGTGACTATTACGCCAAAGAGGAGCATGATGCCTTATTCGATTATTCACATTTCAAAACATGTCCAATATTTGTAATGGACTGTTCCAAGCAAAACGAAACGCTAAAGCGTTCAACGGTGGATGTCAAGCTGGAAATGGAGTCGGTAGAAGCGTTCGAAGCTGGAATTGTCGCTTACTGTCTCATTCTTCACGATGCTTTGGTGCAATATAATCCTCTTACCGGAGAAGTAAAGAAACTATAATTTGTTAGTAGTAGTATTACCATGATATTGTAGAATTATCTATAAATAAAAGGTATGTTTTTAAAATGTACGTAGTTTTACTTGATCCAGACGACGACGACGACGAAGGCGATGACAGGGGGAGAAGTAAATATGAAGGTAGTTGTTCAACAAGAGAAATTGCCTATTCACAATCATGATCTTACGAATGGAGGGGGCTTTAACAGCGAGGGTAAACATGGAAAGTTGCTTCCCAATACTGTGCGTGCTATACTATGCGGGCCATCCAACTGTGGAAAAACTAACGCTATGCTCGGTTTACTAACAGAACCGAACGGTCTCAGATTTAAACATGTGTACGTCTACTCAAAATCTCTAACTCAGGATAAGTACAAACTGTTAGCGGAAATTTTACAACCTATGAAGAATATAGGTTATTTTACGTTCACGGATAATGCGGATATTATGGAGCCGAGACTCGCCAAACCAAATTCGGTTTTTATTTTTGACGATATCGCTTGCAAAAAGCAAGATAACATTCGATCGTACTTCTCCATGGGACGTCATAACGACATCGACTGTTTCTACTTGGGTCAGACATACACTAAAATCCCTAAGCAGCTGATTAGAGATAATGCCAATTTACTTGTGCTATTCGAGCAGGACGATCTGAACTTGAAACACATTTACGAAGATCACGTTAGCCC
Source organism: Pyrocoelia pectoralis (assembly GCA_036250285.1). NCBI lineage: Eukaryota > Metazoa > Arthropoda > Insecta > Coleoptera > Lampyridae > Pyrocoelia > Pyrocoelia pectoralis. The sequence goes on along the minus strand of CM070075.1, from coordinate 76,505,251 downwards.
CATTATAAGCATTCAGTCGTTTCGTGACATGTGTTCTGAATGTTGGAGGAATCGGTATGGATTTTTGGTGATAAATAAGGATGCCGATGTACATAATGGACGTTTTAGAAAAGGTTTCGACAACTATATAATACCGTAAACATATACATAAAATTTAGTAGCACATCAGTAACGCAGTAGGAAACAGTTCTCCTTCATCAGAACAGATCCATTTAAACAGCTTTAATTTCAAACGGTTTTATTCAAATCAGATATAGCCGTTCGTCATCAGCTCGCCGTTAAATTTACCCTGTTGCATTTCTGTTGCCTGTTTATGCTGTTCAAGCAGTTGCTAGGGAGTACCTCATTAGAACAGCTTTAATTTTAAACGGCTCTGTTCAAAACAGATATAGCTGTTCATCATCATCATCATCACCACCACCTGTTACAATTACACTGCCCTATTTCTGTTACCTGTTTGTGTGTTGTTAGTAGCAGTTCTACAGAACGATGGATAGTAAGGAAATGAAATTGAAACGGCGTATAGTTCAAGCTCGTAAAGCTATACAGCAAAAGTACAACAGTCTTAAGGTGGACCGGTTCAATAGAGAACAGGATTTTGTACAAACCTTTAAACCTCTAATTGAACCGTTGTGTAATATTCGGAAAAATTTCGAAACCAAACAGAAATATGAAATTAAATCTGAGAAAGAAGAGGATGAGGTGGAAGAAGGAGGTGTGTTCGAAAACCGACAATCCTCCCCAAGGAAGCGTTTCATTCCGAGAAGTAGTACTACGATCGCGCGACCTATCGCCTCACGCTTAAAACGAAGACACCCCATTAGTAGTATTAATCCATTAGCTGAACTTCCACATTCTCAAAAAAATCCCCCTCCTCCTCCTCCTTCTTCCTCCTCTCTAATTCAGGCGACTCCGTCTTTCTTAGATACGACGCTTATCGGAGAAATTCAACCAGAAGAGGAAGAGCGTCCTTCAAAGTTGTCACGCATAGATTCTCAATCTCACTTACTCGATCGTTCATGTTCGGAATCGTTCTTAGAACAGTATGCAACACTACCGCGTACATATGTTGAACGGATGATAAGAAATATCGAAAATACAATTGATACTACTTATGGTGTTCATTACAACATTGAGATGGATAAATGGACAATGGGTAATATGCCGATAGACGTACAGGGGGAAGATATGATAATTAATGGAGTGAGGTATAAAGGTACGGAAGGTCTCTATGAGCTCATCATCATGAACGAACCCGACCGAACACTAATAACTAAACAGGACAAAGAGAACTATAGAAAAATTTTAATTAGCACAAATGTTGCACGACGCTACTTTGACGCTGACGAACAGCTAAAGGGCAGTAAAAGAAAAAAATATATACAGATAATTAAGCCCCTATTGACGACAGCCATTCCTCAGAAAACAACTGGAAGTGGCGTTACAGTATTCAAAGAACTCGATCGATCATCGTCATCAGTTCAATGCAAGTATTGGAATAATGTGCATGAACTTATTCGCGAATTAGAAGTCTTATGGGCAGAAAAAATGGCTGGTAATACCGGACTAACAAACGATATAATATCAATCGTGGAAGAACTACACGAGGAGGGGTACATAGAGAGGCCTACTCCAAAGTTTTTAACTAAACTATAAATAGCCATTCCGTTTTAGCGAGGGGTTCATATGCAAAATGGTTGTGGATAAATTTGGACGTTCTCATACGCACGTGCAATTGAATAAAGCCATTAGGACACACTTACCTCAATTCTCAATTGACGATAACAATTTAAGTATTGAAAATAAGAGGTTGAGTAATGTTGCCGACCCCATTGAACCTCAAGATGCTCTAAATTTAGAGTACTACCTTGCGACAAGGTTAAATCTAAACGGAAATCGCCTGTCTCAATTGGCCGATCCAGAAGATGACGGCGATGCCATAAATAAAGGCTTCCTCATGTTTTGTCTGGAGATGGCACAGAGACCCTTAAATGGTCTTCGCAACAACGTGCAAGTGCTAGAAGAAGACTTGAAAGCAACGAAAGAGTCATTACAAGATTTAATAAACAACAATGTCGAAGCAGCAGATAGTAAACGAGCTACATAAACCTGCACGCAAAAATTTCCCCCGCAGACGTATCATTATTAGAGGATATGATGATCTTTGGCAAGCAGATTTAGCCGAATTTACATCTTACGCTAAACAGAATAAAGGCTACAAATACATACTGGTAGTTATTGACTGTTTCTCCAAATATCTATGGACAAAGGGTTTGAAAACAAAGACTGGCGAAGAAGTGACAAAAGCAATGCAAGCTATTTTTCGCGAAGGGGAGCGCAGACCTACAAATTTACAAACTGATGCGGGAAAAGAGTTCTACAATAAACATTTCGAAAAGTTGATGAAGCAGAACCGTATCAATCACTATTCGACATATAGTACGAAAAAGGCGGCTATAGCAGAGCGAGTGATAAAAACTGTTAAAAATTCCCTATACAAGAGTTTCAGCATGCGTGGTAAATATGTGTGGGTTGATATACTAAAGACCGTAACAGATGACTACAATCATCGTAAGCATCGAACGATTGGAATCAGACCTTGTGAAGTAAATACCAACACACATCTCAGTGCCTATACGCACATAAAGCTGTTTAATAAAAAGTACCGCTTTAATGTGGGTGATGTAGTGCGAATTAGCAAATTTAAAAGCATATTTGCCAAGGGTTATACATCAAGCTGGTCCAGTGAACTGTTTAAAATTGTAAAATTACAAGTAACCAATCCGGTAACATATTTGTTAGAAGACATAAAGGGAAAACCAATACTCGGAGGGTTTTATGAGCAAGAGCTACAAAAAGCAAAGCATCCCGATGTGTATTTGGTAGAAAAGGTGCTCCAACGAAAGAATGACAAGGTGTACGTCAAGTGGTGGGGATTAGATGAAAAATCCTGGATTAACAAGAATGACATTATCTGATGAGCTTATTAGTTGTATACGATACAATGTAATTATTATTGTTTGGTAAATAAAAAAAAAAACATTAAAGTGTACACATTTTATTTTTTATTTTGTTCACCATACAACATACTTAGCATCTCGTTTTTTCTTAGTACTATTATTACCCATTATTACTAATAATAATTCGAGAGTTTGCTTATAGTCTGCTAATTGGGTAGATGGCCACGGTCCAGAGTCTGGTGCACAGCTAAATCCCAGAACCGCATTCGGATTCTCTTCACCCTTTTGTATATTTTCGATTATCCACTTATAAATCTGCTTATGACGAGCATCTTCATATGGTTTAAATGTGCATTCTATACCTTTCTGTATACACAGATTAATAAAAATTTGTAGAGAATTGACATTCGCGTACTCTGCAGATTCGCATATACCTTCACTTATTACGTATCGAATGTCTTTATAGGCACTCTCAATATCGGTTGCACAGTTAAGCAAATTCGTTATATAGATCTTGAGATGTAACGGTAAACTATTTACAATATTATTAATTTTACTACTTCTTGTACTTGAACAATCGCTAATTTCACTGCAATTTACAATAGATTTGACCAACTCATCTAGCTCAAGCTTCCTACCTATAAGTAGTTTAATATTACTCACGCTTACATTTCTATACCTAGCACACCAACTGAAACATTCATCGGGTATAACAAGGTTCTCTAAAATTTGGTTAATTAGTATGTAATTATGTACAGACGAAAATCCTACAAGAACTCGTTTCAAATATTTTTTATAAATTGGAAGAGCCACGTCGTATATTTCATGCTCCAACTGAATTTTAAGATTTTCACTACTCATGATGATGATGGGGATGATTCTGAAATGCAAAAGCGATATGAAGATTTTTTTTAGCTAAAGGTTGCGGAACACTATGATGATGATGTCACAATTAAGTTTGATAGGTGAAATTATATCCCCAAGGGCGAGTGTCTATCTGATTATGGCATATGATGCGCTTGTCATCGTGAGGATTTAATACTACTTTATTCTGCTTCAAAGTGAATACAGTGTGCTTTTTTGACCGAATGAGATTCTGCTCTCTTTTTATACTTAGAATATTAAACAATGCATTCTTATAATCGTTTATGGTAATTTCTCTGATACTAGATAGAGTGGAACCTTTTGATTTTTTTGTCAACTTTTCATCTACCTCGTACGCATACATTTTTGCTCGAAGCCCTACAAATTCGGTCATGATGCGTCCACGGTTTTCATCTTTCATTAGCCCGGGAATTTTTTTATTAACTAAGGGAATTCCAAACTCGTTATCTACATCATAGTCGGAGGTATCAAACCGATGAACATCCTCTTTTATGGTTTCGTATATATTGGGAACGGTGAAAGAGTATATTAAGCTGTCAGTGTCCGTATACAAAAGTCGAGCTTTATTTTGAAATTTTTGTAGAATGTAGCTATAATGAAAGTCATAGAGAAACGTCTTCGATATATCTAAAACTGCAAATCCTGCATATATCGGTTTATTGAAAAATATCTCTAGCCTATTCATCTCTACGATGACCATATCCTTATCAAATATCATACTGCTATGAAAATTCGGCTTTGAAATGTAATTCCGTGCCCCATAACGGCCTCCCCATTCAGTCAGCAGATGCACGTCTTTATATTTTCGCACGTTCTCCATGAGTTTCCCAAAAACGCTGTTAATCATTAGTTTATAAAAATTTTTATCGAACTCATTTTTCGCCTGCTGTCTCATGCTTGTGTTTAATTCAATGTACTTTCTTAACCACGGAGACTGCTTAAATCTTAATACCCGATGGATTTTCACGAGTTTTAGACCATGTTGTATGTACATCTTTAAGTTTCTATAATGAATTACGTAGTTGCGCTTTGAGTATAGGGTGAGCATCAATTTAGTTAATTTTGAGCCGGGTGGAACCATGTGTTCTGGGGCTAACGGTAAATCGCTGTGAGAGTCGTGCAATTCGTTGGGATAGTCAAAATCGCATTCTAAAATATACCCGACATCCGAATCATCAGGATGATTTAGTATATCTATATTTTCAATATCGTCTACGAATGAAAACTCGCCGTAGGGGAGAAAATTACACATGGCGGCACCATAAAGGGAATTTAGGTCAAGGTACATTAAATAATTCGTCTCAAGGTTGGGGTTATATTTCTCCTTCATGTATGGATTGTTAGCTTTTGCGTATCGTGTGGAACATTGTGCAACACCGCCTCTGATTCCCTTTTCAATAAACATGGCCTGATCAATGTCCGTTAAAAGTTCTAATTTAACGTCCGTAACCTTGAGCATAGCGTCAAATGCCAAACCCGGTGCGGTATAGTAATGTAGAGGATCGAGTTGATAAGTTTGTAAACACGTTTCACGAAAATTTTCAAAAATATCTGCCAAAAGGAGAACATCAGTTTTCAAATAGAGATCGGAATATTGGCCTAAGGTTTTAATTTCAAAAGTATTCCATACGTTAACAGCATGCTGGTAATCTGCTTCGCTAACAGCTTCATTTTTTAAATGATTAAAAAATGCGTCTCGAGGCGGTAAGACAGTCTCATGCAATCGTTCCCACGAATCAAGGTAGTCATATGGAAGCACGCCTTTCCGCATCAACAAACGAAATTCATTAGCGTTGCTAGTGTGTAGCCTTGTAAGCGTTTTCTTATCATTCTCTAAATAGGAAGACAACTTATCTATACTCGTGCTTAGGAACCTAAATGAATCGATAAACCTAAAATTTATACTAGTATCCTTTACATACTTCGAGAAAGAAATATACTTCTCTTTGTTTAAGGGTAATAATTTAATTTCGCCCGGAATAGCTGTAGCGAGCTCTCGAATAAAGAAATGAGAGTCGTATCCGCTTAAATTATGAAAAACGACAGGTATAACATGCGAATCGTTATAGTTCAAATTACATGCCTGGTGGGCGGGGCCTCTATAAGCACCGTTTAAGTGAAAATGATCGCGCACCTTAATTTGGTTTTCGGTAAAAGGTTTTTTACAAATATGACAGCTTACAGCGTTATCAAAATTTTGAATCTGAGAGGGACTTAGAACTTCCATAGGAACTATAGTATTTACAATGACATTTGTCCAATCGGCAATGTCACGTAACTGTTTGATAAACCATGGAATACAATCCGCACCCCTGTATGATAAAAATTTTGATAACGATTCATCGTACGAGCACTTAAGGTAAAACGCAACACTGAACGGCGTATGCTTCTGATACAATGCGGTATTATTATCTTGAGGGTTAAGGTTATCGCACTTTTCCAGGATACTTTCAAGGTCCGCGTAAATAGTAAATGGTACTTTCTCCATGTACGAATAATGAGTAAATTGTAAATATTTTTGATCATCATTAGGCAATCGAATTGAACATTTATTGACTTGATGACATTTACTTGTATGCTTTTCTAATACACTATTCGATGAGAAATGATTTAAGCAAATGTTGCAAAAGAATTTCTTATGACCTCGATGCGATAATTGTGACGATAGCAGCGCCGACATATTTTTAATCCAAGCAAAATGATAAAAGACGTTACTGGAATTAGAGACTCGGTCAGTATCATTATATTTAGAGGACAATACTAATAGATTTATAGTTTTCCTGCTATTGACCCTATCGCTTACCATAAACGGTAATACATTTCTCTTAACCACGCAGTATAAATTAATAGCGAGATCATTCAATTGCTCAATTTTCTTAATATCTGTTAATTTAATGGGGAATTGAATAGATCCACGATTTAATACTTCATCAAAATGCGGATAATTGTTCACTCTATCAGCGTTTTTGTGTGCGGGATATAAAGCGGCCACTATGGACCATAATAAGCAAAATTTGTCGTTGTTTCTCACGTTAATCACCGCTCTTTTGACGGATATGAACGGGGGAACTTTGATGTATGTTGAAAAACCTCCTTTAATTGGGACGTAACTATTAATATTGACTTTAAGGTGTAAGACCTCCAACAACGACCAACCCGAATTTTGTTCAGAAAAATTTTCTAATTTCGCTTGAAGGTTATCAAATACCTTATCCTTGTAGTACTCTTTAAGATTAGTGCCAATATCAATCACAGCATTTCTTGTTTGAAATGTTTTCAAATCAATATTGAGAGTTTGGGGGTGAATGAAATTGCAGATCAAGGTGGTGTTAACCTTCAGCATAGAACGTTTTAGTGCAACATTAATTTTGCGCGCAAAACTATCATAAGCGTGCTTTAGAAAAATCATTGGATCCTTATGGTTAAAGTTAACGATCATGCCAGTAAGCAATCGATCATTGAAGCAGGAATCTAATGTGTACCATCGTACAGTAGGGGGCTGCTTTTTATTGACATCATCACCATCATCATCATCTATTCCACAACCTTTTTTCACGGAAACGTTTTTTAATTGCTGCTGTAGCTTAGCTAAATAAAATTTTAAGAGGCCCAAATTATTTTCGAGTCTTATAGGACTTTCTATTGCGTTATTAAAATGAATTTTGTTGGCTATCGCCTTTTCCAGTAAACGTATATTTACCCTAATAATTGAAACATGTCTTAAAATTTCACTTTTCTTTTTTAACAATTTCACGGAACTTCGAGTTAGGTTAACGATCTCACTGCTTATACTCGAAACAGATTCCATACTTACTATCTTTATATAAATGCTTAGTAATCCAAGATAACGAATGCAGACGTGCACGTACACAGACAAGTACACTGACACTTGTGCGTTTGTTTGTTTTTTTTTGCTCGGCGATTATACTGAATTGCAGGTGCAATGACAATAAAACAATGTCAAGGAGCACGCCGAACGTAAGTAAATACAAGAACATAATTGAACACATTTATATATCCTGTAAGCGAAGGTCATGGTTGGTAGGGGTGTTGTTTACGGTTAACAGGTGTAAGATCATTGATCTCGTTATTGTCATTGAGATGTCCTATTTTTTCTGCATTGCTAGCAATTGCCGAAGTTGTCTGAAATGCTTATCTCTACTTCTGGGAACTTTAGCATCAAGCTACAGGTGTAAGATCATTGATCTCGTTGACATTGTAAAGCAGACAGTGTAAGATACGGATAAAGTTTCAGATGCATGAAAGGTTATTGGGGTCATTCAAAGTTAAAGCGCGTTGCCTTACCCTACATTCCTATCTCGTAATACGCTCTATTCATGGAAATAAGTGAACATCTTTTGAAGAGAGAAAGTTATAGGTGTTATCAATAGTGAACTTGCAGGTGTAAGGTCATCAACGTCAATTGCGTCATTGCGAACAGTCTGGGAAATGTTTTATGCTAACCCTAACAAAATTTCCATCGTATATAATAATGGCAATCCTTATATTAAGCAGTTGCATCTAAGAATTTTCAGCAGCAAGCATGTCGTCCGCGAAAATTCTATCAGTAAAACGCGTAAAAGCGCCATCAAAAAAAGTTGGTGGTGGTGGTGGTGCAGGTGCAGCGAAACCCTTACTATCAACACTTCTAACAACACCACCACCACCAAAAAAAAGCAAAGGAGACGATGATGTTATAAACCTCCTCACCGAGGATGAGAGCGCTCAAACGGAAAGGTAAATATACATTTTTTTTTTGTAATAATTTCAGTCTTCTACTTATTTACAGCAAGGTATCCTGCTAAATTTTTTTATTACATCATGTGTTTCTTATTAATTACAGAACAGCATCAATGTCCCACTTGGGGGACATTCACGAGCTCCTGGATCACCTGGAACGGGAAAATCCAGGTCCCTCACATGTTTACGCCCCCCAAAGGTAAATAGTACACAATTAATTTTTTATGCAAATAGAAATAGCTAATCGTATATTAATTTATTATTTATTTCAGAGTCATACCAACGCCGCAATTGAGCGACCCCTCACTGGAACAGCGGCAGCCTGAACTCCTCCCTCAAATAACGTAAGTTATTTGAATTTCGAATTATAGGCGTACTAATATCTACAATTTATTTATCGGTTATAGGGAATACCCGCTATTTGAAATACAATTGCCACCGCGGGGGCAGCAGCACCACCATCAGCTGCACATGAAGTGAGTTATCTTTGCGAACTTTAATTAAAATTATTGTAATACAATTTATCTGTTTATATTTTTGATAAATTTTGTTGTATTTTTCCAGTAACTATTCGACACAGCCTCATCAGGGCCAAGTGCACCAGGCGCAGTAAGTTATTTTACGCTTAACGAAGAAGAAGAAAATAAATCTAAAATTCTTTTTCTTTTGCAGTCAACATGCAGCCCCCTCCGCCGCCAAAGATATGAACGTCCTTAGGGAAATGTACGAGCCAGTGACGCCCTCTGCAGACACCCCATGGACTGGGGTAGAGCCAACGACCCCAAGCCAGTTGGTGGAGGCGTCCAAGGGGTGTCTGCAGAAGATGCTTCCGGCTTACAAAGTTAAGGTGCAGGAGGCAAAAGCTGAGGCCGAGGGCTATGAGCGGGCCGCTGGTGTTGCACGTGCCCGCGAAGAGAAGTGCAAACAAGACTTGCATTTTATTGAATTGTACATAAAATTTTTAAATAAGTAATACCTATATTGTACATATGTATTTATATTGTAAAAAAAAATGTAATAAAGAAACGTATTTAATTGTAGTTGATTTAATCGTCTTATTTTAAGTCGATGTTAAATAAAATAAACTGTCATGACGTTTACAATTTGGTTTTTTAATTTTTTTTGGGAAAAATAACTGTCGGTGCGTGGACACTGATAGCCGAATATATAAATAGGTGGGATAGTAATTAAGGGAGGAGGAAAAAACACCTCCCCCGCAAAAATGAAGTTGTGAAATGTGAAGTAACTAAAAGCAATTATAATAGATAATTTGTTGGAGTCATAAGAATAATTGTGAATGAGAAGTTATGCAAAGCGAATTGCGTAGTAGTGTAGAAAGTTGCATAAGGTAGTGGCGAAGTAAGTTCAATATTAGAAGGTTGTTTGAAGTAAGTAAAGACCTATCGGAGTAGAAGTCTATAGAGAAGGAAGACGATGTGTAATGCGACGTCGCAAACTGCAGGGTGTAGGTGGGGCTGTGGGTGTAGGAGAAAGTAAAGTGTTTTTAAATGTTCTCTTAAAAAAATTTTTGTTAGGGGGGTTTTAGGATGTAAATAATAATAACTTTAAACTGGGTACGTACATAAAGCTTTTTGGATGAATTCAAGTGAATATTTTGGCAAATTAGGATGAGTTACAAAACATGCGTAGTACAATTATACCGCGATTTTTTTTCGCGCATAAAAATGTACGTACCTAATTACTAATTATTGTATCCAAAATTGCCACTGCATTAATATTTTTTTTAGGTGAAATGCTTAAAATTGTCATCTACAAATTCCATTTTAAAGTAAAGAACGTATTCGTCGTAATATAAAGTTGAGATACGAATGAGTGCATAAAATGTTGCTCAGCAAAAGTAACTAGATAACATATCTATTTATATATGCACACGGATGTATTAAATCCGCTTTCATGGGGGGATACAAAACTTGCGTTTTCTAATTATTGTATAATAATTTTAGTTAATTGTCTGTGATCATACAAATCAAACTAATTTTAATCCCCAAATATGCATCCATCTATTTTTATAACATTTTCAGTATAAGAACGATTACCATTTCTTGAGTTTATTTAAATATTTGTTACCTACAGGAAATTTGACATTCTTACAAACACGTAAAAATAAAACACAGGTTTCCATACATTTTAAATAAAATCATCTTTATTATCGAACTATACGAACTCTCTTAATCATTTATACAAATATGCACATTTAAATTGCTGTTCTTTTACTACGGTGATAACATTCGAACAGTTTAGTTGTTTTTTTAAATTATTTTAGCAATTTTTCTTTTTTTGGGGCTCATCTCATGACACTTATACAATGCAAATTTTCTTAATTAAAATTCCAGATCACTTTCGCTTGCAAGGAAGGATCCGGAACGCATACAAAATGTTTGGTCACTTATTGCCCGCACAGAAAGTTATAATCGAACAAGTTTAATATAAATTAATCTCTTAATCGCCCACGCATTTAAATTGTCATTCTTTTAATGTGTAATGTGGTGTCGGCATTCGAATATTTCGATGCCATTTTTTAATTTTGGTTAGTAGCTCCTCAATTCGCTTCTTTTGCGAGCCACGCCACTATTTTTTATTGATGCTGAAGGTCTCCTTATACAAGTTTAATATAAATGTACACACAAAATTTAAATTGACATTCTTTTAATACGACGTTGACATTCGAATACTTGAATGTCCCATTTTAATTTTTTAATTTTGGCTAGTAGCTCCTCAATTCGCTCCTTTTGCGAGGCACGACACTTTTTTATTGGTCCGGAAGATGCAACAGGTTTCATTATTTGGCCTTTTATGAATTAAGTCTACGAGCTAAACCCTTATTATATAAACCACATTCTCACCCTTCCCACCTCATCTTCAGCACCTAAAAATAAAGTCTGACCTTATAGCTGTGAATGTCACCTTCAATCATCCCTGGAAAAGTGTTTCACAATCTTTACACATACAGTTTTCAAGGACACCAACTTGTTGAGTTAGGATCGGCCGGTTACTTTTCTAGTGACTTTTTGAGTTAGGATCGGCCGGTAACTTTTCTGGTGACTTTTTAGTGACTTTTTGAGTTAGGATCGGCCTGTATTCATTTAGTAACTTTTCTAGTGACTTTTCTAGTGACTTTTATAGTGAATTTTCTAGTGACTTTTCTAGGGACTTTTGTCGGTATTCGTTTAGTAACTTTTCTGGTGACTTTTTGAGTTAGGATCGGCCGGTAACTTTTTGTGTTCGACCTACATTCATTTCTAGTGACTTTGAGTTAGTATCGGCCCTATTTATCTACTTATCTCCAAGAATGTTTTAATCGCTTTAGAAAAACGTTTAAAATAGTGTCTTAAAAGTGCTTCAGTTCCATGGTGTGCACACGGTTCATTTATTAGCCCATTAAAACGTTAAGGTCTAGTTCCAGTTTATTTGAGACCATTATGTAGTATTTTCCCATGCACCCATTATTTTAGTTAACAAATATATACAAAACGAAACGACCAATTTTAAAATAACGTTCTCATAAAACAAACCATAGCAACTCTAGCCAAATATGGAACACTTCAGGACGATACTCACGTGGAATAAAACGATAACTTCTACTTAGTGATCATTATCAAACCATAAAAGAACACGTTCGTAATCGAACCACATAAAGTAACACTAGTCTAATGACATTTTATTGAAGCAAACGATACTAATTATATGAAATTACAAACTCACTTAATCAGATAATTGACCGTCCTGCGCCCTAAATTCATCTTAAGTAATTATGACAACACAAAATCCTTTAATTGTATTAAGCTATTAGGTTAATGTTCAATTACGTTCTTAAAAAGAATTTGTATCAAAAGAAGATTATTAAGATAATGATATATTAAATTACAGTTTGACAACTATATTTTCAATCTATTGATTGAAATAGTAGTCGTATCGTTACGAGCAATACATCAATAGTATTATAGAAGATTTCGAAACTGATATTTAAATCTTGGTTTTCGATGGCGGCAAATCCACATGCACTCAACTGACAAGCGATAACAACCTGTAAATACGCTGAATTGTATGGTTTAGTGAAATAAATCAACTTACGTTTTTTATTAGACCACCCATGTTATATTATAAGTACGTCAAACCGCACCCATTAATGGATGAGAATTAAAAAATGTGTGGTAAAATCCACCAACTCACCTTCGTGTAAATGTTTTGAAAATTCGTAAAGAAATTCATGATTGATTTACGGTAAAGTGCGGGTGTGCACATCATTAAAGCAACAATTATTTACTTTTTAGTGTCGTGATGATCAAGCATTTAACTAATACCATTACGCCAAAGTTCATTCATTAAAAAGATCAATTATGTAATAATATTGATTTCACAAACTGTTGAGTAGATACGTACTAAACACCAAAATGTGACGATAAAAAGAAATTTTCTAGACGTTAATATAAAAGAAATGTTCGAATTCTAATTAAATATTACTGTTTTTGTACTTTTTATACTTATTTAGTAAGGTTCTGTTATAAAAACTTATTGTACTTGTAATTTTGTAACAGAGTTGCTCAATGTCAATGGAGCTTTACCCACACGTCCAAGAGCAATTAGCAATTGCAACTGCTACTTGCAGTAGTTGTTATAACTTATAAACCACACAAAACACTTGTTATCCTGTATAAATAGGATAGATTGTATTAGTACAGTCAATTTAAACACAAAAATATACAAACATTGCAAAAAATCCTATGTTAGGTTTGCTTTTTTTATGGTGTTAGGTTCGGTCCCAGTAGTAAATACTCAATTTTGCAACTTCGAAAAACTTGTGGAAACTGGGGGGGGCACCAAAAACCGCGATTTTTTCGGACTTTTTTCAGTTTTAGCCTCGTAGATCAAAAACTATGAGTTGTAGTGCAAAGAATAAGATTATCTTTTTTAAACTGGACTAAATTTTCTACCATTTGAGCCTAACCGGAAGTCTGTAAGTATAATAGTTTCCGAGATACAGCTCTTCAAAAATAGGCATGTTCCCTAAATCTGTTTTTAACGTATCATCCATGATTCGAGCCAGATATTGCCACAACAACGTGCCCTACGACCGTTGTCACGGAGGAAAAAACTGTAGGAAATTTTATCACCTTTTATTTAAGCATAGATCCATTCCTGTAGGCCTAACAGTTCTCGAGAAAAAGACGGAAAACCGGAAAACAGTGAAATCGCTACGACTCCACATATATGTAATAGCCTTAATATGATTAGAAGACATTTTCTGATTATTCTTATTTAGCCTAGCGAACGAACGCTCAAAAAGGGCTTGTAGACAGACATTTTGATCCTAAAGATTTTATTTCTGGGATGTGTTTGGTGATGATTATACGAAAAGTAGCGTAACAAAATGTGCGGATTTGTTAGGTTTTCCGTTTACATCTCTTGAACAGGCCATCGTAGTGGGAAATGGCCAATTATAAAAAAAAAGCTGATTAAATTTTCTACAAGTTTTCTTCTATGCGTTTTTTCTCTATCTCTATCCGTTGAAGAGATATTCGCTGTCAAGTATTGACATTTTTTTTTTAAATCGCTTTTACACGACGTTTTTCGGCAAATATTGTATCCTAGCTCCTAAAGTATTGGGTTTATAGCAAAAACTGCTGAAATAAAAGTTGTAGACCATAAAATTTCCTATAAAATACATGTACCGTTTAATATTTTATCTCAAATAGATTAGATGTTATAGTTATTTAAAAAAAACGTTGAGTTCAAGATGGAATAGAGGGTACTAGAGAACAAGTAATTTTGTGGGAGGTTTGGAGCTAAATCTGATATGTGAGTATTAATGACAGATTACCTGCATCCTTAGCCAAACAATTTCAGTCTTATGCGCCACCATGTTTAATGGTCTCTAGTCTTTTCTAAATACATTTATGATAGGGTTAATGTTTGACGAAAAGAACAAAAGTAATTTCTCGAGGCAGCTTTTATTTTATAATTGGCCATTTCCCACTACGATCGTCTATTCAAGAGATACAAAGGGAAAACTTAACGAATCCGCAAATTTTGTTACGCTACGGAGTTAGCTCATACGGTAGGGCCGGGGACTTTTCGTATAATTATCACCAAACACCTCCAAACACATCTTAGAAATAAAATCATTAGGATCAAAAAGTCTGTCTACAAGCCCTTTTTGAGCGTTCGTTCGCTAGGCTAAATAAGAATAATCAGAAAATGTCTTCTAATCATACTAATGCTATTACATATATGTGGAGGATTTCACTGTTTTCCGGTTTTCCGTCTTTTTCTCGAGAACTGTTAGGCCCACAGGAATGCATCTATGCTTAAATAGAAGGTGATAAAATGTCCTACAATTTTTTTCTCCGTGACAAGAGTCGTAGGGCACGTCATTATGGCAATATCTGGCTCGAAATATGGATGATACGTTGAAAAAAGATTTTGGGAAAAATTACCTATTTTTGAAGAGCTGTATCTCGGAAACTATTATACTTACAGACTTCCGGTTAGGCTCAAATGGTAGCAAATTTAGTCTAGTTTAAAAAAGATAATCATATTCTTCGCACTATAACTCGTCGTTTTTGAGCTACGAGGCCAAAACTGAAAAAATCGCGGTTTTTGACGCCCCCCCCAGTTTCCACGAGTTTTTCGAAGTTGCAAAATTGAGTATTTACTACTGGGACTGAACCTAACAACATAAAAAAGTCAAACCTAATATAGGTTTTTTTGGTATCCGGTCATTTCCCCGCCGAAAAAATCCCGCCGGTCAATTGCCCGCCGGTAAATTGTTCGCCTGGTAAAAACCCCGCGCGGTGAAATGTTCGCCGGTAAAATGCCCGCCATGACAAAATCCCGTCGGTCATTTGCCCGCCGCTGTAGGCAAAATGATTCCCCTGATTTTCTCCTATTTTTGTGATAAAGATCCACTTACATATGTACCTACGTTATGTGCAGCCAGTGGCGGATTATGCGCTCAGGAGGCGTAAGATGAATTTGAGGCCGCTGTTTACTGTAAATTAAAAATGCTAAATTCAAAAAAGAAGACTGTATTAATAAACCAGACATTGCATTGCCATGTTTAACAAAAGAACCGTTATATATGAATTTATAAGATATTTTCGACGGCCATTTTAGAACTTCCCGATGGCATTTTGACATCCTTTACAGACCTACGGCACTATACATGAATACTCGTTCTTAACACGTAAATGTTGTACCATTTTCTACGCTTATTCCCCCACTAAAGCGCCTAGGTTATTTGCAGGTTTAGTATATTTTTTTTCAATTGATAGTAAAATAGTGGCATGACATAAAAAAGAACTTTCTTAATTGCTAATTTTTTCAAAAATTACGGCGGGAAATTGACCGACGGGATTTTGTCATGGCGGGCATTTTACCGGCGAACATTTCACCGCGCGGGATTTTTACCAGGCGAACAATTTACCGGCGGGCAATTGACCGGCGGGATTTTTTCGGCGGGGAAATGACCGTGAACCGGTTTTTTTGCAATGTTCATGTTTAAAATGACTGGACTATATCTATATTAACGGATTTCAAAATTTAAAAAAAAATTGGTAAGGTCCAGAGAAGTCATTAAATTGAAACCTACAATTCCTTTATAAAAACAGCGGAGAAAATTTATTTTACTCTCTCCTGATGGAATCGAACAGTTTTACCATAACCATTCATGCAAGAAAATAACATTACCAATTATTCGGAATAACTGTACGTGGTTCAAATTCTTTTAATATCAATTTTTTTAACTCTATACGTTAAAAACAAATTATCTTGTTATTACCAATCCATGAGGCAACCAATCAACTTTGTAGTCATTTTAGATACTTTTAATCTTTAGAAAAAAATATGTGCAAAACACAAGGGAAAAAATTGCTTTTTCAACTCTTACTTAATTCACACACATTCCTAACTTCCTTTTTTAGTGATTCAAATAGCTATATCTTTCAGCTGTCGGCTGCAAAATCAAGATGATAAAATGGTGGCACTTACACTTAGTGATCGATTTTCTGCCTGTGTAGTACCAAAACCATCATAAACGACCTAAAACAAGAAAACTGTCAGTGTGTGACAATAAAGTTACAAGATTGTTAACTACCGCTAATGGGAATTACATTTATCAGAAAAACCTACAGCGAGTAATATTTCATCACAAATTACAACATAAATTTATCAAAATGCGATTAAAGGAATTCAACATTACTTATACAAGTATTTCGAATATTGAATGTACAGTTAGCTAATAATTAATAATTACTCAAACATGATCATTGATCATACATAATTGCATGAATAAAAAAATATAGAATATTTGTTGGGTTCGTTTCATGTCCAGGGTAACATACCTAACGCGAAATCCTCATACCTACGAATAACTTTTTAAAATAAAAATTGAAAAATCTATTGGAACTCAAGACTGTTTAGACTTCTCTTGAAAATGATATTATTAAAAACAGGGAAATCCAGAATTAGATCAATTTGGCACGAATTGATTCTATAAAATAATTTCTCTCGGGGCACTCCAAGATAGGTAACAGAACAAGAACAATTTATTACACAGCCAAAGAGATCTTGTACACGATACAAACAATGTTGCAAAAAAGACGTGCAATCACTTCTTTAGCGTCAAATATTATGTCAAGAAATAGACGATCCACCAAAAGTAAGTAGCTTCACGTTATGTGTAAATACCATTTGATGTAAATGCCAACTTTGTAAAGAAAACGTTATACCTTCTTCTTTTATTACGTATAGAAGAAAATGAACTCCCAGGATTGAAAACTAATACGAAAATGAATAAACGAGCTGAATTATCCACCTTAATTGTTCGAATCTCCTTGTCACAGAAAAGTGTGGCCATCCCTGCAGAAAATTCGCCTTCTTGGGTGGTAGAAATCCAGTATGAACCTATTTCGTCGTGGGGGTATTCTAATGATGTTCTCGCGCTTTATCCCCATCTACAATTCTATGGAAGCCTTCATCAGTAATTGCGATCATATCTAATAACATGTTTGAGAAAAAAGTACCCTTGGTCTTCAGAATATTATGAGCCTAGAATAATATTCTGCTGTAAGATTCCCAATCAGACAGTGTCGCAAGCACTGTGCTCTTTCACCGCCTGTTATTACTCCAGAGCCAATCACTACGTACCTACTCATGTTATGGAGGCTGGGTGGACCTCGTTGAAAGATGTTTTATTCTGATGGAACGGGAAACCCAACTCGACCGATCAATCGGCCTGGCAGTCTAGCACTCTAACTCCTAGACCTTTCAGACTTCCATGTGAGGGTCTACCTACCCCATTGATTTAGCTTCTAGAGGAAATGACTAATCATATTTTTATTTTTGCAACATTAATAGCAATGAAACTCGAAGCTTTGTTACTCCTAACATCCTTAGTCAAAGAAGAAGAAGTCTCCGTAAATACAGTTTTTTAGCTTTTCAGTTTTCCATAGGCCGAGGCGAAGCACATCTCTAAATCTACCAAAAAACAACAATCCTTCTCTTTAAGTTCAATAGCCAACCAACCTTGATTTTTAAATCGTATTTCATTTTCAAAAGGTTTTACTTGAAGAAAATAAAAGCTTTACAACCTTACTTGTGCAGAATTGAGCATGTACACATTTTTTAAGGGGAAAAAATCACTTGGTCATCTCTCCTTTACAATTTGCAAAATCCAGGATAACACTGGAAAGACGAAAATAGTAATTTTTCCAAGGAGTCCATGAGGCTTGATTGTCTTCTATGGAAAAAGAACGAATATAGGGACAATGGAATTGCTGGTCACAACTGTTTTAATTCCTTTTTCACAGTCAAAAAAGCGCAAGGTGTACCTATTACAGGCAGTCACGGAATGAACAGAAGACGTCAATCAGCTTCCAAATTTTCCAGAAGACAATGGCATTTTCCAGAAATAGACAGCATTTACAATACAGACGAGATGGGTCTACATCTTATTAATAAAAATAGGTATCGTTTTTGCTGAAATGGGTTCAAAATCGTCCCTACAACTACATGCACAACGAAAGGAGAACCTGTATCTTCAATTACGTTCTGTAACGCAGAAGAAACGTTTCTCCCACCATACGTAGGTAATAATTTTCATATGTGCTGTCAGCTTATTTAAATACCGAAGTCCTTTTGATATGGGATGAGAGACATTTCATTTCTCGAGATACACAACACATGATAGCATAAAGTTAAAGATTCCAATTCGGGTAGCTACTCTCAGAAAATTAGGGAAAAGTTTCTAGGGTTTCTAATGCTCTCCGACATTTTAAAGTGATAACAATACGAGTTTCATAAAGATACGTAAATACCTGTTGTTCCGACCTTTCGCAGAACCTTGTATAAATCAACAGGCGGAGGAACTTGCTGAGAAATTTCTTCAGTTCTCACATTAGTATAAGAAAAAGGCAACAGACAATAAAAAAAGTTAAAAAACGAAAACCCGTAAACTAACGATGGCAATGAAGCCGATTGTGACGAGGATGCATGTGTCGGATGTTTAGAAAATTCTTATGGCACAAAGAAAAGAGAAGATTGTGTAAAAGTGCCTTTACTTTTTTCAGAATGTATATTTTTTCAGATCATTGTAGATCTACAAAATATCCAAAAACAAGGTTAACTATTTCTACTGCAATACCGAAATACATAAGCGTTGTTTATAAAAAAAATGGCCATCTATCGGATTCGATAACACAACATGTAACATAGCATCTAAGTGCTTAAGCATTTCTTCCAGAGTTATTAAAACACCAAAAAAATAATAGTTCCTCTATTTTGTAACAAATCTTATTTTATTTTCTGAAAGAAATCTTGTGCTTCTTTGTTGATTCTACATTTATACTGCATTTTAAGCAATTTATACGACGAACTGCTTATTCATTCTTATTATTAAGTTCTTATGGTACAACTACCTCGTTATTCATAAATCGGCTAAACTAAAGATTGAGATTGCTTTAAGGGAATTATTCAATCAAATATATTATGGTACATTAATGTGAAACGACGATAACGCCTAATTAGGATTATCGGGCTTCCCCTTCGACATAAACCTTTCAGAACGGCCTTTTCACTCCTTTGGTACTTTAACAAATAATTAAATCAATTTTATCATCACCAAGGCAGCATCTAATTCTAATCGAAATGAGTTAATAAAAACTGGAACGTTCGAGATATTGAGTACCCATATAAAATAAATAATTAATCGGAATGCGCTTGATATACATATTGTGCGTTTATTGTCGATAATTAACGTTTTTTTTTCAAGAAATTCCCATCCTCTTACTTCCTTAACGATGTGTGATTTATACTTTCCTTACCAAATATTTTAAAATTGACATAAACTCTAATAGTCTTTAAATGGAATTATGTTAGAATGGTACATTAGAGGATGTGTAGTCCATTAATTTCACTACACCTAAGTTACAAAATTTCCGACCATAAAATTTACGTATAAAAACCACGTTGACCGATAAGATACCATTTCTAAATACCTGAACGACAGGAAACTAAATAAAATGGATAAGTGTATTTACAAAAAAACGTAAACAGGTTAATAACTAACAATTTCTGTCATTGTTTTATGGCGATTACTACCAAAGGAGTGAGCTTTTATAGGTGCGTTTGGTACTAATGTATATAAGATTTAAGCAGATCACGCTCGTTGATTTATTTTTGAGCAATTTACATGTCAAAAAAAGTAGTTTTCGTAACATACATCTGAAAACTATTCATCCAAAACTATCCGCTCTCTTTACATTCAAATTATTGTTTCTAATACATATATTCTTGGTAAATGTATTATAGTTAGAACGTTTATGTATTTATGAAAGTTAAACGGTTTGTACAGAGAGGAACACCATCCGCAAGATTTAATAAACGGTTCGATAATGAATTGTTTAAAATCGACCAATTTACTGTTATACAACGTTAAATTTTATTCAAGATGTTATTAATTCTCTACAATAAAACCATAAAATTATGTCCGATAGATTTCAACTTTGCACTAAACAACTTAAATAGGCTACAAAGTAATTTTCTCATAAAATTTGGACAAATAAAACAATTAAGTTTAATTTAAAATATTTTTTTTACTTAATATGCCCTAACTTTCAGTAGTAATTAACCCCATCTGATAGTACAAAAATTTTACTTTATCCTCCCTACGTGGGCGCATGTATGGTTTACCCAAGAAGTCAATTTTGAAAAAAGGCAACCTTTTATATAAAATATTTTCTACGTCTTAACCGCACCTTGCATGATACTATAAAGCAAATTAGAATTTTGAAGAATTTACTAAATGTATTAATCATCGTCCATATTCATCGTCAATATTGTCTATTATTGTCTGACAATAGTAGAACCAAAGTTCTACACCAATCACCATTTTAATGAAATATTTATAAAAACGTTTTTGGTTGTACCAATGATACAATGCTTTTTGGCTTAAGACTTTTTTCACCAAAATGCCAAGCATACGTCATCGTTTGTCAAAGTAGATGTCCAAAATCTATATTTATACACCAATTTCTTTGAGAAAACAACGTATTGCAGTTCCCTCTATGAAAAATAAGTTTGATGTTTTGCTTTATCCGTTTGTCGCCTAAAGTGGTTCATAAAATTGCAATTTTGTCCAAAATCATCTTTGTTGTTTTAAAAATTCGAACAATTGAAAACAAGATGTTGGCGTATCCAGCCCCCTGTTTGTCTGGAGTCTGGACCCACTTTTTGATTTGAAAAAATATGCAAGGAATTCTTTTACAGGGATGACACATTCTGTTTTTATGCCATAGTTAGTAAATTGTATAACTTAATTCATATATATTTAAGAGGGAAAAGATTTTTGAATAAATGATGGCCTTTTTGTGACAATTAAATTCTTCAATAAAGCGTGTATGTGCGTACCTATACGAAGAGGCCAAAGTCAAATGTTTCCACTATTAATTAGATGGAGTTAATTGCTACTGAAAGTTGAATTGAATACCTTAGAACAGGTGTAATTAAGATGTAAAAAAAATTTCGAATTAAGTTAAAACCTGTAGATGAAACCTATGGCTAACTTCACATCAGTGAAAGTATGAAACTTTTTCGTTATGTTACAACATATGCAAAAATCATTTAAATCTGAAACACGCAGCTATCTAACAGTTTTTACAATCAAGTTTCAAATTGTACACGAATTACAAAAAATTGTCATACATAAACCTTAATTTGATCGATACTATAGGTAAGAGTATCGTCCCTAGAAATAATAATAATTATTTACGAGTAGTCCGATATTTCCGTGATTCCGTGAACAATCAGGCCCGGCCCCAGGGGGTTAGCAGCCCTAGGCGAAATCAGCAATGCCCCCCCCCCTCCCATTGAAATGTTACGTTCCTTATATACTCATGCACAGTTTGTTACATTATGTTACGTGTATATTTTAACTATTTATTTATGGAACTAAGGACAATGCCTATACGCCGACAGAAATATATTTACACACTATAGAAAAATTACGTTGATTGTTTTCGGCTATTTTTTAACGGGCTTTGCCGCTTAGAATTGCAGTTTCAGTGAACAACTAAGTACAAAAGTATTTGATAAATTTACACAATTTGGCCGCCTTCAGATATCTGCCGCCGTAGGCGGCGGCACAACTCACCTGCCCCTGGGGCCGGCCCTGTGAAAAATAAGGTGCGAAAGCAAACCAATGAAATAATAACAATAAATATTATTACTTATTCTTGTTGTACATCTTGCTTACCTTACTATAGATAATCGCTTTGCATTTTTACTAGATAAACGCGCCCTCACTTATGTATAACACAAAATATAGTTACACGTAACAAACTACAGTACGCTATACAGCGCCAGGTCCTGAAACAAAACAATTCAAAATTTACATAAACATTGTCACATCAAATAATTTGAATGGTGTAAAAAATGTTTTCCGTTTCATGAAGATACTGAACAATTAACACTATTTTATTCATCAAATCTAAACCAAACGTGCTTTTCTGTGTTTGAAAGAATTACTTATTTCTACTTTTTACTTTTTTCTTTCGGACATTTAATCAAAATGTGACAATTTCGTGTACGTTTAAATTAGGTATCTTTCAACATTTTATTCAACAATTCTATAATTATATCATTTTTTACTTTGTAGAAATTTTAATGAATTTTCTAAAGTCTGTTCGATACAGAGTTTTCCACATCCACAAACATTTTCCATTTTCTTAACCCAACTGAACATAGCAATAATAATTATTCCATGAAATGTGTTTGAGACAAATTTAAATCGTAAAACAGGCGCGTCACTATAACTTGAAATATGCCGCAATCAGGGGTGTAGTCGAGGGGGAACGCGGTGGAACGGCGTTCCCCCACTGCTTTTTGGTAAATTTAAATAAATATTTAAAAAATTATAATTTATAATTTTTTTGGAAAGTTTTAGAACAAAAAATACATTAACTAGTTCAGTTCCGCCAATAAACTTTAAAAAAATAAAGACAAGCGTTTTTATAGCGTAAAAGTGCTATGAAAACGTTTTAAACTATGGTATTTGGTTTAAAAAAATATATAATGTATACAGGGTGTCCAGGAAAAAGTGGGAAATCTCTCGGATTCAGACAGAGCATGGAAAAGTAAGATGACAAGTTCCTATGTCGAGATAAAGAATAATAAACGAATTCATGTTTTCTCTAATAAAAGTTAACATTCATTCATAAGAATCATAAGTAACATACAGGGTGTTAAAAATTTGAGCATCAACGTGTAAAGCTTAGCCCGCCCCTGATCTCCGCAGGGAAAGCCTGTAGGGAAAATTTTTATAGGAACTTGTAATCTTACTTTTCCATGCTCTGTCCGAATCCGAGAGATGTTCCACTTTTTCCCGGACACCCTGTATATAAAATCTTGAATTTTTAGCGTTCCCACACTGGAAAATTTGCCACTACACCCCTGGCCGCAATAAATTAGTGGAGTTCCGCCCTATATGTGGCTTTGAATTATGTATTTGTCGTAATAATTTGGTAATGATACTGCATTTGCGGATTAGCAACCAGTGGTTTTTTAAAACTATAGTTATGGTATTTATTTGTGAGGTTCCTTACTGTGATGACGAAGAGTAATCAAACCACAGCTTTTCTAATAAGATTAGGAAACTGTCTAATTTCTTAATATTGTGTTATAAGCATTCTAGTGTCCCAAAAACTAAGCATATGGAGTTTAGTAAGATTGTTGGCCACAATTCTTCGCCCGCAATCGTAATTTTTTATCGAAATAATTCTTCCTCTATCCAGTACTTCAAAAGAGAAATTCTTCTCAAGCCCAATTTGTTGTTTTTGAATATAAAAATGATTTTAATAAAAAGAACAATTTGTTATAAATTTTTAATTATATTGAATATTTATTTTAAAAAAATAATTTTGAAACTAATGATTTTATTATATGTATAATGA
Organism: Pyrocoelia pectoralis; assembly: GCA_036250285.1. Taxonomy (NCBI): domain Eukaryota; kingdom Metazoa; phylum Arthropoda; class Insecta; order Coleoptera; family Lampyridae; genus Pyrocoelia; species Pyrocoelia pectoralis. The sequence goes on along the minus strand of CM070075.1, from coordinate 76,481,202 downwards.
CAAAGCTAAACAAGTAAGTCTCATTAGCATTGATGTTATCATTACTATGCTTTCTTTCGACAATTTAACCCCCCCTGAAATTTTATTGAAATCAAAACACAAAATAATGCATAAGTACATCTACAAACATGTCATTTCAATTTGAGCAGTCGGCAAAAGCAAAATTGCTTTTCAATGGTTATCTCTTTGATAAAGTAGAACAAATCGAAGAGAAAAAAAAATAAATTTCCAGAGGACTGAACAATTCAGTAAAATCGTGAATGCTGCTCAGATGGACGTTCCTAAACTTGGTGAACCAGCCCTACCAACTCACTGTCAAAAAATACGGTTTTTGGAAGAATATACAAAATCTGGCATTAGAGGCGAATTGCTATTAATTATTACCGTAACATTAACTGACGATAACAAATAAAGTAATATTATAGCAAAATAGTAGGAGTAAAACTTTTCGTCATACACATTTTTATCAGTTTTGAGCAAATGTGATCGCTCAATTTAAAGGCCATTAACTTTACAATTAATTGCATTTTTTTCTTCGTTATGGATTTAGTTGGTGAAAATAATTTTTTTTAAATATTACAATAAACATTGCGAGTTTCATGAAAATAAATAGGTCGGCGCAAACGTATACCGAATTCAAAATTTGTTAATGATTGATCATTCCAATTTTTAATTATCTGTGGTTTTGGCGATTTCTTTGTTAGTTTGGTAGGAATTACCTTTTCGCGAGGACACCATGTATATTCAAGCATGCTAAATAACATCTTTGTGTATGCTTATTCAATAAACCGAATAATGTTCGTAGCATATCTTCAAGTCATCTAGACACATTATTTATTCTTGTAAAGCAACACGCACGCTGTTAACTACAATGGGTCTTTTGCAATAAATTTTATGTTATTACTTAGTTATCAATTAGAAAAGATTACAAACGCATTGAAGAAGAGAGCTGAGATACTTTATAACTAAAATTTACATTATTTAAACGATAGATTATATTTATACACATTATGAGTGAAATAGCGGTCGGTCCTTTTTCAAAGAAACGTCAATCTTCACTCACCCCTACAATAACCATTCCACCTTTGATTAGGTATCTAAAAATAATGCCACATTTTGAAACTTAACTATCTGTTTTAATAAATGCCTGACTGCAGAACCCCTCTAGTAATCATTTTTCAAGATGAACATATAAGCGTATTTTAGTAGTGCATATAATTAGAAACAACAGCTAATTTGTACGGTGTTAGGTAGTAATTCTGAAATTCGTGTGGATTACCTATGTGTGTCTCACACAATCATTACAATTGTATAATTCGGAATTGTACGAGAATAGAGTTCTAGAATAATATTTACACTGATTTTACCATTAAAATTATAAATTACTTGTCGATGTCATTACTGTGAAGTAATTAAGTAAAATGTAAATATATGTATATTTAAAGCTCAGAAATCTTTAAATGTAAAAGCAAGGATAACATTTATTTATTCTATTTGCATAAGAAACAATTCAAACTTATCAAATTAATGCAATCATAAAGGTGCGAGTTCACAGTTATACCTGTGCCACATACCGTGAACAAGTAGTTCTTATCTCTGGGGTTCCATAAAGATCATCTAGGACAGGATCTTCCCTTTTTGTCTTTATTGATCTGACGTTCGTTGCATGCATAATTTATTACATAATTATAGGTAAACTACGTTTTCATTACATAACCACACTTTTAAAACTAAAGTTGTTCTTCCAAAATATCTCGATAGCTCGGTGACATTTCATTAAATGCAATTTTTAGACTACCTTTTTGACAGAAATTAGCTTGACTTACTGGATTTATCATAACTTCTATTGTTTTTTAAACAAAATCTAAAAAATCTCATTTATTTCAACGCCACCCCCGTAGAATCTAGGAATATAAAGTTTCGAAACGCGCAATCTATGTATTTTTTACGTATAGAATACAAATGCATAATTGTTTTTTAAATTTTCCAGTTATGGAATAACTTTTTTTTAAATAGAAACCATAGTTGGCTGTGACGCAATAGCAAAATATTTTTTGAGTTTTAAAAATATATATATATATATAGGTGAATTTTATATCAAAATTAATGTATTACCGATTCGCTTATTTTTCAGGTACACCCAAAACCTGCTATTCCTATAATACAGGAAGGTCAGAAACTTAATTTAATTAATTAATTAAAGAATTCCACCATTATAATCCGAATGGTAAATTGGTCCATTTATTGGAAAAGTTTCCATTTTAATAGTATCCAACTATTCCAGAATTATGGCAATATGTTCATATGAATTTACCTGAACTATGTTCATAATGTCAATGTATTATTACCTTAAGGATACAGTAGGAAACGTGGTAACTAATCTCTCATCACTCTCCCGCATTGTACATTCAAAACGTGAATTTGTCTGACTATAGTGAAGAAGAACATTTAGTGATACGATTGCTGATTAAAGTTGTGTTTGAAAATACCTAAGAGACAAACGAAACTTAAGCAGTAATTTGTGGTTTGTAGCGTGTTATAGGAATCATTTGCATAACATGTTATAAAAAGTGTGAAAATTGGCGTGTTTTGATATTTTATGATAATTTTTTATTTAAGATAGTAAATAATTTTTTTTTCTTACTATTAACATCGCAACAGAATTTTCAAAAACTGTATAAATAGCTTTTACTAATGCGCACACTTTTGGACCTCATTGGCATAAATAAATAAAAAATAAGTAAAGCATATGAAACCAGAAATACAAACCCAAAAAGGTACAATAACGAATGTTTCATTTCAATTAAAAGAACTGGCCACAGCGAAGGCAATAATAAGATGTTGCAGAAATTTATTTAGGTAAGTAAGTAGCATAATATTATATACCTAATGCAAAAAGTATTTGGCAAGGATCGTTATGTTGTAACTGATGTTATGATGTACCATCACATCAACTAACACAAAAACCTTAAAAGCTTGTGTTACCACTAGAAAGGCCAAAATTATGACGACAATAGGACGAAGAATGTCGTACAATTTGATATTTCATCCCTGTAGAAAATTCTCTAAAGATTAGTTTAAAACCACTGAAATCGGTTCTGAGAGATAAGTATGCAAGCAACAGTATATTCCGTTATTCCCTAAAAGGATCCAAGGATACCACCTAAAAGGAAAAGGAAACTGAAAGGTGGTATCCTTGGATCCTTACTTCCATTTTGTAATTCCATTTGTACGTGGCATTCTTCGACGGTCTTGAATATAATTTTCCACTTTGGGGCACCGTTAGATGATGTCCCATTAGTTCTACTTTTATATATTTTTACCTTTTTTTCCCGTAAGTATACAATTCCTTTACCATGTTTATTACTTGCTTGTCCCTATGTCGGGGATAAATTATCTCTGGACTTTGGTCCCCAAATGCTTTAATTTAATATCGTTTCACCACCATGTTATCGCTTTTCAAATTTAATAATTTAAGTAAGTATCTACCTATTTAAGAATAATTTTATGGTTATTATCTTATTGGCAATATTTTAGTGGCCTGATGATGACAAAATCCCGTTGTCGAAACTTGTAGCCTACATGAAGTATTTTACGTTCAAGATTAATTTAGTTAATTATTAAAAGTCTATGGGGATATGGTATCCGGTCATTTCCCCGCCGAAAAAATCCCGCCGGTCAATTGCCCGCCGGTAAATTGTTCGCCTGGTAAAAACCCCGCGCGGTGAAATGTTCGCCGGTAAAATGCCCGCCATGACAAAATCCCGTCGGTCATTTGCCCGCCGCTGTAGGCAAAATGATTCCCCTGATATTCCCCTATTTTTGTGATAAAGATCCACTTACATATGTACCTACGTTATGTGCAGCCAGTGGCGGATTATGCGCTCAGGAGGCGTAAGATGCATTTGAGGCCGCTGTTTACTGTAAATTAAAATATACTAAATTCAAAAAAGAAGACTGTATTAATAAACCAGACATTGCCATGTTTAACAAAAGAACCGTTATATATAAATTTACAAAATATTTTCGACGGCCATTTTAAGCACTTCCCGATGGCATTTTGACATCCTTTACAGACCTACGGCACTATACATGAATACTCGCCTGCTACTATCTCTTGTTTGCTCGTTCTTAACACGTAAATGTTGTACCATTTTCTACGCTTATTCCCCCACTAAAGTGCCTAGGTTATTTGCAAGTTTAGTATATTTTTTTCAATTGATACTAAAATAGTGGCATGACACACAGGTTTACAAAACTGAAGTTATTTAAAAAATAACTTTCTTAATTGCTTATTTTTTCAAAAATTACGGCCGGAAATTGACCGACGGGATTTTGTCATGGCGGGCATTTTACCGGCGAACATTTCACCGGGCGGGGTTTTTACCAGGCGAACAATTTACCGGCGGGCAATTGACCGGCGGGATTTTTTCGGCGGGGAAATGACCGTGAACCGGGGAAAGGTTGTGTGCAATTAATTTCACTACAAAAATGATTCCCTCATTTTATGCATTCAATTTTTAGCTGCTAAACTCAAATAATGACTATATCTCGGAAATAATGGGGTCGATTTTACTTTTTTACTCCTTATACATACATTCAGTTAAAAATAGTACTGTAATAAATTATTGGCACAGTCTATAAAATGTTTGAAAGGGTTGTTATATGTGGTGCATAAACTGAAAAAAATGATTGAAAATCAACACGATAGTTGTTTTATCACACACCCGACATTGATCTGTGGACTGAACAGCAAAATAATGGTTCCTTGCTAACACAATGGAACTGCATTTGTATTTTAATAAAGTAAATTTTTATATAATGTCAGTAGATACGTAGGTACTAAATAAATTGAAACCAATACATATTAGAATACTAATATAAAGAATCTCCTCACCTCAATCGACTGTGGCATAATCTCTATTTCGCTATTTATACAGGGTGTCCAGAAATAAAGGTGCCAAACGAAAATCCCAGTTAGTAGACATAATGGGCGCAGCAACGAAGTATTATTTACAGCAACCGATGTGTGATCAGAAGGTAAGTCATTGTGCCCAGTTTGGACATTTTCGATCGAAACGTTTTTGAGATATTACAAAAAAAGTACTTCATGGCACCATCTATAAGGAGCTCCAGCTCGCTTAAGAAGCATTTTTGGACTAAGGTAATTTGGGTTAAATCGACGTAAAATAATGTCTACTAACTGGGATTTTCGTTTGGCACCTTCATTTCTGGACACCCTGTATATTTACATTAATATAACCAAACAGGGGCTTCGTCCACCAAGAAAATATAATTCAATGCCTCTTTGAACTACACTCGAGTCACAACCGCCACTCACTGCGATTAAAGTTACTGATTATGACAAATTTAAACATTGCGTTTTAAAGTTAATCTGATATAACCTTTAAACGAAAACGAGCCTAACACTACTTTTTTTCCCTTTTATTTAACACGTCCATAACTGACACTTATTTCCCTATATTTTCCAATTTTAAACACTTTACTTAACCTCAATCCATCGTATATTTGATCAAGATCATATTCAAGAACTTGGAACGTGTCTTTTAAATTTTTTAGGAAACAGAGCAAACCTCAACATTTCGCACTTGGATAATATGTATTTTTGTAGAGATACATACTGAAAAAGACCTACCTATAGTCATTATTTCTGTTTATTCAACAGTAATATCCCTAGTGCACGTAAAATAGTTGATAAAATTTTGACGTTTCTACAAAAATGTTTTGCTAGGTAATATTTTGAGTGAATTTACCATAGAGTCGAGACATTTTGGATGGCAAATGCACGGGTCGTTCCGCCCTGAGGCAAGTCCACTGATGGTAGTCAAGATTGTTTTTTTCCATTTTCTCTGTCCATTGCAGTTCTCTTCATTTTCTCATATTTTCCCTCTTCCTTGATGATCTGGTGTCTTTTTCTACTTCTTTTTCTCTTTACTATTCCCTCCAATACATTTTTTTATAAAGTCTTTCCTGATTGTATGTCGAATCCAGTTTCTTTTTCTTTTCTCTATCACTCTTAAGATGTTTCAGCATTCTCCTATCCTTCTGAGAACTTCCTCATTTCTTAATCTTTCTTCCCTCGTTACCCCTCCATTTTTCTCCACACCCACATCTCAAAGCCCTCCAATTTTCTCTCATCATCTTCCCTTATAGTCTGTCTCTGCTCCGTATATCACTATGCTAAATACAGACCACTTCGCAACTCTTTTGCTCAAGGTCTTATCTAACGGTCCACACGAAAGCCTTCTTTTATTCTTATTAAATGCTTCCTTTGCTAAGGCTATTCTAATTTTTATCTCTTTTGATTCACGTCATTACGTCTAAAAACAAGTTTTCCTGCAATTTTCAGTACATTGTGCAAAAAACTCAGCAAAATAAACTGAAATTTATATATGATTGATTGTGGTACTTAAGTACCTACTGCGTTACTTAAAGTTACCTTTATGTTGTATGTATCAGCAAGGTGTTATACTTTTACGGTCTGGAACGCTCGTTAATAGAAATCAAATTATTTGTTATACCTATTTGAAGTAAAACTAAAATTATGTTACGAAATAAAATTACTTATTAACAACTTTCGTTGAATTGATTGAATTGAATTGAATTGAAGATATAGCAACACAATTGCATGTAAAAGTTACTTCAATAGATTATCATAGTTACATATTTTCTTAGCACAAAAACACTGAAAATTTTAGAGATTCCGTTTTAAACAACGATTAAATAACAACGGAAGGCTGGTATCAAAGGCAAAAACACAATATGATTGAATAGAGATTTACCAGACATTTTAAATGAGACCTAAAACCATTTGAAAAAATTTACGGGATATCTCCATTAGGGAGGAGGTGAATCTGACGTTTATGAAATTAGCGCCAAAAAGTCGCCATCAAGTTAAAAGTTGTTTCGTCATTTCTTTCTAACACGGCGCATTTCTGAAATATTAAGGGTGGGTGCTTTTCAAATGAACACCGTGTACACATTGGGTAACTAATGGGACAGTGAAATTATATAAAATTTCACAAATCTCAACCCGCAACTCCTGATTTTGATTGATCGTTTCCGTTTACTTGACGTTTGAATTTAATAAATCATTTAAATGGGGAGATAGATCTGAAAAAACGTCGCCATTTATGTACACTGGTATAAATTCCATGAACTAATACAGAGACAGATTCCAGTAAGAGTTTTTTAAACGTGAATAAACGTAACAAAAGTAAAGAAAGGGTAATATTTCTGTCATTTCGTACTTTCACAATGTAAATACAAATGCACGAAATGAAAAACGGCATAGAAAAGAAACAAAACTACTAAATACAATAAGCAATAGATATTTAATAGTTGAGCTTCAATTATTATTAAAAGTGGGTCTTCTTAGGTGGTTCTGATATGTGAAATTTAAATAGAAGCGTTTATGTTAAGCAGTGTATAATTAATGTACAATAAACTGTTACAGTAAACTGATAACTATAATTATAGGAATATCGAATAAAAAATAATTAGCGCTTTAAAAGTTGCGTTGACCGCAGGACATTGTTTAATATAAATTAAAATGTATCAGAAATAAGGATCAGCAATGTATCCATCAAGTGAATGTTGTGCTACTTTAACAAACAACTAGTAAACAATTAAACACGAGGAAAACAATAAGGTCACGGTGTATCTTAGAAAGGTTAAGTTTCAATTCCTAGATATTGTTCTGTAGAGGTACACCTTGAAAAATAATATGAAAGTAATAATTGTAGGTACACTTCTCGTCCTGTATCATTAAACTTTCGTATACGTTTTATCCTTTGAGACTACTAAAAATATACACTTTTCGCTAAAATTGGTTTCGGAAGTGTGCAATTTTATTTGGCTTGTGGCTTCATCAAAGTAGGCAGTAGGTAATTTATGATTTTAATTGACGGGGAAATTATAAATATTATATACAGTTAAGTCATCTTAACCACACACATATTTGGGTTACTTTTTTCAAGATTTTAATGTCTTTATTTGTTCAAATCAACTTCCTCAAAAAAAAACGGGCGCGTGTCTATATTATTTACATTTACAATGTCCTTAAAGGTTTCAAATAACGTTCATAAAAATGTTTATAAAAAAATTAAAAACTGTAGTAATTTGATATAAATAAAAGTTAACGATCTGTATAACGAACTAGAGGGAAACAAAAAATAGAAATAAATGTACGAGAATGTTTTTAATAAACGAAAATAAGGACGTAGAGAAAGTACCGTAGTTAAAATTTCTAATTGGGTGTTGACAATAACTGCACAAGGTTAACTTGCTAAAAAATATCAATGGAACAGCCACAATGCAGTTAAATCGATTCTTCGGATTAAATTAATATAGACTTTAGGAATATCAATGTTATACAATTGCTACTCCAATTTCTTTTTCATTTATGTTTGTTTTTGTAGTGAGGCGTTGACTCTAGTGATTATTGGGTTTTATTCTCGGGTTTTTCTGATTATATGTAGAGATTTTCACTTAAATATCATTTTATAGTATCCCAAAACGTTTGCAGAAGTTTTTTTGGTTCAGTAGGTCTTCAAAACCTGCACGAATCCTACACATACTTACAATGTCTTTTTTAAGTCTTCCCTAATATCAAGTGCTTATTGGAGGGGTTGATATTCTGGGTATTCTTGGAGCCCTTTTGGTCTACATTTAATTTTATCACATTGTATTAAAGTTTAAGATTTTTTTGGGAGTCGTTACGAAAACACGCATTTTAATGATCAATGAAATTGATGGTCTTTTGGAAAAAAATTCAACTGCTTAGCTTATTGTATCTATAGTTTGTAACTTGAAGATTGGAGAAAATGAAAGTTCGTAACGATCTGTGTGTTATTCATGGCTATGTAAAACAACCGGAGGCCAGTCCAAATTAACAGTATTCATAAATAAACATAGGATAGATAATCTTCGATCAATCTCAAAGTTGTTGTTTTTTAAACAGAACTTTACGTGCTACAAAATAATAGTGTTCCCAGACATTTTTTGTAAAACTGGTATACGAGAAGTCATTATTTAACACTTTAAGTAACAGTGGTAAAACTGTGAAACAGTAATAAGTACCATAAAAAGTAGATAATATCACGAAACCATAATTATATATTAAGAATGGTAAGAGGGGGAAACGTTTTGGCATGTACACACTCAAGACTAACTTTGATCTCAAAATGGGGTAACGCATTAACGTTTAATTGGAATAAATCTCAAAACGTTCCCCATCGATAAATTTATTTATTTCTGACCGTGATATTATAAGCTTATATCGTCATAGTTACGATATCAATAAAGAGTGTCATAACTCCCTTGGGATATAAAGACGCAATAATTCCCTCTACGTCTCTTTATGAACAAGTAACCTAGCAACAACCAAAACTGCAATCGACGATATCTGAATCAAATATACCGGAAATGAACAAATTTTATTAAACTCGGTCAGAAATAAAATTATCTATGTACCACGGGAATTAATAGGTCTCAATTACCTCGGGCAAACTTTACCCTCGGTAATTAAGACCCTTATAATTCCCTTGATACATAAATAACTATTATTCTCAGCCGTTAATCGGGCTTCATTTGTGCTTTTCTTCAATTTCAATTGCTGACAGTTTCATGAGCTTTCATCAGTTACGTTATAATTTTCTTAAAATGTTATATGTATCCCCATGGTCTAATTTTTTTTTGACGATTTTTGAACAATTTTGGGATATCTGTCTCGTTGACCCATCCTTTTACTTCATCCCCATCATTTTCACCCTTACCTTCCATTATTGAACTTCATTTCTCTTAGCAGCCTGATGATGATAATTCTTTATCGAAACATGTCGCTATATTCATCAGAATGTGTTAAATTTAATCAGCAATTTTATGGATGGGGAAGGTTTTGAGATTTATTCCAATTAAAAGTATAAAATTTTGTTTGATTTTTGGCTTTTTCTCATATTTATAGATGATCATTTTCACATTGTCGTGTACCTATAGTGATTGTGTACTGTGTCATTTTTAATAAAATGTATATTAATTTTCTGTAAGTTATTAAGCAAATTGTATGCGAGAATGCAGTGAGTGCCTTTGATACGAAAGTTGCTTTATATTATACTTAGGGTTTTAGTAATCTTCATAAGTAATTACTGCTTGTTCTGCATGGTAATTTATACAGAGATTTCAAAGCTTTATTACAATATCGTTGGGTATTGTTTAAGCATGTTTCAAAAGTTTATGACCAAGTGGTGATGTATTGAAGATGAGAATGATGAGATAAGATGTGAGCGTTTGCTACTAATATCTTGATTTGGCTGGTATATAAATTCTTGAAAAAACACCACTTAGAGCAGCTAATTTTGAAATTATGGAGTCACAGATGTGGTTTAAAACTTAATTTATCGTCTAAGATTACCCTTAAATATTTGGTTCGTGTATTTTGTCTTAATTTGGAATTACTGACATATAGATCCAATTATATTGTGGATTTATTTTTATTTTTGAAAATTAAATATTCCGATTTAGCTGTATTAGTGTATAAGTAAAAGTAAAAAAAAATGTCCTAAACTAAATGGATCAGTATTTATGCTGTTAAACAATAGTTGTTATGAAAAAACAGTATATTATTTGTGTTTATTGTGTTTATAGTTTTGACAATTATGTTAGTTTATTGTAAAAGTAGACCTTATTAAATTTCTGTTTTAGAATATCGACGAACTTATCCTCTATCTATTACCCAGTTATTCCTGGTGTCCTCCCGAACTCGATTTACACTAGGGGTGAGTCGGACAGCCATTTTTCGCGTCCGAATGCGTCCACCGTCCGAAAAATCTTGGACTTAAACTGTCCGAATCCGTCCGAAGTTTGTCCGGATCGAAACTTTTGTGTCCGTGTCCGATCGTGTCCGAACAAATTTTCAAAAAGTTCGTCCGAAACTGTCCGAATTATTTTTTGTTGTCCGAGTCCGAGTCCGTCCGAAAAATGTTAAATGAAATTCGAATGCGGTAACGTAGGATAAATTAAATACAAAATTACACATGCAACAAACGGCGTAATTTATTTTTGTCATTTACAAAACAAAAAGTTTAATTAGTAGCAATTAATAATAAACAATTGTTTATTATAAATTGCATGAAACCGGACAAACACAAAAATATCTTTAACATTCCTCGCAACCGATCCATTTCCTTGTTCTGTTCTCATCGTTGGACCAGGTGGACCTGAGATGAGAAGGTTCTTTTCTTCTTCCAGGGAAGCTTCCATTAATTTTACGTCATTGCATTCCAATGTTTCTCTGTATCATCATATAGCACGTATAATAGCACACAAAATAAATTGAGCACATCACAATTTTTGGGACAGTTTCGGACAATTTCGGACAATGGAATTGTCTGAAAAATTGTTCGGACATGTCCGTGTCCGAATGTACCGGACAAAATATTGCCTCGGACAGTCCACGTCCGTCGGAAAATATGATTTTCTCGGACAGACCGCTCACCTCTAATTTACACAGAGCCACCCAACCCCCCTCTGAATCTGCCCGACAGTTTGCTACGAATAATTAAGTCTTGTTAATTGATCCTCCTTTTTTCTTTGTTTCCGTATAGGACTGTAACTTTCGATGGTAATAAAATATCATTTAAAGATTCGTACTGGATTTGACAATGTGTCTAATTGTGTTTCCTACACTTTACTTTGTATCCCCTCTAAATTAGAAAACAAAATACTATAGTGAGTCTCTTACCAAAATCGACCTTTGTCAAGAGAGGACTTATGGAAAAAATGGTTTCATATTTTCTATTCCCAAAAACTATGAATATGTTACACTACTGACTTTATTCAAACCAATGTCTCTTGAATATATATCAAGAGGTAGGTAGGGCAGAAATCAATGAAGAGAAATGGCAAATACTCAACGAAAATCTACATTTAAGTAATATGCGGAAGTGTGAAAGATCACCCTGTACATGTAATTAAAGATCAACGGTCGACATTTCTCCAATCCATTCAGGACGTGCAAATGAATAATTCCTTTGAATAGCTAAATGACGATGTTGCATAAGTTCTGCTTAGTAATTGTTTAAAGTATAATTTTTGGATAAAATAAATTTTGTTCCCAGTTAATAAATTAATTAACTACGTTTCTTTATTTTAAACACTAATTGGTTACATTGTAACATTTTTAATAGCTTTACGAATTTTATAGTAATCATAAATTATTAAGTAATATCAAGAAATGCTTCAATTATGTCATACTTGTTCGCACACATTCGCTTTTTACTATACTATTTTCTTAAAATTTGCAATAAAATCTACAAGCACTTCATGGAAATCTTTGGAATTAATTACTTTGGATGTTTATCTAATTGCATTTATTTTAAAATGTTGAAGTAATTGCCACTCATTTTCTAATGTTGCAAAGTGGTTTTAACTCGAGTTAGGATTGCAGTTATTCACAAGAAACGCATATAACTAGTGCAATAACCTCAATTTATCCAAACGTTTACCAAAGAACTACCGAAACTTGTTTCCCGTTTTTTTTTGTATCACATGCATGTACCGATATAATGTAATCGCGTGACGGGGATGTAAAATGTGCCCTTTAACGGTACTAGGGCACAGAGCAAGAGATTCCTCGCTGATATGACATTCTGCAACGCATAAAATTACATTCAACTTCGTTTAATTAATTAACGCCATGGGTTTCAAATTTTAGTTTACGCTAGGAATGTTTTCCATTCATTATGAATGTATGATAAATTTAATACATGCTCAACTATGCATAAAACATAAACTGAAGTTAAATGGTCATTGTTTTGATATGTTTTGTAATTATTATATTTATGCAATTTTTTTTAAGTGACCATAGATTTAATTTATAGGAAATTTATCGTGGTTACCGATACAGAGTAAATCATTCCAAAAAATCCAATTAATATTATGAGTTGATGTTATCGATATATGTACGTATTTCAGTTTGTCCTTGCCTAAAGCTTATAAATTTCTTTAGATTTACAACGACATGATACATTTTTATACCTGAAAATTATGGACTTGCGTAAAATTTTTTTCCCGTTTTTAACGAACTTGTGTTGAAATAAAATCCACAAACTGAAAGGAAGGGATGTTATATTTAAAAAACGTATAGAAATTACATCGATGAAGCAGAGGAGTTCACTACACAAGTATTTGAAGCGTTCAGATGCATTACCTATGATTATTTCTGAATTATTATATTCCTATGGATTAAAGATCGTCAGATCATTTATACCGTTGTCCGTCCGTCCGTTTGCACCATAACTCCAAATGTGATATACGGATTCTCAAGAAAGTACACTATTGAATCGGATCCCTAGGTGAAGGATTATAAAACCTACGTAGGCTCTTCTGGATTGACAACGTAACAAAAATAGACTGGCAAAATTTTACAATAAATTGGATGCAACTACTTCCCTAGATCACATATAGACTTCGAAATTTTGATAGTTTATAGCTTATAGTCCTTAGATGTGCAACCCATCCGTCCAAACCTCCAAACGCATTGCATCGATACCCAATAAAATGAAATGATGCATTTTCGGCTGCAGCTGCACCGTAAATTTTTCCTAAGGGATGTCAAAATGATTACTTATTTTGATGGGAAATCACTCAAATACATTACATCGTTGCGCATTCGTACACAAGGATACATGGAAAGGAAATTTTCAGATAACCGAAATAAAAAGTTCAAAATGTCGCACCCGTCACAAATTACTTTAAAAAAACTAAAAGCTGCCATTTTTTGCATGTGGAAGTGTCGCTCAAGAGATACGACATAAAGTGTCATATGAAAATCAGTGTTTTCGATAAGACAAGTTTAAATTTAGTGTTGAACAAACATTCAAAATGGCTGCTTTTGAGATTGCAATTTTAGGTTGCTGAAAAGAATTTTTTATTCTCTCTTGGACTTTTACTGATATATGTACATGTATTTACCGACAATAGCACTGAATATATAATATGGAATAGATCGTGTTTTAATAAAATTAATTTATATTTGAATCCATTCATTCTTCGATCAATTCCGAAAACGGTGTGTGTCACATTATCCAAAACCATTACTAAAAAACAAAGAAAGGTGCGAACCACATAGTCTCGTGTTGACAACATTTTACATGAAAATGTTTTGGTGGGATTGCACTTCTTTTTGTAAGTTTCTTATGACAATATTTTTTTATTTTTTTTTTATTTGTTTGGGGTGTATTTCTTGCACATCATATCAATTTTCAGACCTCTAGCATCAAAATTTGCGAAAGTCTCATACAAACTTCCATCCCCTAATTTAGGGGGTTTGGGGTAAAAGTTCCAAGTTTTAGAATTTTGTTGTTGTTTGTGTACTAATACTAGCTTACCTACACAATTTCGGCTTTCTAGGACTTCAGGAAGTACCCTAAGAATTTTGATGATCATCAGTGAGTGAATCAGTGACGCAATCGAGGTTTTTTAGATATCGATAAAATCTAACGTATAAGAGCTATGCATTGAAACTTTATATGTTTAATAAGTCTCCACTATTGACATTATATCCGGAGAATTTTGTTTATCTGGTATACTCCAAACCCAAGTTATGAGGGTTAAAAAAAAACGACGAAGCGATTCGAGAAAAGGTAGCCCTTGCGCTTCGCTTGGCTGGTCTTGACGGGGGCACTACCGTGGCCCCGGATTTAACATATTGGTGCTGACTACAAAGGTTTCTTAAATTTAATTTGTACCACATCGTGGATCATCTTTACCGCCCGAAGCCGTAGATTATGAAAATTATTCTAAATAATGTTCCCATTAGATTAGAACATCAATTTGGAACGCCATTTACTGATCTTAATATATTCAACAAAGTTATGGAAGGAATTTCGACGCAATGTGTATGGATAAATATGAAATTTACTTTAAACTCTTCTCCAACAATTAGAATATACCCTCTGCATAATTATTGGCGAAAATAAAAGTGAACAATAACGATTTTTCCAAAACGTTCATATACGTTGTTATTCCCATCTCAGAGATATAATAATAATTTAAAAAAAGATGGTAAACCACTAAAGCATAAACAATCGTAATAGAAATTTATAAACATCACTAAAAATGAATACAAAATATGAAAATGCATAATTAATGAAACCGTTAAAGCATTCGAAAATTCGGTCACTCGGTATTGTTATTTGATCTCTCTTTTAAGGTGCACATCAGAGGCAATCAAGAGAAAAAAAAGTACGAAGACCCATATTTACAATGTTTTTATTAGGATGTAAACAAATCACTTCAATAAAGTAGACCTAAATTTGGTCAGTGTTCACCTATTCACCTACCTTTATAAATAAATAATATTAATACTAAACTTTGTCATTTTCCCGTAATATCCACTATAGACGCTGTATTTTGTATAGAACGATATTTTTAAACAGTACCTACACACAATTGCCAAAATCACGAAATATGTGGAGTGAGAATCAAACATTTCACATTTATGTATCTCAGTATTATACGTCAAACATGCGTCGAAAATCGACCGAAATGTCAATTAATGAAATTTCACAAATAATGGCTCAATCCCATGAACTAGCCGTGAATAAAACATACCTACAGTAGCCTCCCGATTATCCGGATCCCGATTTACCGAAACGCCGCGTTATCCGCAACGAACGAGAATTTTAGACCCGCCGTATTAACCGAAACAAGTGTAGACGACACTCCCTATTATCTGAAATTTGCACGTGTACTTCTTAGAATGAATAAAAATCTGGTTTTTACCAGAATTAACTTCCGAATTTCATTTCAATTGCATTTTAAGGTTCATTTTGTTCAGGTTAAAGTTGATATCACCATGAGCAACATAATAAAAGCAAAAAAGCGTAAATGTATTGTTATTAGCGTGCAGGAAAAATTAAGTGCCATTAAACGTCTTGATAAAGGAGAGTCATTGCAAAGTGTTGCCAAAGATTATGGCGTCGGTCATGTATGTGTGTACCTAACTTTTTTTTATAGAAATGAATAAATGATGATTTAATTTAAAATATAATATTTGTTTTATATCATTTGCTTTTTTTACAAAAACTCCGTATTAACCGAAATTTCAGTTATCCGAAGAGGCTCCGGTCCCGACTGTTTTGATTATCGGGAGGCTACTGTATCCTATTAGTAAACAATTTCAAAAGTGGCATACAGTCAATCTTGCTAAATGTACCCCCTGCAGATCTTGTTTAAGACAATATCATAGCCAATGGTCGCATGATTTATATTTATTTATATATTTACATTTATATCCAAAAATATTTTTCCATTTTTGGGATTAATGTGGGTAGTTGACAATAGAAATTTAAAACGGTTCCATCAGGTTATATTACTTTAACGGTGGCAAATAACGCATTCATCATCGGCCTCGTTAACAGATTGGTAATGGAGATTAATACAGAACGTTTGATCGTGTCATTTTTGTTTCAATTTAAGTAATTGCTACTAATTGTAACTTCACCAATGATATACATTAATAAAAGCAAAATGACTGATTTTGATTTATAGCAATCCACAATCCATTATTCAAATATTAAATTCATTTCCCCACGGCGCGGCGTAAGTAATCTAATTGTGCGGCTTAGACCGCTACATGTGTCAAGAGTTTAGCACTTCATTCATTTTGGGGTTAAAAAATCGTACGGGAAAATAAAAAAATGTATGTGAGAAAATATCGTAATGCTACTATTCGATTCATAAAAATCCTGACGAAGAACCTGTTCTACCAATAATATAAACACCATCACATAACATAGTATGAATACTTTTAGATGTTATCAATTCAAATCAGCCAATAGACGATAATAATGTTGAATTCCTTACCCTTTTTCTTCCTTTTGTATTGACGTGAAAGTGATCATTAAAACAGTGTGAACTTTACTAATTTCGGTCGACAAAAAAAAATAATTCATTTCAGTAGGCAGTTATGCTAATAAACGTATAAGTAATGAAGTAGTCAAGCGTTAAACAGTTGCTTGCAAATGCTAATCCTTTTCTTCCGAACAGAATCCTTATTGGCAATTAGTGGTGACAATTACCTATATATGCATAAATAATAATTTGAAGCATTTAAGAATCGATGTAGGCTAAATTTATAATCTCATAAAATGGATAGTTTATAAACTACATATAAAAATGAAATTGTCGCATCGTAAATAAAATTTGACGACAGTTGAATATCTTAGTAATAAATTTAACCAAAAATTTCAAAAAGAAGCATTAATCCACTTAGACGTGAGATAATCTGTAGGAAGAGGATAAATACTTGGTAAACACTTCAAACGTTTAAAACTTTTTTTTTTATTTTTCATGTAAATAAAGTTATTGCTTAACATACAAACGCTATTTGATCTCTTATCGTTTTAAAAGACAAATAGAAGGACCACCACGTACTTTGCTAAAAGTTTAAGGCATTTTTACATATTTTCGTCGTATTTAGAATACTAATGGATTTATTATTTTCACATCTGCATACGAAGTACTTTAAGTGTATTAACGTATACCACACTTCAACTCGCTTAAAAATATTTATAAGATTGCCGTAAACATTTATTAATTTACAAGTGGACAAGAATATATTGAAGTCACAGGCGCTGTCCGAGAAATATTTCTGTTTGGTCACCGTTGATAGAAATTAATCGAATATTGTTGTCACGGTACAATGATAATAATAATATCTACTGCAGGAGGTCGAACCAGTAGGAGGTATATAAACGACAACATCAAATAGAAAAATTTAAATAATAATATTACATAAAAATATCAAACACGACAACATATACTTAACCATGGACAAAATAAAATACGCCGTCTTTTTAAATTTAATTAACCCAATCGTTTTACAACAAATATTGATTATTTACGTCCTTTTCGTATTGGAGGTTCATATTTATTTATCTATTTTTTAAATACAGTGTTCCTTTGATCTGAAACTTTTTCAAACGACTACACGCAACTAAACATTTCCAAATGATTTCTTTCGATGAATCGGGCTATTTAAAAACCCTAATGAGGAAGAATTTAGTTGCACCATTAATTGTTTTGCGAGTCGAGACGTAGGAACGATCGATTTTAAAGCGTTTCGATAATTATTGAAGAAATTGGAATACTTTGTTTTTAAAAAAAAATGTAAAGTTTGGCCATAAATGACAGTTTAATTGTCAGTTTAAACAATCACGTACAGACGAAATATTTAAAGTCACAGCCCAACTGTAATTTCAATGCAACTCTGGGACAAACTAAAAGAAATTTTACGTGACCTGAACCAAAAAATCAATAGTAGTCGTACTACATTGGTAGTTCAATATTTATTGTATTCATAATAAAAATATACAAATGATTCTTATCCCCGCTCCATAACCACAAACTAAACATAATAACCTAACATAATATACCTATACATAAAAACACCAAAAAACGCCCAAACCTACCACTAAAAACTACTGCTCCAAAACTTTCTTTACTCCTACCCCCTACGTTTCACCCTTTCCCTCTTCATCCACCTCACTCCTACCCCCTTCTCTCCCAGAATAACCTTTCTCTCTCACCTCTTCTCTTAGCTCCTCACATTCCCTCATAATATGACACACTTTCCCTCCTTTCCCTGCACATTCTACAAACCCTTTTTTCGTCCTCCCACCAATATCTATTTTCATTTTCCTCATTCCAGCACCTATATCTCGCCATAATTCTTTTTTCCTTCAGTCTCATATATCCCCCAACTTGCCTTCTACCATAATCTCCCGATACCCCTCATTATACCTGCCCTCACCTATCCTCGCTCTCCTTTCTTGGCCTGGCACATCCTTATCTCTTCTTACCAACTCTTCCACCATATCACTTTCTTCCTCCCTTCTTCTTTCTATCTCCTCTCTCGCATATCCCACTCTCTCATAAAACATTCTCCTCTCCTCCTGTCCATACCTTATCCGTTTTTTCCTCATCTCTCTCTTACACACATATGTTTTCTTCTCGACTGTTTAGCAGCAAATCATCAGTTTTTTTATTAACTTCAGTTTTGAGAAATAGCGCTTCACACTTGTCCTCGCGCTCAGCTCCTTGTTGAACGACGACTTAAGAGATAACAGTTGAGACGCAAATATGTTTGATATGTCACCGCTGAATTTCGCAGAAAATCTGTTGGCTTCTTCAGCTTCTTCTGAATGAAATGTGGTTGTATTACTTTGTAAATGTTGAGTACGTCTTTCATACTGCTGAATTTGTTTCTCAACTGCGAACACAGCACATCGATCATAATGTGTTGATTATATTAACTCTGAACCTGACAGTAATTTTTTGATATCAGTGTATTCTTAACGTTTTAATCAAAATTTCAGCTGTCGACAATTAGTTTTTACTTTATTTTGTAAACAATAAAATCAAATTGAATAAATAATACCTATTATTCGTTGAAGAACCCTTACTTATGTAGGCGAGTGTTATCTTCTTGATTAATCAACCATCGAAGATATATTACTGCAACAGGCTGTATCACATTGGCTATATAACTGGTAGTGTTTAAAATGGTGTGCGGTCAATTCGCCCCGGCACTTCGCCCTCGGACACTTCGCCCCGGACATTTCGCCCTCGGACATATCGCCCCCAAGACATTTCGCCCCCTGATATATCGCCCCCAAGATATTTCGCCTAAAAACATTTCGCCCCCGAAACATATCGCCCCCAAGACATTTCGCCTCCGAACATTTCACCCCCGAAACATATCGCCCCCAAGATATTTCGCCTTTATATATTTCGCCCCCGAAACATCGCCCCAATTATCCATTGTCTATTAGCTTATACAGTGGTCCAAATTTCGACGCTCACCATCGGTATCTCGGTTATTAGAGGAGGTAGAGCAGCGGTTAAATAGGGAATGTTTTTTTAGAATTCAATTCTCGCGATAAATCTCGTTTCTATGTTTTTAGACTTTCAAATAATTTTTAAAGAAACAAAATTTCCTTCAATAACTCCACAGCTTCTAATCTGACCTCTTCTAAATTTTTACAATGTTCGAAAACATTTTCAACACAAACTTTTTGATGTAATAACGTTCTATTTTTAATTTTTTAAGTAATGTGTGCCGGCAATGATTTTCATACGGCAGATGTTATAGAATTTTTATTAGTTAAATGCCTTTGAGAAGAGATTTTCAAAAACGTATAACATGCCTGAAAAATATTTATTTATGGGAGAGATATTAACAAAAACATGTATTTATCTTTAATAGCACATGAGAAATGTAGGCTTAAAGGTATGCAAGTGCTAAGTAACACTGTGAAATACAAAAACCAGAACTGTGGCTTTGAAAATCTACGAAAATTGTGGAGAATTTGAATGTCACGGGTATTAAACCCTGAAAAACATTCCCTAAGTATTTAACCGCTGCTCTACTTCTTCTATAATAGCTCTACAAATGGTGAGCATCGAAATATGGACACACTGTATATGTATAACGGATGAAGGCGATGTGAGGGCGAAATTGTCGGGGGCGATATGTCCTGGGAGGCGAAGTGTATGGGGGCGATATATCTTGGAGGCGAAGTGTCAAGTGGCGAAATGTCCGGGGGCGAACTGTCCGGGGGGCGAAATGTCCGGGGGCGAACGGGCTGTGGGGCGAAGTGACGGGGCGAAAAGTCCGGGGGCGATGTGTCATGGGGCGATTTGCCCTACAACCGTTTAAAATACTATGATCTGACCCTCATTCGCCCACAAACAAAAACGTGACTCGTCACTGAATCAGATTATGACAATTCACTTGCTTAGATAAGTGCAAAAATGATCGATACAAACGAAATCTGACAAAAATTTTTAATGGTGAAGTTCTCACGTTCATGAAGGACTTCAAATCACCTTCACTAACACTTTAACAAATTTACTTCATAAATGTTACGTGTTGCAGTTACATTGTACATAATATCCTATGTATATAACCGATATTTCTGAATGATTTAAAAAGTACAGAATTTCGATATTTTTTAGTATGATTCGTTATTATATCTCATCGAAAAACGTAATTATCTTGATTACACAAATGAACCATTTCCTATTCCCCAACGAAAAGCCTATAATCAAAATTAATTAAGATCACTCTGTAGAGCCGCATCTCTCTCATCTTTCTTTTTGTATTATTCGTTGAATGTTATACCTAATTTATGAGTAACAGATTTAACCCCTGTAATATGCTTTGTTACAAAAAGACATTTATATGAAATATGAAAAATCCTTTTTTATGGCTCTCATTTTCGCTAATGCGATTATAAACATAAAGCCGAGCTTAAAATATTACTATACATTTTTTATTTCGAACGTAGGGTATCTGTTACTGGCTTGTTATTACGACGAGTTAAAAAGTACTTTGGGCGTTCCCAACGGACCTTAATACTTACAAAAATTTATAATTGTAAACCGGTATAAATATGTAATTAATGCAACTTAATCTTTTATTCGAGCATAATTTAAATTTTATTGGTTTTTAAATGAACAGGTAGTAAATCTGTACTGTGATCATTGTTTTTAATTATTCTCTAATGCCCTACTATTAATCTTAGAAGATTTCAAGCAAGTGTACCAATTAATGAACTTAAATCAAATCTATACATGTTTTAGTATAAACTAAAAACCTGAAGGGAGAATGCAGAACTAATACCAAGAAAAATAAAAGTCAAGGCTATAATGACTGAAAGACCGTAAAATTATCTGAAAAATTCCATTACTTAACCGTAAGGTGTTGCGAAAAAACATAAATAAACCTTTCCAATTTATAAACAACGAGAAATCGTGCAGCACAACATGCAACAATAATAATTGAAGAAACCCATGAGTTTGGCTACATGAAACGACGTATCGTTTTAAACCTTTTTCCAAGAGTAAAAGAAAATACTTATGCATGTAGGTCGATGTGTGCATATGAAAATATCCAAAAAACACGACAGTGGTTATTTTACTAAATCAATTACTTTAGTAAGAACTAATAATTATGTTAAGAATATTCAAATGTTTTAAGATACTTTTCGAATTTGTTAATGTTTATTGCTTTAAGTTGCTTTAAACTTGATATCACTTTAATAAAATAGCCGTTAACAACATGGATTACATTAACGACAACATACTTTTTGTGATAATATTATGTAGGTATTCTGTTCACTAGAAATGGATGTACGGATGTACCTAAGTATAGGAGGAAAATATTTTTAAAATAGACACTCGCAAAACACCCTTAACACCAAGATTAATTCATAATAAAATGCCATCAAATAATTTAGTCAATGGGTTATTAAAGTATGTATTACTTTTTGTTCTGGAAGCGTAGGAAGCGAAGGAATTTCTTAATCTTAAATGTTAAATAGATGAATAAAATTCAACAATTAATGTGTTAATATAAATTACAAATGTTTTATCCCTTGTATTTCGTGTAAGAAATAAAAATTATATGGGAAAGAACCTTTAAGAGATTTTATTTATGTATGTTGCTATAAGATATTCCTCTTTTTAATGCAGTTAAATTAAATAGACGAATTGCAAGTCAAAGTGTACGACAATTAACTTCATACAGCAGGACAACTTCCATTCCATATCCATGAATTCAATAAAGGACTATCATTGATTCAAGAAATGAAGACAAGAGGTGGTTATTGTACGACTCAGGACAATGTTAAAAAGATACATTTCAGTGCATGAGATTAGTAACCGCATTATGAACCAGATAATACCGAGGGGTGGTTAACTCCTAGAAATCCGTGTACAATTTTCTTGAAATTCCATAAAATCTTCAGAAATCTTCTTAAAATCTCTTGGGATTCCATAAAATCTTTTAAAATTCCGTAAAAATCTTTAAAAATCCCGTAAAATCTTTGGAAATCCGTAAAATCTTTAGATTTCATGAAATCCCATAAAATCCCCTAAAGTTCGGTAAGTTTTTCAGGGTCGTCAGATAGTCCGACTCGGACTCGTTCAGACGTGTCAGGCCGAGGCGTCGTCACTCGCGCAACACATTGCACATTAAAGGGTAGTTTCCATTGGCAATAGGTGCGTAATAATGTTGTATGTTCTGTGTGTTTTTCGTTGCATATTTTCTAATGTTTTCATCAAGGAAAAGAAAAAGGACGTTGAAGAGTTAAGTGAGATTGAGTTTTCAGGCTCTGAAAAAAGCTTTATCCTAATATACTTGCCTACATACATAATATAGTATATTAAATATGTTATTTTTTCCTTTACTTAATATATGATCTAGCTAAATAAAGTGTTATGGATAATTTTTATTGTTTTTTTGCGTGTTGCTTTCTAAAAACTCGTAATTTAATTGAAATTTCAATTTTCAATGAATTACATTACTTACTTTACAGAGATTGTTCTTCAAATAGTAAATGTTTCAATTAATAATATTACCAAGGTAACAAGTTATATACTTATGTCTTAATAAAAGAGGAAATATTATGTATGTAAAAAGCCCCATTTAAAATTAGGTTTACAGTTCTGTTATTCGTTAACCCAATTGCACCCAAAAACACAAAAAAAGCCTTTTATTAAGGGTTGTCAAAAATAGCGCAACCAGTGCTTTAAAATATAAAAAAGTCTCTTAAAAGCTCTTAAATCCCCGCAAAATCTCTTGTGATCTTTAAAAAATTCCCTTCAGTTCGTAAAAATCTTCAAAAATCTCTACAAAGATTTTTAAAAATCCCTAAAAATCCTTGAAGATTTCCAAAAATCTTCAAACATATTCAAGAATCCCCAAAATGAGAAATTCCCTAAAATTCTTGAGTTAGGGGCTGCTGGAGCTAGGGGGTTGATGTGTCAATGTTAAGTTTGACATCAAAAGTTGTCCCCCAAAAATAAAAAATAGACGTGTCCGAGCGTTTTTTTAAGAAACTGGTCTAAGTGTCCCAAAACGGACGTGTTTCCTTTTCAATGGCCCACCCTGTATAAAAATCCTTCCTGAGTTTTACAGCGTCACATGATACATTTTATCCATAATTTAAATTACCACTTCGTGAATAGACATTTTTCGCGTTAAGTAACTGAATTTAAAGACAACTTTAAAAGTTCATTTTTGTGAAGAGTGAAATCATTATGAAGCCCCTTTGGTATGTTATTAATTTTTGTGGTTTCCGGAGTTTAAATCATTAACAGTTGTATTATCTTCTATTAAAAAGGGGCGTTTTATAAAAGTTGTTTAAAAACTATTAGTTCTATTAACGATACTTAGAAATTTACGTGTTTCATACTCTCTCGTTTATGCTAAGCGTAATTTAAATCGACTTGAACGAGTATACAATTTTATAAATTGTGAAATATATCTTGAAATTTATTTCATTATGGAAGCTCAAGGACTCTAAGTAGCAAACGACATATTATTATAAACTAAATGATTGAAGATCGATGATTGAATCATGTCATGTCATTATTGCAGCTTAAATTTTCGGAAACTCTCTACTTTACTCACACTGCAATTGCCTATAATTATCAGTTACAATTAGTAGAAAAAGTAATGTTTTAAACACTTTATTTGGAAAAAATAGAAAATTATATTTCCCACTTCACTATGAAAACCGAATAACCGTGTAAAGAAATATTCAATTTAAATTGAAACGCGGAAATGACACAAGTAAAATGGTATGAAATAAATGAAATTATTCTTTTTTAGTTTATAGATATAAGTTTCTATTCACATAATCCCCGTATCTAAAGAGTGCAATTTTTTGGAACTGTTGAAATAATAATAGAAAGTATAAAACGAAGCAGTCGAATTAGTCTACCTACATGACGCGGTGCCTTCAATATAACCATGAAGATAAAATGAAGACGACCAGTTTATAAGGTCAGGTCAATTTGAGTTATGTAGAGCCTTCAAGCCATATTGAGCTATCGAAAATAAATGCTACTCTTTGATGTGCGCTTAGGTTGAGAACAGAGACTTGATCAAGTCTCTGGTTGAGAAGAAGATTCAATTCGCTAAAATCTTTTCTATTTATTGCTCGCATTTACTCGCATACATTAGACACGTGTTACTTACACACACATTTGAACAGTAAACTGTATTTTTTTTTAAGAATTGTTCCATGTGTAGCTTGTATAGTAGGTGTTCTTTTCAAAAAATATATAGGGCAAGTCAATTATTTGCTCCTTTTTTGGTGGCGATCGATTTCGGTATTAAATACCATCATCAAGCCAAGGCAAGCATCTGTAAGTTGATGAAATGGGTGACCTAGATCCTAGATGAAGGGTACAATTTGGTGCAGGATAATATCGAGCATTCCACTCTGGGTTCAAATCTGAGGGGTGATTCTAACCCCCGGTAAACAGTAAAAAGCTTGCGAAAAGTGAAGAACCTAACGAAGAAGTCTACGTGACCAAATGAAGGGGAAGAGGGACGTGTTATGCTTAACTGTCTCAGCTAGTCGAGGTTTCAAGAGGATATACTAGCAGAAGAAACAGAATCCGATAGAAATCACACAAGATAATTAACTGAAATTCATGTTTTACTACTTATGCCCTAAAAATCTATAAAATAGTACATCAGTAGGAGTCGTAAATTCCTCTATCAATCGTAAGGAACTTCATTTCTCAAAGACTAGTCTTCTAGAGTTTCGAAAAAAGCGATTAAGAAATTAAAAATGAAAACGGATATAAACAAGTAGGTATTAAAAGACCGAAACGTTATTACAAATGTTAAGTTTACCAAGGCCTTTACCACTGCAATTATATTACCTTTAGCTAAGACAACTGAGCCAAAGGATCGCTATTTGTACGAAAAATAAAATTATTTTCAACGCTGTGGTAGGTGTTCTAACAATGGCAAAAGATGCAACACTTTTTGATGATGTAATCATTCCCCAAATATCCCACTTCTATGTAAAGGAAAATGTTTCAAAAAATATTAGAATAAATGTTAATTCAAATTACACTTTATTTAATTGAGAAAAACGAATAAAATATGTGTCATATTGAACAGAAAATTTGCATTTCAAGGAACACGTCTGCAAATGCGGTTCATCAGTTTCCTCTACTGAAAATATAATTAACAAGATTTAGTAACAATCCCCAAAATATTATGAAAATGAAAAATATGGGTGTGCCGCGGCGACTACCTATCAAAAGCAGTCCTCCCCCATGTGTTACAGTGAAATATGATGAGAAGAGGAAGGAATGAAGAAACAGAAAAGGGACCACTTTCAATGTTTAGGTTTCCAAGGTGGGTTAATAGTCCACGGTCGCAGTTTAACGTCCTTATAATTCGTTTTAGGGAAAAATGATTGAAACAAAATCTATACTAGTTATATAAGGATAAATTCGTGTCAGTTACTGTCAAATTGTCAACTGTTGACTGTCAATTATTTTTTCCGGAAATCGTCTTGGAAACAACATTTTCCTGCTTATGTACGCGCAGGAAAATTGAATTTTCCGGGCTAGTACTGTAAAGACTTTACAAGACGCAAAATATAGCTGTAACTATAGTTACCAACAAAATTAACAAACTTGATTTTTGTGGAATTTATAAAAAATTTTTGTAAAATTTGACAATTTCGTCTTTTTTGCGATTTCCGGAAAAATTTAATACGAAACACTTCAGTAAAATCTCTTACTTGACTCAGAGCTTTAGCTCTTCTACTTCTGCAGTAATGTGAGATTTTCCTGACTAGTCACAAATATCGAATTAATCTAAAGAATTTATAATAAGTTCATCATTTTTTCTACGAGAAATATATTGTTCATAATTTTTCTTTGCGAATTCTGTCACTTATTCTAGTACGTTCCATCGAGACAATAAAATGCAAAATATGGGACATACAGAGATACCTGTACCGCTACCGCACAAAGTAAACAAATAACAATCCAATGGATTCGCACGAGGACATTTATTTAGACATGATCATTGGAAGCACCTTTAAACGTAAATCGAACTAATGGCCTGATCGTGAATGAATTATTAAAAAGTCATTCAGTGATTTCTCATAAGACTAAGATTTTTGTAAGCAAAAATTTCTCTACTACGAGATCATTCACATAATAGCTTCTTATTTGCATTAAAATAACTATATTCAGCAATAATTCCTCATATCGTTATGTGACTAATAATAATGCACTCTCCTGAATTTAATCTAAATGCATTTTGTTACAAACTATAACCAACCAACTATGTTCAAATTTAATACATTTTTAAGAGAAAATTGAAAATGAGTCCTAATAATATCTCATTATAGAAACATCACAGAAAAATAACATTTTATCTGTGGAAATACCAAATAAACCGTTTGGAAAAGTTTGAATAAATCACAAAAAGTGTAAATCTATAAACATAAAAAGTAAAGAATTTTCGCGAAACTGTAATGCGTTAAACCGCAATCTGATTTTTTTGGTAATCCATTATTCGAAAGTGGAAGTGTAAGAAACACTTACATTTCGAATTTGAGAACCCATCAAACTACTTAGAACCTGATGATATAACATTCACTTCGTGGGTCTTAAATTCGCATTCGTAAATGTCACAAAAAGAAAGTGTTAGAGTTATTAGAAGTTCCTCGTCGGCACGTTTTTACTAAAAATACCACGGCCACTTGCATAATTGCACTTAAAATTGAACAAAAGTCAGTTTCCAACTAAAAGTTATTACGATAAAATCGAAGAAATATTACATTCAACATGCCTTGAACATAAAATATTTCTGTATTAAACGTTTTAAATCGCCAATCTATGTTTTTTACGATGTATTAACCTCGGACACGGCGAGAAATGACTCGTTAATAAAATCATATTTTCAAGCTTTATGGCCGAGCAAAACTTTTAAAACATTTTCTTTAAAGTTATATTATACAGATGCGAAATGTTTAACACACCACCGTGAGTGAGGGCTATTTAATTAGATTTTATCAAGTTAAGCATTGCTACAAAAAATCAAAGCATAATGATTAATGAACACACATTGGGCGCCATTGCGAGGAATAACACAAACAAATTACGAAAATTACACAATTCTCTCGCGTAAGTTGTTCAGTGCGTTTCGGCAACGTAAAATAAATAATAATCATCTCTGAAATAGCTCTACTATGAGCAATTATTTGTTTGAATTCGCCACAAGTTTGAAATGGCGCAATTTTCTAAGAATTTGTACCCACTAAATTTGGTATTTATATCTCACAAATTAGTCAAAATTCGCAAAGGATGCCGATGATAAATTGTAAAGATAATACTTTAAAAGTGCATTTATGGGCGCTAAGATTCAAACCATAAATAAACTTACTTTTTGATGAACAAATTTTACTGAAAGTTCCCATCCATTTTACCACACTATCAAGAATAAACGACACAAACTATTTTTCACGACCACGAAAAAAAGGATTGATTACGATCCTGATCCTCGAAGCGCGATATAATCGCAAGCGGTAGCTTTCAGTTCACCTCTCACGACAACTAGAAACCGAGTAAGCTATGGAAAGGACGAATAGCATAAAGAAGCCGCTGCATGGTTAGTTTCGGAAGAGAGGAACTCGTATTATCTCTCTCACGCTTTTATTAATATAAAGCCAAAACTGAATCGTTTCTTCTTTCACTATTTTGTTACACCCTTCTAACATACAATTAGCAACGCTACAGTTCATTTAAAATTTTAGGTGCTGTAATAATAGAAACTCGCAGTTAAACTGTACCTAAAATCTTTCATTTTGGTAGTCATCTTCACAGTAGAATACCTGGTGTGAGACACAAAAAACAAAAACGTGTTATAAATTGGTCACTTCCTACACTGTAAAGGTTTATATGGTTAGTAAATAGGACAAATGTCAATTCTATTATTTTGGACATCAATTCAATTAAAATTTCTCTTCAAATTATTTTATTTGTCAATAGTTTCATTCAAAAGGTAATTGTATACTAGCCATTATTATTTGTTAAATGTACTAAAACGATGTAATGTTTTCATGCATGAACAATGTACTTTATGTAGGTACCTATCTTCTAAAATGAATCTAATTTTTTTTGCCATTTATTGAAAGTATAATCATCTACTGCTTAATATGCCTTTCAAACCAATTACCTACAGTGTTTGTTGTTTGTATGATTGCATTTTATTATACTATTAAGTAATATCGCGAAACTTCCAGACTTTAAACTAAACCATAGACCAAATTCTATGACTAAACATACGTTCATATGAAACCAAATTATATGTACAAATTTATATCGGTATTTTTGATGGTGAAATAATAAATAGATATAAAAATATTTTTTTTTCCATACGCCAGAAAATACAGCTCTGTAAAAGTGGGATCCAAATAAATTTATACGAAAAGCATGATCAGCAATACATTGATAATTTCGTTGAATCGTTAAATTTATTTGCATAAGTAGCAATAGGTTCCACCACCAGTTTTCAATGCAGTGCACACCTCGGCTGATTTAACGATCGGTATAGGGCCTAAGTTCAAATCTCAGATTTGTCGTTTGAATTTGTATAATGGATTAAGAAGATTAAGAAGATGAGAACACTTAGAACTTCTCAAATAAAAAACGAAATAAAATTTATTTGTGGTAGATTGGGTCGGTTTCTGCTGTTTGCTTTATCTCTGCTACTCTAAATCCATAATTTTGAACATTTATATTGTTTATTCGTATTTCCAATATTCACCAGTAAATCAGTTCTATCAATGAGCAATGTTCTAAACGTTTATGTTTGTACTGTTGTCGATTTCATTGTTGTTTCTACACGGATGTTCATTTACAAAAGTTGTCAATTTAGATTAATATTCATTTATTTTGTGACTTTGTTCAAAAAAGTGCTGATGAGAAATGAAGCATTTGCAAATGGATTTTTGCTACGTTTGCGCCAGTTTGCACTATTTGTTTTAATTCTGTTACCCTCCAAAGTAGAGTTGAGGGGAAAAAGACATTCTATTAATACATACAAACATTAATACAGCAATACATTTTGAATTTTCGTCGAAAAATCAGAATTCGTGATCTAATCTTCAGAATAGAAACACTGCGAACAACCATGATGTCAAACAGTACCTATGAAGATTAAATATTAACTAAAATAGCAATGCAAGACCTGCAAAAAAAGCCTTACATGGTCTAGTATGAAGAGGAAATCTGACCACTAAAACAAACAAAAAACTACTCGATAGTAAAATCGAAAACATCATTTTATATAGGACAGACAAACGCTTTTGAAGGTATAATAAGAACCATGGAACTAGATTAGATGCGCAGATGCCTGATAATAAGACGAGATGGGATAAGAACGGAAGGAATTTGAAGGAGGATGGCGGATCACTCACGCTATTTCCAGACGGCAGTAATATGGGGACATAAGACGGATGCCAAACCGTAGATAACCGAAAAAATAGATACAATGATCTCCAATAGGAAAAAGATAGTACGAAGACCACTTCCAACCTAGAAGACAGTAATGGCTGAAAGAAATTTAAATTGGCCAGATAGCTGTGGACACAAAATACGGAAGGGGTAAAAACCGAATGAGGAAGATGACTTTTGATGTAATCACACAACCATCTACTAGTTATCATACAAACATTGAGCCCAGAGCGTTCAGATCCACAATTGTTACTCAGTTACTTCCTTCCTTTAATTGTATCCTAATCAAAATTCCCCCTGTAAAATTTTATTTTGAGGGTGGCAGGTATATTCCAAACTAAATTATAACGCCCATATACGTTTTATTAAAATCATATTTCCCCTTATCTTTAGTAAGAGCCATGTTTTTTGAGAGATCTAGAGTGTGTCCATGAGTAAAAACGATAATAAATACAAAATCGGTCTAATGGAGAAAGACTTACAAACTCATTAATGAATCCGTAAGAGCATAACTTTTTCTCCAATTGACAAAGTTTGTATCTATTAGCGTTTCCAGGTGTGCCCCATTTTATCGTGGACACCCTATATAACCATATGGTTCACACTACTCCAGTAGAGGACAGCTTTTAAATTCCAACGCAGACTGCACTAGTGCCTCCATCCAAAGTTGTATCTCCACTACACTAATTCAATTCATTTTGACGTTGGCTTTCCCCCCTAACAAATCTGCGTTCTATTTTCCCGTCCTACCAAAAGAGCAGAACGGTTTTAAGTTCGTTATAAACAAAATTTATAATCCCATATCAAATATAACCAGTTTTTTACTGCATAACATCTTAAGGAAAAAAATAAATTTTTTGAAACGCTGATTTTTGGACTATTTTCAACTTATTACAAATATTAATTCAAATTAATTATTAAGTATTAATATTATTACGGGCATGATTCCAGATAAGCAGGACATCCAATATACAAAGAAAAGAGTGGGGCTTATGGTTAATAATGTGTGTTTCCTCAACTTAAAAACTAAAAAAACACGTGATTTGAAAAGAATTTGGCCACCCCGATAATAAATTAGAGTCCTGTTAGATGAGGTATTGTTCGATTGTTTATTAAAAGTGAATGAATTATATTCTATTTGGAAAGGAAAAACGTAAAGTATTGTAGTACGTTGAGATAAGGACTCGAGCCCTTTGTGCTAATCCCTTCAACCCCCTTTAAGAAGTTAGATTCCTCCACAGGGAACCGATGACAAAGTTTTTATATTGTGAATTTTTATACAAATTGCCATTTTTATGTAATTGTGTACTCCTAGCGAATTTTTAGAAGAGAATAAGCTACTGATAAAATGCTCCTTTGCTCCGAATAGAGAGTCAAATGTGATGTAATGTAAAAAGTATAAATCACCTAATTTAGACCATATATTGACACTTTAAAGTGTACTTGTTACGAAATACACTATTTATTAGTTAGACCATTAGTTATTAGTTATTACAGATAACTACTGTACAGAATAATAATATAATAATGGAATTAGCGTTTATTATCATAGCCTCTTTCAAAACCTGTAATGCAAAAATGCTAAGTTACAAATAACGCTCATCGTTTATTTAAGTTTCTTTCCATCAAAGTGGAAACTCCAATTTAATAAGAAGATAGAAGTAAAATCTCACCTTAAGGCTCCTAAGGAGAGCTCTGCAATTCATATTGCTAAAATGGTCATCAAATGGCCATTTTGGACGTAATCATCTAACAAAAATTTAAAAAACGATGCATAGGTCAAATTCTATGTGGCAAAGTGATCAATTAAAGTAAACCTTCTGGTTTCAAATTAAATATTTAAGTTACAATCTTGGTCGAAAGTTGCGTAAATGTAGGTGTAGGTACCTCTCGTTCAGAACTTTCGACCAAGATTGTAACTTAAATATTTAATTTGAAACCAGAAGGTTTTGAGGAATTGATCACTATGCTACATAGAATTTGACCTATGCATCGTTTTTTTAATTTTTGTTAGATGATTACGTCCAAAATGGCCATTTTACCAATATGAACTACAGAGCTCTTCTTAGGAGCCTTAATGGCAGTGAGTGCTACTTAGTTGTGGCCACTATTTTCTAACATATTTACAAAACTAAATGCTAAACTACATCGCTTACGCTTTCAAATTTAGACTTCTAAATCAATTCCGGTTTAATATAGGCTTGTGCTGTTCCTAAGGTATTTATTATAAATGCTGCCAGAAAATTTGCATGTATTTGGGTTGATGCAGGCAAAGATGATTATAGTTTATCAACTGTTTTCGAAAAAGCTGAATTCGAATTACAAAAAAGCAAACGAACGTGTAAATATGAGTTTTCAAAAATTTGTGCTGTGACCACATTCGTCAAATTCGGCAGCAATTTTAAGTTCATCAAACAAAAATTTTGGTTGATCGTTTTCGATAATGGATGGCAACTTGTCTAAAATATCTTTAAGTAAATACTTTTCGTACTGTTCTTATGGTCTTTGTATTTTCTTTGTAACAATTACAATTTGGTTAGAATAGGAAATTCGAAGAAAATTCAACAGCTTTTCTTTTAAATATTTTTCAAAACATCTATTATGTCCAGTGTGATATTGAAATACTTGAAGTTGATAATACTTCGTTAATTTCCGCGACCGATAATTTTGCTCTCTTAATATATTTATACGGTTCAAATTTTATCAATTATTCTAAAAAAACCATAAAAACTAAACCAAAAAATTCTTCTAAATCGTGCACAAAGGTTAAAAGGGGGGACGAGGGTTCCAAAAAATAAACAAATAATTGGATTACTTTTAAAACTCGTTATTTTAAATTAAGAAATTATTAGAAGTAGAGTTTTTTTGGGAAACATGAATTGCATTGTATGATATTACAACGCGTTCCATTTTTAAATAAATATATTTCGCGCCATTGATGTACAAATACGATTAAAATTATTGCACGTGGCGACCAGAGCCGGCGTAACGCAGGTTCAGGCCGTCATCCAGTTATGTTCCTCTTTAGGGAAAATAGGGGCTGCATCATACGTTTGTAATATACCTATCAAGAATGCCAGAATTCAAAGTGATCCCACTTTTTTCGATCTCATCGTTTTTAAATTCCATTTTACGCAACTGCATATGACTAAAATAAAAGCCCTTTTTAAAGAGCGGATTATCTTTAAAAATGGTGTATGACAATGCAGAAAAACAGAAAACCGACGATCTTAAATAATTTACTTTGAACTTGCGTCGACCAGGACCAGTTTCGAAAATTTTCTTACTGCAATTGTACTCAATGTACTCTCTAAAAATAGATTTCTTCTGTTTCCAGCGATATTTCGACATTTCCCTTTTTATACCAATATTAATGTTTAAGTGGCAATTCAAAATAATAACTTACGAGAATTAAAAACTTTCGATGCGCTTACACGTTTCTAGATGGAAGATAGTTTTCCGTTACACTTTTGGAGATCCCCTGTTCGCATGATAACGAGTACAAATTTGTACAATAGTTGAACATTAATCTAATTTTATCCGCCTAAAAATTTCAATTTACGTTAGTAGAAAAATGATGGGAATTAAAGTAACCCAATTAAGGATACATCCCATTTATACATATAATGGCCCCATGACGACTACGCTTCACGGAATACACAAAAGGAAAACTGGACTTCTTGAATAATACATACTGCCTATTTTAACAATCACAATAGCTTACAATGTTAAATTTGTAAATGTAACCCTTTCGTCCCCTTTTATGTATATATAACCGTAAAGTATAGTGGTGTAATCAGATTTTATAGTTTGTGCTCATGATGCGTGCCTAAATCGCAATTTTGATAATAACCTTAAATTAATTTCAGAAAGTCCACGTGAATTCTTTACGTATAATTTAAACTTTCTAAAATGCGGCTCCGTAATATAAATAAATTACAAAAAAAACGTTTCTTGTAAATGTCAACAAAAGGAGTCGTTAAAAAGAAAGGTTCGTTTTACGCAATGTTCCGATCCAATCTGAATTAATTTTTATTTGTTAATGGGATTATTATAAAGGATTTGTGACGGTCTTCATTGCATTCATTCATTAAACTTTGATATTTAAAATTACATGACAAGTTGAATTTCAAGATCTTAACGCTTACCAATGTCGGCCATCGAAAATCTCTCCAACATAATTAGATTGAATAATTATATTATCGTTATTAAAGATCAGGACCATTGTTAAAACCGTTATTCACTCAGATATATTGAGAATGTAAAACTGATAAGTAAATGTCGCGTTTCATTTTCAACTTTTTTTTCAGGTGCATTAAGGCACCACTTTTCAGTATTACTAATTTCACCTATTTAATGCAAATAAAAGAGCCACAAATAACGTATTTAAATATAAAAATTGGCGGAAAAGAACCCTTTTCCGAAATTCGACCGTGTCAAGTATGGACGTGCTTTAATCATTTCAGTTCATGGCATAGGTACCTACGTAATGGTAATCATCATTTTTCCATAACTATTGACGATCTCTAATACAGACATAACCGAGAGGCGAATTGTTTACCAATAACATCAACAATAATGTTTCTAATATATGGGATCTCGCAGCTTCTGTGAAACGTTTGCCTTTTATACTCGACATCCGAAAATCACAGGTCATCCTGACGAATTTCGCAACGCACAAATTATATTAATTAGCCTTGTTAACATTATGCAACTTCAACTATAAAATAAATGAAAAACTTCCACAGGTGCTAGAAGATGAAAAAAAATCAGCAACTCTGTTATAATAATAACAAGTAATTCGACTTAAATTTATTTTTTTTTAAATCGGCCAGAAAGTAGTACTTTCCGGTTTATTTTAGGTCAGAAAATCTCATTTTGTCGGACCGAGCCAGAAAGTTATTGTGATAGTCCGGTAAAAGGTTTTATCGGACTCATTTTTATTGTGATAGTCCGGTAATAGTAGTTTACGTAAGTCCCGAAAGTGATCTTTTACTGGACAAGTAGGCAAATTACAGGGCGAGCCGCAGGCGAGTCCTGCAAGCCTGCGAGTCCAGTAAAAGCAGGGCTAGGATCGTGTTACTTTTTTTACTAAAAGTTACTTTTTTTCTGCCGATCACCTAAAAGGTTACTTTTATTAACAATGTGTTACTTTTGGTTACTTTTTCTGGGTATGTGGGTTGTTCTGAAAATCAGCATGTCATTTACGCCAATTCGCGTATGTGTAGGACATGGACAGTGAACTCTAATTTAGAGTTCACTGGTGTAGGAACAATTATTGATTAGAGGTGTGTTTAGTCATCAATCCTGATCCATCGCATCAGCATCATTCGTGTGGCATTATCCTCACCACGCGCACCTTTAAATAACCAACCAACCACTATAAATGATGATTCTGCGAGTGCATGTTCAGCAAAGTCTCCTGCATTTGAGTACGAACTCCCGCTTACCCGCATTACAATAAGAAACTCCCGCAATTTGCAAGTTGTCACTCGTGCGTGAGGGAATTTTTGACGAACAGGGTCTTTTTTACAGGTCAACTTCCTTTTTTTCATACCCTATTTCATGAAAATAATCAAGAATTAGGTTAGCAACAATTGTTTAAATTAAAATTTAATCGGTAACATTAATTTTTGCACTCATATAAATAGACCAAAAATGCCCCATTTGTGATTTGATCCCAAAAATATGACCCCCCCCCCCACGCATGTTCCAGATGTCTCCCGCATTTTCTCAATCTTAGGTTGGCAGGTATGGATAGCGATATTAATTTAATACATATACATATATTTTTGTTGTCTTTCATAGAACAGCGATCATTATTGATTATAATAAACATATTGTTTAGATATTTATATTAAGATTTTAAGCAAATAAAGCAGTTACTTTTTGTTACTTTTCTAAAAATAATAGTTACTTTTTTTACTTTTTAATGGGAGTCATGGTGATCCTAGCCCTGTAAAAGCACTTTTGGGACGTGTTACGTACAATATTTTTTTTTAAATCGGCCAGAAAGTATTTTAAAACGGGCAGAACAATTGACCGTTCTAAGCCGGAAAGTAAAAATGAGTCCGATAAAACCTTTCACCGGACTATCACAATAACTTTCTGGCTCGGTCCGACAAAATGAGATTTTCTGACCTAAAAATAAACCGGAAAGCACTACTTTCTGGCCGATTTTAAAAAAAAGGTTTTACCGGACTCATTTTTACTTTCCGGCCTTGAACGGTCAATTGTTCTGCCCGTTTTAAAAAAAATATTGTACGTAATACGTCCCAAAAGTGCTTTTACTGGACTCGCAGGCTTGCAGGACTCGCCTGCGGCTCGCCCTGTAATTTGCCTACTTGTCCAGTAAAAGATCACTTTCGGGACTTGTTACGTAAACTACTATTAAACAAGGATTGTAGTTAATTTAAGTGTAATTGCAAACGATTGTATGTATTTCAAAACAATTTAAGTGCAATTTCTTATTATATTACTTATGGAATTCTACACAAACTTTAGAGTAAATTAGTAATTATTCTATTGTTCCAATTTTGCACCACTAACGCATTAGCACCGGATTCGACTCATCCATCATAACACGTTTTAAATATGTATTTTGGGGTAGTTCATTCACGAATCATCAGCAATGTTAATGCGACCTAATAACAAAATAAAAGACCCCTGTCACGTGATCTACGGCAGAAATGGAAATTAACATAATTGGATATACAATTATAATCAATTGCATTGTACAACATTTAATTTTTGTTTTTAAAAATGTTAACTTGGCCTTACAGTTGTATAGTTGCAAATCCAAAAATTTTTCTCACAGCAAATATCACGTAACAGGAGTTTAATCTTTATTATTCTAATCTTTGGAATTAACTACGAAAGATTAGAACAATTAAAATACTCCCCCCACCCGCACCTCCGTGATTAAAGAGTTTATAGCGTGAAAACTACTCGTAAAAACGTTCTAACTCATTTTGTAAAAAATTCATTTGTAAAAACTTGACTGTTTTGTAACGGGACGGCAGTTGTCGCGATTATACACTTTTGAGAGAGGAATTTGCATAAAAGTTCCATACACAAATTACAGTAACCTTCAGGTTCTTTATTCTGTGCTTCAGGTTTACGCGTGAAGATGTTAGAGAACCCGTAATTTAGTACCGCAGGAAAATATATTCTTGTATCGTTAATCGCTGAAAACCTTTGTACATATTAACTGCTATATAATGTTAATGTATAATAAATTTCACCCTTAATTTTTCCAAAACCTCGAATACCTTGTACAATCGTAACAAAATGATGAAGTGAACGTTCACTTGGTATTGAAAGAGGTGTAAGAAACCGAGCCTATTGAAGGAGTTGTAGGTGTTGTGTGTAGGAAAAACCAGACAAAAAGAAGATTTACAATAGGTAGCAACCACTGCCTGTTCACAAAAAATGGGAAGAGGAAAAAAAGAACAGCGATGAAAATACAGATAATGAAATGAAACGCTAAAATATCAAATCGTACAAATTTCAGAAAAAGACAGTTCAGAAAATGTTCTGTATAAAAGGGAAGAAATTTTGGAGCGAAAGGAAGCAATAAAGCAAATATATTTAGAGTGTAAGAAAGATAAAGCAGGAGATCGTAAGGAAGAAAGTACTGTGAAAGAGTGCCAACACGAGGATTTTTAATAATAATTAACGATTCTTGATCAATTGTTGCCCCAAAAATGTTGTTAATAATATAAGAAGTGCTAGTTACTTGAAATTGTAATCCCTCGCTCCAATAAGGGCGGAAGGAACTAAAGTGTGCAACAATTTTACTCCTTTTACTTATTCAAACTAAGGAAGCACCTGCAACCTAAGCGTATTCCACAATTAGAAATTACATATCGGTAGTTAACAAACTTGTTAATCACAAAAAAGAAATAAATGCGTACTTGTAATCCTTTTCATTTATGATGTGCATCAAAAGAACAGGATGAATAGTTGTTTTACAAGATTAGATAAGTGTAGAATATATAGAGAGCAATAATGTTAATAGCGTCAATTAATTTGCTAATTAATTTGCTTCATATCGATTTGTTCGCTACTAATCGAAGAGATTGAAATCATCACACGTAACACACTTTTTTATTTAAAAATAAGTTGCTGATAAAATCTAATGACGAGTTCTATGCAATTTACATTTGAGATGAAAGCTGGAGATTTTATAAATGGAGAATTTCATAGAACTCGTTTAAAGAAAGCTTTGCATTTCGATATACATAATTAAAAGATCTGACAATTAGAATCGAATATTATACTATGAGCAACCGATTATCACTAGTTTAATATTATTATTATTATTATTATGATACTATTTTTTCGACAACTTGAATATATTGGAGCAATGCAAAATCGGAAAATAGTATTAAGAAAAACATGTGGCAACTACTGATTGGATTATCTTAGGATCAACTCCAGAGTAAGTGATGTTTGTTGAGAACACTAGTTATAAAGGGACCATAACAATCAATCGAGACTGAACGGACAAAATTGACAGTTTTTTGGAAAAATTGACAAAAGAGATTTTGCATTTTTGTTGAGAATGAACAACAAATCGTTGTATCTTTCGGCACTTTTAAAACTAAAAACAATATCAAAATTAACTAAACATTTGTAATTGTATCAATCTTGATCTATATATGGGGTAAATCTCTGTTAGTGGCATAGTTACATATTTTACAAACATAAAAGAAACGAGGGGTTGAGGAGAATAACTTTATAGTTTAATTATTAGTTTAAATTTGAATTTGAGGTTACTTTATTTGGAGTCTCTTTGAGCAAGTAGAAACTCTTTTTGAGGCTTAACTAGACCGTAGCATATTGAGATAAAATTTAAAATAAGATCAAGGTAAGGTGAGTAATTTGCAATCATCCCTTGCAATGGTTAAATATGGTTATGTAATAGCGAACAATAGAATAAAAAGTAGTACTTGTACGGTCATTATTAATAAAAATTGTAATTATAATTCCATAATCACCGTGCAATTTTAGTATGTAGTCCATAATTACAGTGAGCCATTCATTTCTTTTCCGTCAATTGCAAAATTTAGGTTGATTTTAATTGCTACAAAAATTCTTACAGACATCGACAGCAAAACTGTAAATTGTGAAAGTGACACTGTCAATTCAGAATGAACTTTTTTAAGGACTACGTTAAAAGATGAAATTGATTTGTACTTTACTATATTATTTTATTAATTGCATTAATTGCATGGTTGTGAAAAAATATATCAATTAATCGCCAGATCGATACATTGAGATGCTTCAAATGCAAACAATTATTGTTTTATAATGATTACGTTGAGATGAAAAATTTTTAATCCATGAAAGTTTTTTTATGCATTGTTATATTCGTTTAAAACGGTAGCCAGGCGATTTTTATATGAGCTTTGCGAACATCTTGTAGGTAATTAATTGCCCAATACCTTAGCTGCTTTATTAAGGAAAACATTTACATACAGAACTGATTGGTTCATAAGGTACGTTATTCACTACCAGTTAAAGACTATTTTATTTTGTATGTATTTAATTTAGTTTTTTCACCTTCCATGTAATTAATGTGACAAATTACAAAACAAAATAGAGATTGAAATAATTACAATCAGAATGCATCAGGTTTTTCAACGGTTACGATTGCCAAACCACATGCATTGGTAATTTTTCATGTAAAGGTTGAACCGTAAAGAACAGCTTTAGAAAAACATGAAGCGAAAATAAACACACTTTTAACTATGACAAGAACAAAATTTTTTGTATTGAGAAGAATTTTGAAAAAAATTTTTAGAAATGTTACACATCAAAATTAATGAAAATAGTGTAATTCCAAAAAAGATTTGAACATCTATCTAAAATGTATATTAAGGGTCTGAAGAAATTAAGTAGGCATTATGGTGGTAGGCAATTTTCGTAGCATAGATCAATTTTGGCAATTCTTATTAATAGTAAGCGTAATTACAATACAGAATGTAGTACAAGCAATGCTACATGGTAGGACCACATAAAACAGCGTTCCTAATGAATTTGTATGAAAGTGTTACCACATAAAAAAACACTACAATGAATGTATGTAGGGAAAAATTATCAGTGAGGGTTTACGTTGTCATCTTGTGTAGCATATGTATAATTGGATATACCTATATATTTTTTCTATTTACTTGTTTTCACTTTTATGGAGCTTATAAAATTACGCTAGATAAATAAAAAATTCACCTACCTTTTGCTACCTCTGTTCTTTTTCAAGATCTGTAAAAGAAAAACGTAGCTATTAGGAAATTTAATTTAAAGATATTGTAGACACTACCCTTGTTTGTATATAAACAAGGATACTACCAACTTTCTATCAGGTTTTTAAAAAATGGAGAAATTTAACTACCCAGTACACTTACCTAGGTGGTAACTTAATCTTTTCTCTACTATAGCAAATTCAATCACTTAAAGTAGTTAGCTTTTTCAGCACAATGATTTATAGACACGTCCGTCACGTATTTACGTTTTAAATTAGTAATTAAAACACACCTGCCAAAAACGTACAGATCGCATACAAATTTTTAAGAAAAAATTCGAAACAAACCGAAATTGTAACGACCATTCAATCGCGACGAATACTAAAATGTAACTATCGTTTTTATTAAGTGGCGTGATTTTCGAAAACATGTATTGATAAGAGCGCCACAGGTTCTAGATGTCGCACACCGTCGAGCGTCAAGGTAATAAGTTGTTTATGATTCAACAAAACACTATCAAATAAGTAGATTACAAACTTGTAATTTAAAGAGAAAAAATTATCTGATGTGCCTTTATTTTAAAAAATAAAAATAATCAAGTCAAATCTAGTGATGACAAATTAAATATCAACTTTTAGTCGAAACATTTTTCGACAAAATTGATATTTACCTGTGAACTACTTGGAATGTCGTTTTGAACGTAACATTGCAGCCAAATTTGTTTTTCAGGTTACTGACAATCGAGCAGAAGGAGCATGGAGATAACATCTGTTAAAATCTTCGGCAGTAACACGAAAAAGACCCAAATTTCATTTCAAATATAATCACAAGTGGTGAGACAGTGCAACAGTTGTCAAAGGGAAAAAGTCCAACCTCACCGCGTCACAAGAAAATCAGAAGTGCAACAAACTCAATGTTTATTGCTTTCTTTAATATGAAAGTCCAACACTATGACTGTCGTTTGCTCGTTTCGCTCTTCTCTGCTCACCGAATTTAGCTCCATGTGATCTTTTTATTTAGAAAAATTAAGATAAAGCTGACGACGTTATGGGACTATAGAATAGATTCAAACTAAGTCGCAGGCCATGCTTGTTGAGCTTAGAAAACAAGATTTTGAGAGGGCTTTTGCAGCATGGCGGAAACGCTGAATTGACTAAATTGATATCATAATAGACTCTTCTATTATGTTGATTTGATATGAAGGCGATTAAGCAAGAAATATTATTTTATAAGCTGTTTTTAAGGTCAATCCTCTCTTATAACACCTCGTATAATACGAGCGCGAAGATTTTCCGCGTATTCAACTGATACTTCAATGTGCGAAATTGAACTTCGCATAAATACAGAATGCAAACGTGGGAGTATTACACCCCTAAAAAATACTTCTTCTAAAAGGAACGATTTGGTATAATACCTAAGTACTGCTACCAAGTAACATTCATTTTTTACTTAAATCGCTTTTGAATTGACTCCTAACCGCTAGTGACGTTTTGGTAAACTAGTTGAGGAGAAAATTGTGGAAAACACTTCATTATTTTCAATCTACTAAACTAGATTGCAGTAAAACACAAAATGACACGTCAAGAAAGGAAGTATATTGGCGTTATACATGTAATATCGCATTTTATCACCAGTAATGAAGGAATTCTTGCATGTGTTTTAGGCGGAAGAGGGTTTTCCATATAAAATTTATATCCGTTAATGAAAAATGAAAGGAATCTTTACTGTTCCAAAAAAACTTCTATTTCCACAAACGGCACCTAAAATATAAAACTTTCAACGTGTTTATCGAAATTAAATATTTTTGTCAT
Organism: Pyrocoelia pectoralis; assembly: GCA_036250285.1. Classification (NCBI taxonomy): domain Eukaryota; kingdom Metazoa; phylum Arthropoda; class Insecta; order Coleoptera; family Lampyridae; genus Pyrocoelia; species Pyrocoelia pectoralis. Next base: position 76,438,775 of record CM070075.1, on the reverse strand, counting down.
ACTACGTTATTATTTCACCATAACAACTCTGAAACAAGTAACATTAATGACTAAATAACGCCTCTTTACATGAAAAGCGGATTTTAGATAGTAACGGGCGTTATTTTTTATAACGCCCGCAAATGTAAAATTAAGCATGTCGCTTTTCATTCACTTTCATATTGTTTAATTAAGTCAAATTTTAAATGTTGCTCTTTGCACACCTTAGTTTAAGGTTAAAGAACTAGGTGATTGCTCCCTTTGAATTATTTTAGGATTCCCCTACGTCAGCGTTTGCCAAAGTGTGGGTCGCGACCCGGCACCGGGCCGTAGAAAAATTTTACCGGGTCACGCAAAAAAATTGTAAAAACCCCAAAAAAAATCTTTTATGTCTATTAGTTTTTTTACAGTTATACGTTATACACTAGAAATAGTGGAAAAGTGTGCATTTGTACTCTTTTACATAGCTTTATCGCCGTGCTGCTAACGTTCTAGTTTACTTCATTTACTAGTTTTAAATGAATATAATTTTTTAATTAGGTACTTTTATTTTTTTTATATAATTATTTGGAAATTTTTGTGTATGAAATAAAATAAACAATCAATTAACTAGATTTTTAATTAAAAAATAAAATTTGTTTTGTAAATAAATCGGGTTTTTTCATAAGGTGGGTCGCCAAAAATTTCAAAACCTCGTACCGAAAAGTTTGGGAAACGCTGCCCTACGTTAATCAAAAACGAGGTATTTGAATCCTAATTAATCCTTTTAAATTTCACTTTCGATCAGTTTTTCCATTGATGGGGCTGGCTTTTCAGTACTTTCGGGTACTTATCTAAAAAACATAACCATCATCCTTCGCTTCATATAAAGTGTTGATTTATTAAATTTCATTGTCTAAGGGGAGGTTTTAAGTTGTTTTATTAATTCTATCTCTACTCCTTTTTGAGCCTCTGACTCCACTATGGACTTTAAAATTAAGGGTTCACGGTCATTTCCCCTCCGAAAAAATCCCGCCGGTCAATTGCCCGCCGGTAAATTGTTCGCCTGGTAAAAACCCCGCGCGGTGAAATGTTCGCCGGTAAAATGCCCGCCATGACAAAATCCCGTCGGTCAATTTCCCGCCGTAATTTTTGAAATAATAAGCAATTAAGAAAGTTCTTTTTTAAATAACTTCAGTTTTGTAAACCTGTGTGTCATGCCACTATTTTCGTATCAATTGAAAAAAATATACTAAACTTGCAAATAACCTAGGCGCTTTAGTGGGGGAATAAGCGTAGAAAATGGTACAACATTTACGTGTTAAGAACGAGCAAACAAGAGATAGTAGCAGGCGAGTATTCATGTATAGTGCCGTAGGTTTGTAAAGGATGTCAAAATGCCATCGGGAAGTGCTTAAAATGGCCGTCGAAAATATTTTGTAAATTTATATATAACGGTTCTTTTGTTAAACATGGCAATGTCTGGTTTATTAATACAGTCTTCTTTTTTGAATTTAGTATATTTTAATTTACAGTAAACAGCGGCCTCAAATGCATCTTACGCCTCCTGAGCGCATAATCCGCCACTGGCTGCACATAACGTAGGTACATATGTAAGTGGATCTTTATCACAAAAATAGGGGAATATCAGGGGAATCATTTTGCCTACAGCGGCGGGCAAATGACCGACGGGATTTTGTCATGGGGGGCATTTTACCGGCGAACATTTCACCGCGCGGGGTTTTTACCAGGCGAACAATTTACCGGCGGGCAATTGACCGGCGGGATTTTTTCGGCGGGGAAATGACCGGTTACCAAAATTAAGCCTCATCAAGGATGTCAAATGTGAGTCTATACTGATTTTATTTTTATCATCCACCACAGGCGTTATTTAGTTCATAACGCCCTATTATAGATACGTTAATTACTATTTTAACAAGAATAAAATATTTCTTCTTCCTGTTTCATCCGAAAGCAACCGAAACAAAACATTCGCAAAGTTTTTAAATCACAACCTTAATAGGTACATATAGTGGAGTGTCGTAAGCGCCTGAAATATAAAAAGCTCGGAATCCAATTACTTTGAACGAATTATTATAAAACCTGTTGGATTGTATTATTAATGAGGTATATTACAAAGTTTACCCATTAAAATTTGTTGCTTTTTATTTAATAATAAAATAAATAAATAAATGAATACAGATATAATTATACATAATACATTATAAGTTTAATAACTTAATTTTAAGCAGAAATCGTTGTACGAATATACTTTTTTCGTGATATTAATGTAAAAAACTTTAATTTTATTAAAAGAAAAGTTTATAAAAATTATTTAATTATTTTACTTACTAAAATTAAATTTGTTGGTTTTCAGCAGTTTCTTCCACTTCACTTATTTTATAATAGGTGATGCGCTTTTCCGACATCCACAGGAATTTCCACATCCTTTTTCACAATTAGAAAATAACATTTTCAGTAAATTATCTGGAGCTGGATACCGTTGCATCATCGTTGGTTCAACCGTTCATCAACGAATCAACCGCAACAGTATCATCATTATATTTAATCTTGCCTTTTTTGCCAATACAAAATTGACTTTATCTTTATTGGAGCATTTAAGTTCTTTTAAATTATGATCCTCAGTTTTTTTCAATATCATCAATCCTTCTTCAAACGCGTTATAATAATTAATATTTTCATCTCCAGTTATTGCTGTTGCAATCGACATAATTGTACCTGTATCCGGAAATGTTGTATGAAAAATTCCTCGAATTTTTTTTACATCTGTAAGTATCGTCTCTTTCCATCCGAGCGTCTGTTCAATCACTGTGTTGATTTTTTGAAAGATATATTACAAAATTCTTCCATTCCTTCAATTATATCTTTAGTGTAAATCAGCCCTTTGATCCATGTATAAACAATGGACCTCCTCCAACACTCATTGATTTCTCAATGTTTGTTCAATTGTCTGGTCGGTAGGAATTTCAGAAGAAAAATAATCCGAACGCCTTGCTGTGAAGTATCCTTCGGTGAATTTCTGATACTCTACACTCTGCAGAATCCCTTTTAGTCTGTAGTTCTTCATGTTTTGTAAATAAATTTGTGAAGCTTTGGGGTAAGGAAACTGTCCTGACGCATAAAATAATGGAATCATAAGCTCAATACAATATAAATGTAACTGTTAAAATCTGCATTATCGCGTGCAAATTGCACGAAAATACATTTTTTATTTTTATTCGGAGTTGCCACGGCCGTTGAAACTTCATAATATAATTGTGCGTTTTTGTACGAAGCACAAAAACCAAGGCTGCTACACATACGAGGGTTATTTTTATTCAACCAGCTCCGATTGGCTATAAAGGAAAGACTTGTGAATACGTATTTATAATTTTTTTAGAAGCTGTGAAGCGTTACAGGTTAAAGGCTGCTAAACATTTTTTCTCGTATACTTACTTATGTTATCGTTTAAAATGATTTCAGATTTCAAAAAACTCAGTGATTTTGAAATGTAGGTATTCATCAAAATCTTCAAACATTTTGTTACCTGCTGAATAATGCTCATTACAATAGACTTGATTTCTTCTAATAATTTCACCAGCGCAGCGGCCTGTAGCCCAATCGAATTAGATCAAGAAATGGGTTGACACGGAAAAAATTTGAATGTTGGACTCGCGGAACAAGCTCAGAGCTGTGTCCAAATTGTCATTGTTTTTGAGAGTGTTAAAGAATTTCAATTTTTCTACGTTGAATATTGATGACGTATATCGCATCCGGTGAAGGCATGTAAGAATAAAACATGCTTTACATCAAACTGTTCATCTTTAAAACTTGCCGGTGAATATAATTGTTCCGGAGTCCGTCCTCTGCCGGGTTTCTTAAAAGAAACGTTTTTCAAATGATACCTACCCTAAGGCAGTCAGTATCACGAGGAGATCGATGGCCTCGCCGATGATCGTGACTTCGTCGTAATTCGCGGCTGCTTGAATTACCGTTCCAATGATAAAAGAATCTGCGTCTGCTGGTGCATGCTGAACATCAGAATCCTGCAAAGCTTTTTTCCAAATTTCAATAAGTCTTGCCTTGTTCTTGTCGTTGCCTAAAAATGTTTCTATGTACATGTGAGTACAATTATGTTTCTGAATGTTGTGTAATACTAAATAATTAAGGGAATGCCTAAGTAATTAAATTAAAAAATGATATTCAGGTAAGTACCTATGGTATAAACAAAATATCACCCGCACCTCTTTTCGGGCCTTAATCGAAACATATCAATTCTAGGAAAAAATTAATAAGGACTACTATTGTAGGAAATTAAATTTCAAACAACTTTGGTGATAACTATTTTTCGTGTAAAATTGAAAATAAACGAGTTATTCAATAAACAAAAATTCACCCCTTCTTTTCGAGTCTTTAACTCTTAACCGAAAAATATCGATCCTAGGGAAAAATTGATAAAGAACAAAATGATAGAAAATTTAATTCCAAACAACTTTGGTAATAACTATTATTCGTGTAAACTTGAAAATAAACGAGTTATTCAATAAACAAAAATTCACCCTCAAATTCAAGATGGCGGATGGAAGCAACAAAAAAAAATGGGTAAACATTTTAGTACTTTGTCTATAAAACATAATTCAGATGGTCTTACATTAATACATTCAAAGTAATTGGATTCCGAGGTCAAACTCTCCAGGCACTCCACTAATAGTTGAATCCATAATTTATAGATACTTAAACAAGGGCTACTATTTTGCTTGTCATCGAATTTTTTAGACTATTTAGTATTTAGGTTCCGATTCTCCCTCAAAAATTCATTTTGGAAGTATCTACTTTAGGAGCTTTATTAGCCTTAAGACATTCTGAAAATAAAATGTATAAAGACGTACTACACTTAATAGAAAAACCAATATGATTCATTTTTATTAGCCAAAACTTGAACTACAATAAGGAAAACTTTTGCACGCAAATTTTGTAATGACATTCATTCTGCCGAATCACGTTACGTTATCGTGGGAATGCTTGTAAGAACCAAACGTAAGAATAGGTATATTGTTACAAAAAGTAGTGCCATATAAAGGCAAGCGACGTTCAACTCGTTTGATTGGTATGTCAATCGTTTTGGATACATTTTTAGAATTACAATACTCAATCAGGAATTGTTATTTTCAGCAAACTCCGTGCAGGTTTATTTTCCGCGTATGAAAATATTTTCATCCGTATAACCTGAGTATAATAAAGTAAAACGGTAGTACATTATATGAATATACAGGGCGATCAAAAATGTTACCAGGTGTCCTTTATTATTATACGAATAGAATAGGGGTTAGGTATAGAATAACAAGTAGGGGTGAGAACGTGTACACGCGTACACGTGTACACGTATATTTTTTAAGATACGTGTATAAAAACTAATACACGTTACATAAAATGTTAGGTGAATCTCTGACTCATAATTTTTAAGAACCCAATTAAGTCCAAAAAATGTAGACATTTTGTTATTCTTGATTAAAAATAAATGTTAATGCTTACTTAAAGTACCCAAATGTATGCACCAAATGTTCAAATGAAGAAAATAAGTTGTATATATTTTAAGGCGCGTGTACACGGCTACACGCGTGTACAAGTGTCGTTTACACGTATATAGAAAATGCGTAAAAATCCCACCCCTAATAACAAGTGTCCCCTTCAACTGGTTTAACTTCATCCAGGGGGTCCTCCAAAATCTACCTATGCATTTACTTTCACGTATTTACACAAGACAACAGTTTTGATCCACGTGCAGTATATTCGGCCTCTTAATGAAAAAATGATCCATCATCCTCAATATTACAAACACGATTGTAATATAGAATAAAAGACATTCTCAAATTCTAAATTTTTCGCACAGAATTTATCCTTTTAAAACCTTCTATTATTCTCCATAAACAAAATTGTCAAACTGGTGCGTTTGCTTGTCTGATAATATATTACAAAACAGTAAAAATCCAAAGTCACCTGGTTCATTTTCTTTTAGATTTTATGGTATTATACGAGACCACAACAGATCTAAATGCCCAATACACCTCAATAAGAATATAACGTTGAAACTGAAACTGACAGAACGAAGACAACACAAAAATCTGTATTTAAAGCATAGTGGAAATGAATTAATATTATTTATTACTTGTTGTAGGACAACAAATCGTTTAGTAATTTAATATGCGAGTATCAGGTAACCAAATAAGTTCGTGCCTTTTTTTTATGGTTAAATAAAAATATTTATTAACAAAAAATAAAGCATTATTACTCATCGAAATGGCCACCATCACAATTAATGACCTTTTGCCAACGTAACGCCAATTTTTGTATGCCGCTTTTGTCTATATCTCGTGCAGTTGTCAAGGGGCAAAAAAATGTGGTAATAACTTGGTGAAATGTCAGGAGAATATGGAGGGCGGGGTAACGTTTCTTAAACCATTTTGGAACATTATTGAAAAAGGCGGCCCACAATTACTGTTTTGACGTTTTATGTTACCGCTTTTTTTTACATGTGGGAACTTTATGTAGCAAAATTACTACCGGAGTGAAATTGAAATTGAAATTGAAATTTTTGACTTAATTGGCATTTACTTAGTAGTATGAAAATGAAGAAAACCTAAAAAATTGAAGAGAAGAGAAAAGAAAGCATCTGAAAGAAGGAAGCAAACTTGTAAATCCAGTGTGGATGAATGAACAAAACTTCCATGTTCTAAAGAAATTGAAGCAGATGATCTGCAACGGTGTGAGAATAGAGGTACTAATATAACGAAAAATGTTTGAGAATACACCGGAAGTGTGCACACCTAATGAAGATACAAAACTCTTAAGAAGTTCGTTAGAATTACGTCATATCTGAAGATCCTGCTGAATCGGCTGCTTGAAATTTTCCAACTGCAGAAAGCGTACGAATTGTTTTTATTGTAGAATTTTTGGTACAATTTTCTGTTCAGTCCCACAATTTTTTAGGTCCCACAAAATTCGATTGATGGCCTTAGCCAGTGGCGGAACTACCGGTGTGCCATGTGTGCCAAGCACACAGACCCGGGGTAAAAAGGGGCCCGGGACCGAAAATTTTGCAAAACAAAAAACGATATTTTCGTAGAAAAAAAATGCAATAATCGAGAAACGGACCGACAAAACCACTCAATACTTTTATAGATAACTGAAATAATCACATAAATACGTATGAATATAACAATTACTTTTTTGTGTACCTGAAATTCTTACATTAGGATGGTTATCAGTATAGTCCGTATTATAATGGGGGGCCCGGCAAAATGTTCGCACACAGGTCCGTGGTACGTTGTTCCGCCACTGGCCTTAGCTTTATTAATATCTAATTAAAATAAAAATACAAAAAGAGTTGGTGAACATAAAAATAGAACTTTACTTAACAAATGCGCAATTCTCACTCTCTACAGTCACTACAACAAGGCTTCTTCCTTTCCCTTCCGCTCATGCATACCTCACGTCTCCCCGCTTCAGTTTTTTAATTTCAGGATCAAGATTTTGTGCTAATTGAAGATTTGAATCAATACGAGTATCTTCAACTTCCATTTCTTCCTCTTCTATGATGTTAACGGGTTCTTATCGACTTAAAAAATCCACGTGTTGCATAAATTCACTTCTTCTATGCTCAATCTTAAATCGAGTTTGGAAAAAAAATGTAATTTCTTAATTAGAGTGATCTTTCCGTGGGTATAAGTTTTTTTACCATAACATGAACTAAAAATCTTCTCAAAAGAGCAAATTAGTCCTATTAGTTAAACAGAACCATGTATTTGTCTTTTATTCGTATAATTCATTAATTCAATGTATTCTTTGGAGCCTTTTTAGTTTCCTAGCAACGCTTTCACTAACAATAAAGTACGTTAGTAATTTAATATATTTTTCCGGAAATCGTCTTGGAAACAACATTTTCCTGCTTATTATTTACGCGTAGGAAAATTGAATTTTTGCAGACTAGTACTGTAAAGATTTTACAAGTCGCAAAATATAATTTGTAACTATAGTTACCAACAAAATTGACAAACTTGATTTATGTGGAATTTGTAAAAAAATTTTCTAAAATTTGTAAATTTCGTCTTTTTTTGCGATTTCCGGAAAAATTTAATACAAAACACGTCAGTAAAATCTCTTACTTGACTCGGAGCTTTAAAATACTCGGCACTTTAATTTAGCTCCTCTTCAGTAATATGAGATTTTCCTGACTATTATGTAAATAACTATTAAAAGACGGCAAGAATGGCAATGAATTTAAAAGGCTTAAATATCAGATTCGTATGTTGCTCTGTAAATTTGCCATGACATACTCCAATCACACATAGTGAACGTATCACGATGCTTAATGTCCTTGCTCATCCTCAATCTTTAATTTACTGTTTATATTTATTATGATTTAACATTTGAGATTTAGTTTTTAAACTGGCTTGCCTTCTGAAAATAGCTAAGAATTTTTCCACACCTAAACTCCGCCTTTTAGATATTTTATGTAGGTATTAATTGTTAATTTGATTGATGTCAATATAGTCAATTTATTGTATTATAAATTGAAATTAATCAGGAATCTTGTAAATAATAATTAGCAACATTCCTGCGGTGTCTTCCTCTTCCATTCAGTGATAATTGTAGGTACAATATTTTTATGAAAGAATATATAATCTTCAATTTGCTTTACCTTCCCGTAAACAATAAACCGATTGTATAAAATTCTGGACTTTGATATCAACGGGTCTATACAAGGCCACGGTGGCCTTGGTCTATGTCACAACGGCCACTGATCATAACGGCCACCCCGGTTTTTGCTATTTCATAACGGCCACCTTGATCACAACGGCCACTTTTATTATTTGATCATAACGTGAACAAGGTGGGCGTTATGATCAAATAGTATTAGAGGCCGTATGTGATCAAAATGGCTGTTATTAAATAACAATAACCTAGGTGGCCGTTATGATCAGTGGCCGTTGTGATCAGGTCCCATATCAACATAATCTTAAACCAAAAACGCTCTTTCGTTAAAAAACTAATTAAAGGTTAGTTTTGCACACATTATATTGGCGAGCACGATAAATACTTTATATTATCTACGGGATTTAAATTTAAACCTTGTCAATACCGTTATCAAGGCTCTGTTCAATAATTTTATGCCCGAAAGAACAATTCATACCAAAATTGCCCAAGACATTATAATCCAATTTCTCGCAAAAGAAGGTGTTAGGTAATTCAAGTGAAATTTTGAGGAGGCTTTGTGTGCAGTTTGAAGAAAGCATTCTTTCAGAAACTTAAGTCTTTCCAGGTGTAAATAATTTCTTGAAAAGCAAGAACGTGACGGAGAAACATTCTTAAAGCGTTAGTGACGAAACATCGGTTCACCAGTTTGTTCCCAAATCCAATAGGTCAAGCACTTAATAGCGACACAAGACTTCGCCTAAGCCCCAAAAGGCAAAAACATCCTCTGAAAGCAGGCAATATATGGCAGAGGGTGTTAACCAGCGCTTCGGTCAAAACAGCAGAAGTGATCCATCTGAAGCGTGATCCTACTCCACGATAATGCACGCCCACATTCTGCTCATTTGACTCAATAGAGGCTTGCAGATTTGTATTGGAAATCGCTTCCTCATCCCTCATATAATTCTGACCTTTCCATTTGTTTGGACCACTGAAGAAGCTTTAAGTGGCATAAAATTTGCAAATGATAATGAGACGCACATATTTGTACAAAACTGGTTAAACACGAAGCCAAATTTTTTTTATTAAAAGGTTTAAATTTGAACTCTCCTCGTTATGTTCGATTCGAACTGTAAGCTTAAATCATTATGTGACCCATAGTCGATGCCTCCTAATAATGTCGATACCCGTAATTTACTTTGTCGCTGTACCACTGTTCACTCTGTAGCACTACAAAGCGATATCCTCACTATTTCTCTACATAGTCGTCATAGAAAATCTTTACATTTATCTTTTTCATCGATTCTTTGTATTTTGAATTTTGTTCAAAGATGATATTTAGATAAGGACTACAAAGGAGATTTTTTTAAATTTTGGGTGTCCACTTAGTAGCCCGTTCTTCAAGTACGGCTTTATTGTTAAATTTACTAAAAAATAAATATACGGGATGGCAATTAGGTTGGATGAAGCACATTTGCAAATTAGTTAGACACATACAGGGTGTCTCCAAAAAGTAAGGTACATAAAACGTATATTTTTTTAAATGGAATGACCCACTTTTTTTAAGCGCAAATGTAGGGGCCTTGGGTGAACTTTTTAGTCGTACATTATTTTTGTATTAATACACGGCGTTGCCAAGTTATTAATTAATACATATTTTTTGCTAAAAATCAACCCCTCCATTATACGCTTGTATTTTTTTAACGTCTTGTTTTTGTTTTTATGTAAGTTTGGTGGTGGACTTGGGTTGAATGAGAGTATTCAACCGTGACGAAACATTAAATTATTTCATACAGGATGTTCACTTTTTTTTGCTCCAAACATCGACATTTTCAAACTCATTTTTCTTCATTTTTTTAAATAGCGCACCCTATTTATTATTGGATATTTGGAATCCCCGGTAAATTTTAGTGCAACTTTATTAAGCTTACCCTATACCTAAGTGCGATAGTTTTTTCGTAAATTCAGATTTTCTATTCCTTACGGCAGTAGATAGTGGCGCGATGGTTAAGGCGCGTGGACGAGGCGACGCATAGGCTGGACACTCGAATCGAGGATGCGATCAAATAAGGTTTTATTTATTTTTTAAATATGTGCTGTTTACGGAGGAATACGTTCCATAGAAATGATTATGTAAACAGACACAACTTACACTTTTATGACACGCAAAACCCACACATTATCCGCGTCAACCATTTCCAACATAACTGGAGTCTCAACGTGTGGGGAGGAATCGTACACAACTATGAACTTGGTCCTTATTTTTTTGAAAATCCACTAATAGGACAAATCTTTTTAAATCTCTTGATAGAAGAGTTTCAAAATTTAACTCAGCATCTTTCTAACTGCATTACGGAGATAATGTGGTTGCAGCTGGACGGAACTCCGCCTCACTTTTCCATACAAGCCAGGCAACAAATTAGTGAATACATTTATCGTAATGGTGCCACTACTAGAAAGAACATGATGGAGAGGATTCAACAGTCTTTTCACCACATTACTCCAGCTATGTTGAATGAAGTGATGAAATCTTTCACCAAAAGAGTAGACTCGTACTTAGTACAAGACGGTAAACATTTTGAACGGTATCCTCGATTCGAGTGTCCAGCCTATGCGTTTCCTCGTCCATCGCGCCACTATCTACTGCCGTAAGGAATAGAAAATCTGAATTTACGAAAAAACTATCGCACTTAGGTATAGGGTAAGCTTAATAAAGTTGCACTAAAATTTACCGGGGATTCCAAATATCCAATAATAAATAGGGTGTGCTATTTAAAAAAATGAAGAAAAATGAGTTTGAAAATGTCGATGTTTGGAGCAAAAAAAGTGAACATCCTGTATGAAATAATTTAATGTTTCGTCACGGTTGAATACTCTCATTCAACCCAAGTCCACCACCAAACTTACATAAAAACAAAAACAAGACGTTAAAAAAATACAAGCGTATAATGGAAGGGTTGATTTTTAGCAAAAAAATATGTATTAATTAATAACTTGGCAACGCCGTGTATTAATACAAAAATAATGTACGACTAAAAAGTTCACCCAAGGCCCCTACATTTGCGCTTAAAAAAAGTCGGTCATTCCATTTAAAAAAATATACGTTTTATGCACCCTACTTTTTGGAGACACCCTGTATGTGTCTAACTAATTTGCAAATGTGCTTCATCCAACCTAATTGCCATCTCGTATATTTATTTTTTAGTAAATTTAACAACAAAGCCGTACTTGAAGAACGGGCTACTAAATGGACACCCTGTATAAACACGTTCCGTTGAATATATAATTCCTTAGAATTGAACAAGATTGAGTGATTGATAATAGAGGTGTCGTATTCATGTGAAAAAGCAATAAATTTTTAAATGCGCAAATCCTTCAATGATTTACCGGCAGTTTATACGTCCAAGGTTTTTTATTTATTTGTCAACTGACTGATACGATAAAATGCAGGAAAAATAACTCACGAATAATCTAGCTGTAAAGCATTCGTAAAATCGTGCATAAAGAAGTTATCGACATTATATTATTTTGCAACGAATGTGCTATGTTGAACACAAAACATAATTTATTATAACTACGCATCTGTTAAGAAAGCAACACAAAAATAAAAGCGAATTGATTAAATGAAGACGTCAAAAAAATACATTTTTTTAGGAATAATTGACACAAATTCCTCGTATTTATTTAATAAACAAATGGAAGGAGGCAATAAACGCACATATATTGTGAACCCTAAATTTAGGAAGTAACGTACAACACTGTTCGTGAAGAAGCAGGGTGTCATTAAGAAAGCTTATTTAAAACCCCCAGGTGCATCTTTTGTTACGCATCCCTTATACTAACCTACACAATACCTTCGTCTATTTTGTTATTCTGACGAATTTATTGATTTTCTATCGAGGAATTTACAAAAAAAAATCCATTACAACCTAAGAATGCGCAACTTGACCGTCAACATGGATACATGCTCAATTAAGAGGACAGACCTACCGCAAGTTATCTACTAACAAAGAATTTTAAACTGATAAAACCTAAATCTAATCAATAAAATGACTAAGGTGTCGGTATAAATAATTCCAAGTCGGATCCATATAATATCCAAATTAATTTTATAAGTTGAAGATGAAAATGAAAATAAAAGTTTCAATTAAAAATCAATAAATAAATCACAATTATCTGATATTTGTTGTCGTTGTTAACGTTTGATATATTTCCGTAGCTTTGTGAAAGTGCAGTTACAATATTTTTAATGGGTATTTGTTGCACCTGTGTTGCCACAGGCTAAAAGTACGTGTAATAAAATGTTTTTAGCTTATCCATAAAACCTTAACTTATCGCGTCGTATATAAAAAGCAAGCGATTCATTCGTTTCACAAAAGTGAAAAAAATTAACATGTAGATTGATGTTTGTACATTTTAAGGTGTAATAAAAACAATTTCATCTACGCCACTGTTGCCGAAATACATATTTCAAACCACCAAGTGATCTATAACATGTCGGCAGGGTTCACAAAAGCTGATGATGGGTTGTATTGTAAATTCATCTAATAAGCCCTCTCATTTGTTAATACTACCTGAATAACCCGACATTCGCCTTCTCTATATTTTAAAACCACTTCTATAATAAAAAGAAAGGAAAACGGGGTGGTCCGAATTGTAAAATATGACAATGGTGTGCGTTGAAGAAAAGGGAACAAAGTGACTTCCCTCTTCATATAAAATCCATTTATAAGTGACTGTTTTACGCGTTTTTGCTTTTCATATTACCTTTTTATGCCATCGAATATACTGAATAATTTGACTCAGTCGAAAATTTTAAGAAACGTAACTAATTAGCTGTACCTATAGGTAATATTTGTGTACAACAAATTCAGAACTGTATCAATCAGACAATTAATACAAAAATTAAACGCACTTACCTTTATCCACCTTACAGTCCTTACAGACCAAATTGCGGACCTGAAACGAAAAATTATAATGATTAGCACATTTATTCTTGATTTTGTAACAGTAAATGTAATTTTACGACGCAGTTTTCATCGTTGTCTCATAAAGATACTAATGGATTTTTACAAAAACGTTTTCTATAGTTGTTCACGGTTCATATTCGTTCGTTCAACAATTTACTTTAAAAATTATTGCTCACAGTACTAATAATCTACTTCTACAAAACAATCGATATCACATTCAAAACGTTAACGCTATAAATAAACATTTCTCCGATCAAGTGGTCCCTTTTTCTGATAATCAACAAGAAAGAAGTACATTTACCGAGCTTTACAAGGGGAATAACAGAAAATATATTTCAGAACCCCGTTTTGATTTCAGGTGGTTGCCGAAAAGGACATATTTGAAATTATACAAATATGTAACAGTAAGGCTGTAGACGTTTATTAACATAACTTTGATTTTAAAAAAATTATGAGAATATTTACAAGAATTTAAATTGCTTCCTGAATTGAAATTATAGTTGCGGTACTGCGCTTTTACTTTTACTTAATAAGACATACTTAAAGTGGGTAAGTGTTAAAAGAGGTGTTCCACAGGGGTCCAATCCAGGACCATTGTTAATACAACCTATACATTCTTGATTAGAAACTGCTAAAGGGCGTGTGTACGCAGATGATAATCAGATATATCCCGTATGCGATCCTTTGAACATTGAAGATGAAATTAAGCAACAACAAACACTTTAGTTTCAAAACATCATGAACTGACAATCAACCGTATAAGGCCAAGGTTCAGGGCCGTCGCAAGGGCGGAGCGACCGGAGCGGTCGCTCCAGGCCCCGCGCTTCACCAAAAAACAAGCGAAAGTGGCTTAGTGGAAACTCAATGTGATAAAATTGTGATTTTAACTTTCCTGTTATTTAACTTTAGCATTTGTTAAAGCCGTAAATAAACAACCCCCATGTACATTATTCTAAAGGGCGGATTTGTAGGCAAAGTAAAACATGAAATTAGGCAAAAAAATTAAAAACAGGCATTTTCAGGCAAAAATAATCTGATTAATACTGTTAATAATATTAATGGCAAAGAAATAAACATTTTTTGAAGTTTCATTTATACTTCTTATTATGTATTCTTTTATGTACACACACACACACATCTCTCTAAATTATTTTCTGTAAAATTCGTTCTTCTATCAGTTAAAATGTGTTTATGTTGTGAACATGAACGTTCCACATCACAAGAAGTGATGGGCGCGTATTTAAAACAGAATATTTCTTTAGGGGACAAGTTATCCATTATTCCCACACCCTCTCCCTCAAGGGCATTTTTGATGTTGTTAATTAGCCCGTTTTAAAATGTTGCCTTCAATTTTTCAGGCGATATTTTCGATTGCGAAACGAAAATAATTTAAAATTGTCAATACATAGGTACCTGAAAAAAGGCACATAGTTACAAATTATCAATTTAGGTACATGTTAGGCAAAACCCTTCAAACAGGCAATTTTAGGCAAAATAAAATGTCTGCAGAAGCATCCCCACCTCTGAAAATGATTTTATAATTTATTAAAATGCAATATTATTTTAGGCATTAGCATTTTTGTTGAAATTTTGTATAACTGTACAATGTTCACTTAGAAGTAAGGTCATATCAAACACAACAGTTATTAAAATATTGTAAAGATAAAATTTTCAAATTATGTCAGAAAAATGGCTGACAGATTAATTCAATCTTCGACTCTTATCATACCGTTGAGCATCTAACTTGATTTTTATAATGTACCTATTCATCTGTCAGCCATTTTTCTGACATAATTTGAAAATTTTATCTTTACAATATTTTAATAACTGTTGTGTTTGATATGACCTTAATCTGTGTTTACATGACATGTTAAACATTTATTGTGAGTATTCTTACAATTTATTGTTAGCTTAAGTACTGTGTTATATATTTTTTAGTTCCTGAAGAAGCAAGCAATTAGCTTGCGAAATATTGAAATAAATAATTAACTACTGAATTATACCTGGTCTAATACCTAATAACTTTTAACAATTGTGATTATGTATACGGTCCGTGCCTGGATTTCATCACTCTCTATTTCTCTAAACTAAAGCATATACAAACCCTTCAGAACTTTTGTCTTAGATTCGTGTATAGAGCAAGAAAGAGAAATTAAACACTGCAAAGTGTTGCATGCTAACTTACGTAACGTGGTACGTATTCAAAAATGTGTAAATGTAACACTGTATGGATTAAATCATATTATTTCATCACCACTTTTAAATTAAATGTATAGATTACTTAATTTACAATAATATGTTGAACCTCACTTTCACACTAGAATTTGTTTAAATAAAGGATTAAGTGTAATTACTTATTGTTATTATTATAGTATGCTTAGGACCTAAAAACACCCTCCTTGCTATAAAACAGTACAATGCCTTCTCACACTTGGCTTTCTTATCATTTGGATACGTGGTCATCAGCCCTTAATTCCGACAATAACGCCAGCGGAAGCTTAAACAATATAAGGAACTATAATAATGTGCTGGTTTCTATTCAGTATTCAGCATATTTCTATTCATTCATACATATTTTCTATTCAACATGTAACCTCCTCGCTAAATTTTAGAATCTAAGTATATAAATTTATGACCTTTCAACAACAAATTAATCGGTATTCGACGTGCAATGAATAACTGTGGTGAGCATTAGGTAATATCGGTCAATATCTGTTTAATACCGGATAAAAGTACCAACCCCTCTAAAACGGTACGTGATTTGTTGTTATGTTTGAATAACTGTAGATGAAACTATAAATGCTTGTGGTAGTTATATATATATTACAAATATGTTAATGGAGATTCTTCATAATTCATAATCTATTTGAAACAAATTATCATCAACCGATATGTTCAAACTACATTTATATCATTTTAACCATATAATACTGCGTTTCTGCAAAACGAGTTCTGCTGATTTTATCAGATGTATGGCCAACATTTTATGAGAACTTAGTTCACACATGTGTTTAGGTAGAAGTGTAAATACAGGGTAAAGAAATTTGCTCTGGTCAGTAACTTAATACGTGACCCCCCCCCTTCCCCACACCGCCACTTCACCCCTACGGCCCATAACCTAGGATGGGAAAACGCAACCATTTTAGATTTAAACAACTCTTCAATACCACGATTGAAGAAGTTAAATTTTGTAAATTTTTTTTGTCTTTGATGGAAAATAGAAAAAAAATTTGAAATGCTTTGATTTCATGAGTAAAGAACACATTGACATTCGAGATACGTTTAAATCTAAAATTAGGGGTGAAGTGGCGGTGGGGGGGGGGGTAATAACGCTCCCCCTCTTCCCTTTTATAAAGCATTAACATTTTTGATTGTCACTTAACCAAACTGACATCAAATTACCATAGGTAATCGGTAAAACTTCTTTCGGCGATCATAGCGCCATCTGTCACGAACTTCAAAAAATGTTTCAAACAAAAAGTTCCTATTTGTTAACGCAGAATTCAAATCTGCATAATAAACTTGGGGGTGCTATTTAAGATTACGAAGTTAGCCTCCTCTCCCGGGGGTGGGAGTGGGGACATCCTATTATTATCAAACAATAGAGTCTTAAAAAAGTTTTTAGACGTATTTTTTATTTTTTCAATGCGTTTTGTATTTCGCGAGATATTTGTCCAAGCAAGAACCGAGTGAATTAAGTAGATATTAAAGGGATTAATTTATACCTCTAATTTGCTACGTCATTTATCATGAAAACACCTATACAATTTTACCTAATAGTAATAATATTAGACCATACTAGGATTATTTACATTAATCAATTACATTATACAGGGTGATTGCCGGGAAACGCGTGTTTTTTAAATAACAAGTACCTACTAGCTTCCTTTACTTCCAGCATAGTGCGCGGCTTGTTAATATAGACTCGAGATTTTAAATGTTCCCATAGACAAAAATTGTAAGGTCTGGCGAACGAAAGGGCCAAGTGACATCACCAAAACGAACAATTAGTCTTCCAGGGAATGTTCCTTAGGGAATGTCCATAGAAATCCGAGCAGTATGGGCTATTGCCCCATCTTGCTGAAACCTGAAACCATACATCACGGATTGCAATGCGACGACGATGCAGTTCAGAAAAGAAATAAGTTCCGTTGTGCGTTCATCGTCCTCAAAAAAATAAGGAACGATGATCCGTCATATGTAAACTGTGTAGAGGTCTTTGCAGGACACCAAAATCGAAACTTCTGTTTGTTTACAGCACCGTCCATAAGAAAATACGTCTCATCGCTCATAAGGATTACAGCTCCATCGTTTTCATCTAAAATTTCCATCATTCGGTGACAAAATTCTACACGCTGTGTCTTATCTGGCAGTCTCAGTTGATAACATACTGCAAACTTGTATGGATGAAATTGAAGATCCATCACTAAAATTTTTCTCACAGTGGACGAACGAAGTCGCAGAGTTGCTGCCCCCTTGCTTATCGAATGGTTAGGGCTCTTCACCGTTGCAATCCGTACTCGATCAACATTGTCCTTGCCGGTTCTGGGGGTTTTTTTTCAACAACAATCCAACCGTATTCACATTGTGTATCCATTCCAAATTGTGTTGCGATCAGGAATCGCACCATGCCGTGCAATGTTAAAATGTATACGAACGTCTCGTTGTGTCTGAGTTACTGATCTGATTCACCGTTTAAGTAAACGCTTCGCAAGACAAACGTACGATGTTCAAGGTTCCACTTTCCACATCACGGTCACGGATACAAGCTAGGCTACAACTGAAATTACATATTCTCCCCTCCACAGTGCCACCGTCCCCAACTCCCACCATTCAATATTCTCCGTGTAGAAACGTATAAAATAAATTATAGTTGTAGGTTTTTTTGAAATCCCTTTCCGATACGCGAAGGGAGACACAAGACATGACAATAGGAGACATTTTAAAGCACTTTAAAATATTAGGAAAATTAGAATACCTGTCATAAAGCGGCTGCTAAAAAAGAATCAAATGATATTGCTGGTAAGAACAAAAATCTCACATTTTTGGAATAAGATTTTGTCAAATTGATGTTTAAGATGATATTGTATATGTATGAAAGTAACTGCAAAGCAATGCTACTAAATATTTCTTGTTAGGTATCAACGTATCGTATCAAAATGGAGGTACCTAATTGATGATCAATGATGATCAAATAAAATAATAATAGTATATTAAAAAACAAGTTTCATAAGGTACGTTTTATGGCACGAATCAAAGTTTAGAAAACGAGTGGCACAGCCACGAGTTTTCTTAATGATGAGTGCCATAAAAGCCTTATGAATGAGTTTTTTATACTATTTTTTAGAATTTGCGCCTTTTGCAAGCAATTTTAAATAAATATTTGACATTATCAAAATCTAGGGAATTTTTTAGAGATTGGAACTACTTAACTTCTTTTCAAATTGTCAATTTAAAATTTATTTAAAGGTTAACTACAGTATTTGCTATGAATTAATTCGGTAAATACCAACTTAGTAAAATTAAATTGTACCGGTCTTATTAAAACACCCAAATGTCTATTAAAGCACGCAAATGACGTCATTTGAGTGCTTTAATAGGATCTATTAAAGCACTCAAATGACGCGAATTCTAAAAAATAGTTTTTTTTTCTTTTCTTCAATGAATGTGTTTCTTTCAATGTATTTGATTTGATCTAACTCCACTAAATCGAATTATACAACTATGAAAACATAAAATATTCAAGCATTGAATCTACAATTTTTATATCTGAGTGAGAAACTACATAAATGCTTTTTTCCATTGTATTACGCACAAGTGGCAATTGGTCTTCTGCTATACCTACCACTGATTAATCGTATGATAATTATTATTTGTGGTTGAGTTTTTAGAGTACCCTAAACTGAAAGTAAATATTTTCGTAGAATTTCATTCCCGTTGATCGTCTAGTAGGGCACTTTGCATGAAAATAGCATTAGAAATTCTGATTGTTTAATGATCTTTCTAATAGTTATTTACATATGAGTACGGTAAATCAAGGTTTACGTTAACGAGTGAGATGTTTATTGCCGAAGCGTAGCTGAGGCAGGAATTTCGAAACGAGTAACGTAATCTGATTTAACGTACAAATAATGTAAAACATTTTATTTCATACTGGCCATACATTCATTTCTTAAGAGTGTTTCTATTAACTTTATATAAAATTTGACGTTTCCAAAGTCATGTCACTTTATGTTGCTATGGCAACCTTTGTATTCGGGTACAAAATTTCGAGTACGGTAAAGTTTCATTTACCAGACTCGTATGAGTCTGGTAAAACACAGATTACTAGTCAAGTAGTCAGTATGAAATAAAAATAATTAGCGTATCGTAAAAGTTGATTTAAAATTTATTATTACATACTTGGGGTAAGTTGCATTATACAAGAACGCAAGAACCGAACAAGAAAGTACAAACAAAATGGAACTATAGTTATATGTTTAATTAAAACTTTGTTGTAAAACCGCACAATTAAAAGGAATCTGAAGGAAAAGCGCGGTAACAATTTCCGTTTTGATATTGTCTAACCCTGTTTTGTTACACTTTTGCCGGAATTTGTAAGAAGCATTCCTTTGTACTGGTCTTCCATTGTTTCATTAAGCCCTTTGTTTCTATAATAAATTTCGTTTCGTAGTTAGCCACATTCTAAAAATAAGGTTCATTCTGAATGCGGACGAAATTAAAGCCCGTTCAATAAAGTAAAATTGTTTAAAAATAAAAGGTGAATAAATTTTTTTTGTAAATTGCATGTTTAAATAATTCGTCTTTAAATAAAGATTGTAGAGACCTCTGCGAGGATGATTACGTACTTGATGTGTGCACTAAAAACTATTCCTTAACTGGTATAAGTATAGCTAATGAAATATAGATGGCGGCAATTATTCAAAACATCATTTTGAAACCGAAATTCTCACATTTTCAATGTGCCAGCATGCAGTAAAAGTTGTTACGAACAATAATTATACGCAATTTTATCTTTTTTTTCTTTCAAGTATGTTGCTTGTTTAGGTCGACATTAATATAAACACCAACAGATATTCTTTTATTGTCAGCGTTGAAGACAAACCGCCTTTGCCTTTTATACATAAACCAGAAATTAAGGTAAAAAGTTGGTCGATTCAATGTATTGCCTTCTGTAATACTCATGAAATTGTTCACTTTGTAGGTATAATTCGGAGTAAGAATTAGTGTTCTGCGACCTTTATATCAATTTAAATGTTCATAAAACGCCAAGTTTATTTTTTTGTGTGAAGTTTATTAATTATATCTACGCAGGCACGCAGCTAAGGGTGAACCAGAACCAGGGCACATGCCCATCCTAAATGTTCTGTCCCCACCCTCTCACCGCCAATTTGATATTTATTTTAAATGTTATGTGCCCACCCTCTCACCGCCAATGTGATATTTATTTTAATATCTGTATCTTTATGCTATGGAAACATAAATAGTAACAATTCTTCCTTTATTGTATAAATTCCGTCTAAATACTCGTAATGTAGGCGAGCGATATGTGATCAGGTCTCTACAGCTTCTGAAAATATATGTATATCCTTTCAAATCGTAAATCATAAATTTTCTCCAATTACATCTGCCTGTCTCTTCTTCGTTCCCTTCTATTTTCCGGTTAGTTACAATCCTTGCGATGTTATCCTCTTCGGTTTTTAGTATGGTTCAAATCAGTCCAGTCTCCGTTCCTTTATATTCTTTCTTATTTCACGATCATTCAAAAAAACCAAGGTAAGAACATTTTCAGCAGTTTTCTGTATACCTACAACGCTTCTTAGTGGTTGGAGCGCACTTATTCCACTGTTGACTTTTGTTTGGTCTTCTGGTAGCATCTATGATAATAACACGATTCTAGAAATCACGATCTTCGTCAACGGGAAAAGTGGAGTGCAACACTTTCACTCTTGCCTGTATATTTTTCATGTTCACTTCGAAGTGAATCATAGTTTAATGTCTAGGTTGTATATTTCAAGATCATCTTGTAAACTACATCGAAATTTTCGGGAGAAAATCTGTTTATCCTTTTTTTCGTTTACTTTTCGGTAGACATATTGAAATTATTACACAGCAACGTACAGGCTGATTTTATAGTGACATTTAATTAAGTTTTTTTAGTTGCTGTGGTAATGAAAATTTCTTTTGTGTATTTAGAACTATTTAAACTAGACATCAACTCGCTTAGAAGAGAATAATTTAATGATACCCATTAAAATGCAGATTGATAGATGGGTTACTTTGAAGAAGATAGAAAATGTTAAAATATACTAAACACTGGTCCTCTCTTCTCACATTATTCATTTTCCTCTAAAATATATAGGACTCTGCCAACAAAGAACAAACAAAATGTAAGATTCCTTAACTGAAAGCTGTTTGTTATTCGGAATTATTAGGTACCGCTTATACAATATGTACATTTTATGCTAATGAAAATATAATTTAATATACACGCAACTATAATCGACATGTTGATTGTGATGACGAAATGGTAGTCGGCAATACAAAAAATAACTATAAATTCTAATGAATAATTTACGCAAAAAAAATTATGTTTCTTTATTTAAACTCGTTAAAAGTTTCACGTTAACTTTTGGCTCGCATGAAGAAATTGACCTTTGCCTTTGGAAAAACTTAAATCGGCATATAGATGAGATTACTTTTAGAGTCGTAAAAAATTTCAGGATTATACATTTTTTTAGAATATTCTATCATACATTAGGTACTTCAGTTACAACTTGAATATGCCGATTTTATCTAGTCTGCATATGCAAATAAATAACAGAGAGTTACTGGACCAAATGAATGAAGAAAAACAAAAATTATTAAATGAGGTAATCGATCCTCTTATTGAAGAAACAGGAGAAACGAATGCATAAAAATTTGATAAATGAATTAATTACATTTTGTATATATGTATAGGTGTATGACTATATTTCATATTGTGCGTGTAAGACACTATGAAATTTGTGGCTAATTCGGAGCATTTTTGGAACATTTAGCCCTCTCTCCCCTCTACATTTTCTTCGTTTTATGGCAACGAATTCCAATGTATATATTATAACGTGTGGCCGATTTATCTGAAGACATTGAAATATCTCGAATCAAAAAAAGTCCTGAATAAAATTTCTTCGCCTGCAAGAGGATCGCCACACATCTCCCAGGGGATGGAGCAGCTTTGCAATCTTAAATGGGAACCCCTTTTTTATTGCAAATTCGGATTCCCCATAAACAAATAAGTAACTTTTATCAGAAACATTTTTTTCGATTCGTGATCGTGATGACGCTGCAATCAAAAACATGTATTCGTTTATCAAAAGTTAACTACTTTTAGCGTTACCCATTAACAACGACCGACGTGGACGTAGTTCCCATCGGGGTGCTTGTTTTAAGTGAGGCTCCTGGCCTCTCACCATAGCGGTACTTGTTTTAGGTGAGTCCCCTCCCTCTCGCCATTGGGGTGATGTTTTAGGTGGGCTCCCTTGCCTCTCACCATCGGGGTGCTTATTTTAGGAGAGTTCCCTTGCCTCTCACTGTTCAATAAATTACATTAAATGTTAGAAATTGTGACTTTGAACTTCTACGCCCTTCTTTATTCTTTCTTCGAATCATTGTAGGAGAGGAGCATATCTGCGGGAATTTCAGCGCAAGCGTTTCTTATGCTTTCTTATGTTTTCACGAGTTGTTGGTGCTAGTTGAAACATTTTATCTTTTAAAGTCGCGCGTCAAGGTTTAGAATGCATTCGATTGCAGCGCCATATGTGAGAAAATTTCGATCCGATGTATAATTTCTCGAGATTCGCAAAAATCAGGTTTCTTGTGATTACAGTGCCATTATATCACGAATCGAGAAAAATTTTAGGATTTCGAAGTTGCGGTCGATTTTGGTATCATTGGATGATCCTCTTCCAGGCGAAGAAATTTTATTCAGAACTTTTTTTGATTCGATCCGCAGTTTTCGACATATTTCAATGTCTTCAAATAAATCGGCCACCCCGAAAATTTATAATTTTTATTTAGCCTTATGTGACTAGCGTCGCGTCGTACGGTAACATTACAATCAGAGCTGTTCAAAATACCGAACAAAAGTATTTCAATTATCAAATACCAAATACCATCTAATTAAAGTATATGCAGCTTCAAATACCAAATACTAGGAAAGGAAAGGATTTGAAGTACCAAATACTTGAACAATTGCACAAATAAGGCATTTCAAATATTATCTAGTATTTGAAGTACCGGTTGTTGTATTTGAAATACTTGTGAGGTATTTGAACTACTTAAAATTCAGTAACTACGGACTACTGTGATTCAACACGTATTTCGCAATCTCGCTACACTGCAGTGGGATTTGAGAATTCATTGAAATTACACGCGTTTCGCCTATTTCAGCATTATCTGTTCGTATTTGGGCCTCTGCCAGTTCAGTAATTCAAATATTTAAATACTAGTAAAAACCAAATACCGAATCTAAATACAACGAGCAAGTATTTCAAATACCTACCAAGTACCAAGTACTAAGATTAAAAAGGATTTGAAATAAAGTGTTTCAAATACTGAAACGTATTTGAAATCATTATTCAATTACTTTTATTTCAAATACTTGCAGCTCTGATTACAATTACAAATTTTGTACAGTCCATGTGTGCAAGAGTTTACCGATGGTATAATCACGTTTACGTATTTTCTAAAAGAGTACAAATGGAAAAAGTTTTATTTGAATGTGTGGAAAAAAGGCGCTGCGCGAAGGTAGGTACATCTGGGCGAGAAGCCATATTTTGGTTAATAAAATTATTAACTTACGTTGTGGAACTCTATATATAATTTATTATAATAGTAATTCCACTAAAATCTTTGAAAGTTTCAGGTACTGCTGTCATATTCGGTTCCACTTTACATCTCCGTATCAAATGCGGGCCCATAAATATTGTAGATAATAAAACCCTTATGATGTAATTAAATTTCTTACGCATCTATTCAAAATTTTGGAAATTCTCGATTTCCCAGATTTTGTACTTTGAAAAATACATTAACTTTGGGGATGAGGATGACTGAATAGGTTTCACAAAATAGGGGAATACGTGTTTTTTTCTTTTCGGATGTGCCGTTCTCTACTTTTCGGACACCTGGTATACTTTAAACAGCATTTTACTTAACTTTAACCGCTCTGTGCCCCAGAGCACCACAGTTGGGCACCCAAAACCATGTTGAATTTTTTTAAACAACCTACACTATAAGAAAAAATAATATAATTTAGATTGAGTTCTGCTTACCAAATAGCGTTCATTGTTAGTAGTGGTAGTAAGAGAAATGAAAATATGTGCAAAATATCCGTAATTACTTTCACGGTGTGCTTAAAATCTTATTCCAATTATGAAAAGGTATCAAATTGACAAGGAACTCTCAATTTGCATCGTATGGATTCAAGGTATTATTTGAAAAAAAAAACTAAAAAGGAGAGTTATTCTGTCTAAAAAATAGAGCATTCCAATGAGTATTTAGAAAAGTAATTTAATTGAGTTACACTACATGGTTTTTTTCTGTGGCTTGTAATTAAATTTGAATTTTAAATTAACTGAAATGACGCAAGGAATGACTAGATCCATCGTAAAGCAAAGTACGAAAAATCAAGATGTTTAATTCCAGCGATTAATCGATCATTAACTAATTAAAAAGGTGATGTAAACGTACTTCGGTAAATCATAAATCAAAAAATGTACCTATAAACGACGTTATTTTGAAATCTTTCTCTCTTAGTGTATGTTTTATTGCTTTTTTACTCTTAAAAATGTCCTTCATTGACAACTGTGCTAAATAATTAAAACCACAATGTCAGAATGTTTATATTGCATTAACGTTTGGCATTTTTTTTGGATTTACGTCAAATGGAGTTTTTCTAATTTTGTAAAAAATCCTATTTTTATAGCTAGGTAGTTTAATTTGTTTCCATGCTAAATAATTTGATAGTTCAAATATTTAGTAAATAACATTGAATTGCGTGTTTCCCAAAGTGTTTGACTAGCAGCCCTTATTAAATATTGTTCCCCATTATTTAATTAGAGGTGAGGCTAAATTTTGTTCGTTGTATTTAACACTCGAACTAATATTGTTAATTTTATTTATTATTAATTTACTAAGGATTATTGAAATTATGCACAACCATTTATGGTTATTCTCATGGTAATTTTCCGTACCCCATATGCGCTTTACTAATGTTTTCAGGAATTTTGGGTTCTTCTTAAGATTTTGTTCCATCATTAGTTTAGCTCCTTGAAGCACATGTGATATTTAGCAGAGGGAGTAAGGGCACGTAATTTTTTATCAAAATTCAATTAAGCCGCATGCCAAAAATTTTATTTTAATTATTTGCATTTACAACGTACGTGGAACGGTGGAACTCAACAGTGTTAGATGCGAACTATGTCATAGCTGGATTATTGTTCATCCTTAATTATCGTTCTATTGGGATCTCTTCGGCAAGGCGAAGAAGTCTTGGTACTTGCAATAAATTACAATCATAGGCGGTAACCTATATGATGTTATCTTTGGTGCTTGTATATTATGTACAAAATTAATAATAATAATAATAATAATAATATTTATTCATCCGCTTGGTTTTGTATAAAAAACATGGGATACGTCAATAGAAATACAATTTCAAATTATTTTCTTATTTACGCGTTCACATGAACTGTTTGTGTCATAAATTTGCACCAATCGGTTTGAGACATTACAATGAGTAAAGATCCTCAAATTTTTTGCACAACCCCTGGTAACTAATTCAATAAGTTATTCGTAATGTTATTATACCGTAAACTTTGTAATGAGGTTATACGATTGCATGTCAAGAAAATCGTCGGTCGATTTAAAATGTTTTTGTGGAACGCAACATGTCATGGTAATAGATCACCGTTGGTCTTCATTGGCAGAAACTAAACGCAACCGGTTACATTGCCAATGTATTCCAACGAAATAACGCACGCCCTCATATGGTAAGTGCTACAACACACTTTTTGTAAGAAACATTGTCGTCTTCACGTGATCGCCAGATTTGTCACCCATTGAACATGTATGTATAGGATATGATTCGTAGGAGGTTGACTGATTTACCAAACCCACCAAACGATCTGCACCATTTTCGGTTACAGATTAAGGAAACTTGAAATAATATACGGCAGGCAAATATTAATCACTTGATTGACAGTAGGTATGCCATGCAGTCAAAATGAGTGCATAGCAAATCATGGAGGACTAAAAACCTTTTTTGATTTGCGTTTTTAATGGAAATCAGTATATGTGGAGTACCGTTTGAAATTTACTCAGCAATTAATATGAAAATATGTATACAAAGAGGATATTTTTCCCCTTTCACATTTTTTTAGCGTGTAGCTGAATCTTAATAGATAGTAATAAACACTGAAACATATGCAATAATTTTTAAATTATTAATAGAATTCTTTTTATGGAGTCATATGCTGGACACTACATTACTTTTTTTTTAATCGAGACAAACATCTGCCTTTAATATGGTATGCAGAGGAGCGACCGGCTTGTCAAAAATTGAATATTTTATTGTTAGTATTAAAATAGTTTCAAACGTTCGAAGGTATTATTAATGTCAAAGATGGATTGCTTTTTCCAACTACCAATTATATAATATCGTTCTTTATAAAAGCTGCTGCTTCGTTTGATTACGGTAGTCGATGCTATACTAAGGTGTTATTAACCCGTTCTCTGTTAAATTCAGAAATAACTAGTACAGTTAGTTACACTTTGCTACTGCAAAATTCGAATTCTGTGCGAATACAAAAAACGCTGTGGTAAAGTCAAAAATATTTCATCGTGTTCCAAGGTCTAGTGTACAGCAAACTGGAGGCGTGAATTCGACCATATAAGAGGGTGTTCGAACCCCTGCTGTTTTTACCTGTAAGGGTCAGTGACACTGTGAGAAGCGGGGTTGTACTGAGATTGTATAGATAGGATTTATGATCCGGTTGGTTGCAGGAGTTTTTCGTTTGATATTTAGGACCAGAACCCGAAAATAAAATAAGTTTAAATATCTAGTGAGGCTTAGGTAGTTTTGTTTTTGAAACATATTCACCCATATTTTAATGATTATGGACCTTACGTACACAAGATGCATAGTAATTTCATTGCATACAATTCAACTTTTAAGCTAACTTAACATAACAGTGTAGAATCTCATACCGTACGTTGTGTAAATATATCTAGCAGTGCACTAAAGTTATACTGTTGGTCCCAAAAGTAATGTATAAATTCGACAACTTTGATAAAAAGACCTTGCCTTCAACCTATACGATTCGTTACCGATACAGACCGTTATATTCCTCTATTACGGATTTTTACGTATGAAGATATTATGGGAAGCATATTTTAGACTGTGACGAAAATTAAAAATATATCGTTTAAATTAAAAGTGACAAGAATGCTAACCCATTGAACACTTAGTATCGAAGACAATAAATAAACCCTTTATATGCATTTCCAAGCACTTCCGTTGTTTTAAATGACATTTCCGCTCGTATTCTTGAACCTGTCAGATTTGTTCAAATGGAAAATACTTTCGAAATACCTTCTTCACAAAAAAGATGTCAATGATGCCAAATGAACTAAAGGTTCAAAGTCAAAATGTAACAACTTACTAAGGTTAGTTGACGTATTTTCCAAAAAAAAACACAATAAAATTGCTGCAATGCTTTACCAACATTCACACGTGACTCAACACATTTCATAAAACCAGAACCTTCCATACCTACAACAAATCAAATTCTGATCTATTCACATCTGACATGTTTCGTACTCAGTACATTTCGTTACCAGGAATTTTCGTACTCGGATGTTTCATACCTAAGACCGTTGATATCAAGAGCTGGAATTTAAGTTTGGAAAATGACAAGAATTCGGAATGTTGTTAGTTTTTCCTACACTCAGGGTCAGGGCATGATAAAATTTGCAGTTAAAACCTTTTAAACCTATGATGGTCAATATGTACAAACTACCTATAATTCATTCAAACACACAGTTTTATTATTAGGGTATTTGTAATATGCTAATATCAGCCCAACTTCCTAGTGTGCGAGGATATTCTTTCTAAAGCTACGATGCGAAATAGGATTAAGTTGCCAGCTACGTAGTCCTTTGCGGTCACACGGTCACAGTCCCTTTCCTTCACGTTGTTTAGAAAATAAACATTTATGTTATTTCTGGCATTGTAGTAAATTTGTTGAACACAAATCCCAAGAAGCTCCCGATCTTGTAATTTCAAGTAATCTACAACCAAGAAGTAAACCCTCGCAATAACACAGATTTTCAGTCAGATAATTAATGTTTGCAAATACAGCATTACAGTAACTTTAAGTGGTTATCCAATGTCGTAATAAGCAATCTAACAGAAAACTGTGGTACAACCACGAAAAGCTCACATATACCAAAAAAGTAAATGCATGAGCTTAAACTCTATATGCAAAAGTAACCTTTGTCCCTTTACAATTTGTTGCTGTCAAATGTACCCAATCCCAAAATAAGAAAAATTGCTATGCAGTAAAATGTTTGGTAGGGGTACAATGGTTTGAGTATTTGATCCATACTTAATTGCAATCTTGGGAGCATGATTGTTATATTTTTCTCACTTGTTGTGCCAATTCATATCGTAACCCAGAAACATTTATTTATGAATAGCCCTGGGGTTAAGTACGAAGCGCCCTAGATACAAAATCGATTTGGGTATGAAGTATCCAGATATGAATCATCCGAATATGACCTGTCTCGAAATGAAACATCACTACCCTACCCAAAGAAAATTATAATTTATTTCACAAAACTTCAAAACGTAGCATTTACACCGTAAAGCCAAATCAGAGAAGCCGCGTGCGATCTGCTAAATGTTCTGTAGATGGAAAGAAAAATTTAAAAAATGTCTGTGTAAAACAAACTGATAAGGTTGATGTCAACACTACTTGTTATCCAGCTGTACATTAATTTTTGGTTTTATGATCAAGTAAAATACAGAGCTCACGTATAAGATATAATGCGGTTCCGGATTATTGGGCCTAATCCACGAACGCTGTCTGAGAAGAAATGCTTTCTAGGTGTGACCACAATGGAGAAAAAAGTCTCTCGTAAACCACACACGACACTGGACCTGTGGAGGTGGTCAAAATTGCGTTGATGAACGCTTGGGATGATATCACGATAGAAGAATGTGTCTCCATGATTGGAAACTTTCGAACGCACCTTCAGAAATGTATTGAAACCAATAGAGGCAACGGTGGACTCTTATTGTAATTTTTCTTGTCTTCTTATATTATCATTATAATGTTATAAGAAATAGAAATCGTATTTCGGATTTATAATTAATTTGTAACAGAATTCGTTATAACTTCTTCGATTGTCACCACTTGATTATGTCATTTATACACTCCACCAAAAATAAACAATTTATGGAGGTAAATTCTCGTATTCAAAAACTTAGTTGATTACTTATCTCTTGATCGTTACAGTACTACCTTCCATCAACCCTCGGGTCTATTTCTGTTTCCTGTTTCACCAATACGGGATCTAACACCTGCCACTTATTTACCTTTACCTTTAAATTTTGATGCAAAGTCTTACTTGAAACTACGATTTCGTAATTCCCTTATTGTTGTGTAAATGCTTTTACATTTTCTTCTAGTTCACGTTTGGGAATCAACAAAATATATTTCCCACATTAACATTTAATACAAAACTTACGGTAGACTATTGAATAAGAATTGACGTGTGTAGATTAGCAAGTCTGTAGTGTAGCGATATTCGGTAACAACTGCATTTGCACTTCCATACTTCCATCAAAGAACGTAGTATATATTACGTTCTTTGCTTCCATTATAGAATCCCAAAACGAAAC
Organism: Pyrocoelia pectoralis; assembly: GCA_036250285.1. Taxonomy (NCBI): domain Eukaryota; kingdom Metazoa; phylum Arthropoda; class Insecta; order Coleoptera; family Lampyridae; genus Pyrocoelia; species Pyrocoelia pectoralis. The sequence continues at coordinate 76,408,211 of CM070075.1, read as the reverse complement.
CCACATCATCGCATTCGGTATGTGTAATGAAACATTTTACATAACTTCGACACACCAAATAACAAGGGGTGAAACCCTACTTGGATGCAACCCGCTGTATCGCATTTTTTATAAACATTGAAACAACCCTTTTTTATTTCTCAGAATATTGCACATTCCTTCTGGGACGCTTAATTCTCATCAAATTAATTTGTAAATAGTCTCAACTTGTATACTTATGTGTAATATAGCTTTTACAATTTTTTGATATACCTGTTGTTGCTGTTATACCTATATACCTGTATATTTGTGATTGAAGTATATTTGATACTTATGGTGTACGAATTATACATTTTCATACATATGTATATAATGTAATTGTCGACAAGTATGAAAAATGCTATATGTATTTATTGAACACAATAAATGAAAGTAAGTTCTGTCATAATTGAAATATTGGTACTTCATAAAAGCTCACCACATATTCAGTATTTGACATATACATTATACAACCTTTGTGAAAATTTCACATTATTCTCCTTTTTGGATCGTTATGGACATACATGGCTCCAATTTCATTTCTGAGAATAAGAAGAATTATGACCCCAGATGAAACTGTAAGGCCAAAGATAATCGCCATTTGTACGAAAATACTAATACCATGGATTATTTAACACTTGATAATTACTGGACCATTTAAGATGGAAGATTATGGATTATCCATGATACAACTGTAATAAATAAGTAGAAGAATTGTACGATTTTGAAAAACAAAAGTCCGATTTAATAGTATAGTCCGATACGTAGTACGTACCTTCGTAAAGTGATTCAGAAGTATTAAAAATAGAAACAAATTAATTTCCGTCCAAAAAATGTATGTGGTTGTCTTTTAATTTAGGTATATGTAGAATCGTATATGAATGAAAATGTATTAAGCAGCTATGAAAGGAGAAGCTTTTGGGACATGACCTATATTATTTTATTTCGAACAGCTAAATTTTTCGGCAACATTCCCACTGTAATTGTGTTGTAGCTTCTTTTTTGTTTGAGCCATTGATCTATATAGCATTTCTAAATTAAAAATGGGCGAAATGTTGTAAGGGATGCGTTACATTCAATTTCTCTCCTAATAATAAGTATTCCACGGAATTTAAAGGGCAAGTGTTTTCCGCAGAAAAATTAATGGATACCTCACGCAGTTACTAAATATATGAAGCCAAAGTTATTCATCATTATGTCTAAAAATCTTAGTAACCAAAAGTCGGTACTTTTATATAAATTTATGTAAATTGAAGCTCCCTCCACAACTGCACTCTATAATACATATAAGCATTATCATCAGGTAACCAAATAAGAGTTCGTGCGGTTTTTTTGTGGTAAAATAAAAATACTTATTAACAAGCAATAATACATAATGTAGCCACCATCACAATTAATGACCTTTTCGCACCGTAATACCAATTTTTGTATGCCACTCTTGTAAAATTCTATGAATTTTGAACCAAAAAATTGACGGACTGCATTTATAACATCAAGTCTTGTTTTGAACTGTCAACTGTCAAGAGACAAAAAAGGTGGTAATCCCTTGGTGAAATGTCAGGAGAATATAGAGGATGGGGTAACACCCAATCAAGTTCAGAAATTTTTCCCCGGTCAATCTTGCGGTATGAGGTCTGGCGTTATCCTGTAAGAATAGCACTTTCTTCCGATTGACTGCTTGATTGCTGCTTGTACTCGCTGAAGCTGTTCACAGTATTATTTCGCAGTGATGGTTTGACCCCTTTCCAAAAATTCATCAAACACAATAAAATCTTGTTTGGGTGCAAGGGAATTTTAGGAGTGTTTTGGTACCGAATCAGTAATACGAACGCTTAGAATTCGAGTATAATATCCACTTTTCATCGTAGGTTAACAACCGATCAAGAAATGGTTAATTATTGTCAAGTTTTCGACTTATACCGCATCGTTATATTTGTTCCACATCCTACGTCGAAACGCTTGCCTTGCTTTTTTCCTTGTGAGTCAAAATAAGGATTTTTGGGATGATTATCCATCCCCTTAGCTCCCGATGGTTGTGAGCTGTTAAGCCTAGGTTTTCCAGGCCTGACTGCTCAATGTGAAAACAAAAGCTCTGACGTTTCGCAAAACATTGTAGCGTGCATCTTCGGAGATCACTCTGCTTCATTTTGAGACAACAAACCAAATTCATTGTTGTTCTTTGTTTTATTCAATTCACACATATTCTATGAAACTTAACATTGCGTTTAGTTGAACTTTAAATAAAGAATTTAATTCTTCTTAGTGGATTTGTAAGTTTTCAAATAAGAATAACTAATAAGAATAACAAATTGGCATTTAAATATAACTATCTATACCTATCAATATCTAGAAGATCTGTTACATTAATTTTACTTGCATTGTAAATCATGAGGTGATCATTGATTCCTGTTTTCTATCCCAACTAAAATTTATTAATAAAATTAATCCCAATAAACACAATAACTCTACAGCATGTTTTTTAAGAAAAAAGTATACGGGTGTTTGGTACATGGTGTATGAACTCTATATTGTTTCAGGTGTAGTTTGCATATTACAACAAACTATTATATTAAATAGGTAGGTATACATATTTAGTTATGTAAATCAAATGTTCTTAGTAACCTTATTTTTAAATGTATAAAAATTTCTAATCCTGATTTTTTACATTTCAATTTAAAAATTATATATAAATGGCATTCTTTCATTACAAATAAACAAAACCAAAATTAATTGCTTATAGGGAAAAAGGTCCTACACAATCAACCAAATTGATACATTTATTATTATTTCATACCGTTAAAGAACATAGTCAAAATCTTTCAACCAAAGGTCAGCATATTTCTTCACAAACAGAACTATTTTGTTATCTAAAGTTAAAAATATTATGCAACAAATACCATTTATCAACTTCCTTGTAAATATGTAAACGAGCACTTACGAGTTCGCTTGAAAAAAAAAATGATGAAATACATCTCTAACAGCCTAAATAGAGAAAAGATTCTAGTACTATAATACTTTTGTTTATTAGCGCCTTACTTTGAAAATGCTGTATTTTGCAAGTTAAATCTTTATCAATTACCATGTCATAGTAATTATTATATCTGATCAACATTTCTAATAACATCAATGGAAGTGATTTCCGTGTAAATCGAAATATGTACATAATTTATACAAAAATTATATTGATTTAATGATTACTGACGACAAGAGTTAGTGACAATTCTAATTAAACAAGTTGACAAACTTTCCATAGATTAAATAAGTGTATAGTTACAATATACAGTGCGGCCCAAGTTTATAAGATCAGGACTTCACGAAATGATAGAAAACTTTAAAATAGCGGAAAATTAATATTTAACGATTTATCGTAAAAAAAAAAGTAAAAAAAAAGTAAATTTTTTGGTCAACAAATAGAACTTGTTCATGTATGAGAAAGTTGTAGAATAAAATCACCGTGTCAGATTTTTCTATCGGATGAAAAATAAGGTCGAAGGGAGCGTCTGAAGGTGCGGTATCTATTCGCGCTCTCCGGCACCGGCGCGACGCCGGCGCCGGCGGCGGCTCGATGCTGCGGCACGCGGTCGGATCTCGGCGCGTTTGTCGCTTATACCTCTGTGCCAATGAATCGAAATGAAAAATAAACTTTTTTTTCGATTCTGTTCGTTTTTTCAAGCTCTACAACTTTCTCATACACGAACAAATTCTATTTGTTGACCAAAAAAGTTTACTTTTTTTTACTGCTTTTTTACGATTTTTACTTTTAATTCCGATTAATTGGCACATAGATATCAGCGACAAACGCGCCGAGACCCGAGTGCGTGCCGCAGCATCGAGCCGCCGGCGCCGCGCCGGTGCCGGAGGGCGCGAATAGATACCGCACCTTCAGACGCTCCCTTCGACCTTATTTTTCATCCGATAGAAAAATCTGACACGGTGATTTTGTTCTACAACTTTCTCATACATGAACAAGTTCTATTTGTTGACCAAAAAATTTACTTTTTTTTTACTGTTTTTTTACGATAAATCGTTAAATATTAATTTTCGGGAAAAGTCGTCCAAAGGAAACTTGTAGAGCTTCAACAAACCTACAAAACTCTTTTTTTATTTTTTCTGTACGATCAATTGCTGCCGAGTTATAGCGAAATCAAAATTTTCACCTTTCCCCCCCTCTTAAAAAAATCCCACGGGGTGTGGGTATACGCAAACTTGGATTTAAGCTCTCCTTAACTTCCCAAACAACCCTGAAAAAGTCCCGTAAAGTTAGCATCACTTTTTCACCAAAAGTCTAATTTGACTGGACTATAAATAGGTAGGTATAACATTAAAATCTTATACTATGTGAACGACACTGAAAGTAAAATTATAAAGACGACCGAAACACAGAACAAATAATATCAGGTTGAAGAGCAAATAGTGAACTCCTAAAATCAATGCTCTTATTAAGATACGTTTAAATATTTCATTGTGTACAAAACGGAAAAAAACGTACATTAGTAATGAAATGAGCCTGGTTTAAAAAGGTATAACTGTTTAAAAACGTAGTGCTTTAAGCTACATCTTTCATTTCCCAACTCTTACCTATGTTTAATTATGCTTTTGAACATTAGCAATATTATGAAGCTCAGTGACTATCTTATTTCTGTTGTAACAATATACAGTGTGTCTACTTAAGTTGGCAACATATGGGAAACTTTTTTATTATTAATTTTACGAAAAAAAGTTATTCTTTATAAAAAGCTCTGCATGTTCTAAAATCTAAAATACAATCATCAGATATTAAATTTTTTCAGTCGTGTACGCGGTTTGGCAAAAAATATGAATTTTGCTCAAGAGTAAAGTACCCTTATTCTTAAAAATATCGAAAATTGTTATTAAAAAAAGTTGATCAGAACTAAAAGCTACGTTCAAATATGCAATTACATCCTGCTGCTTAAAATTTTTTTTCCCCATTTTTGTCTACAGTAACAATGGAAATTAAGTATAGTGTCGTGAAATCTAGGATGCACTGATAAACAAATGATCAAGAAATGTTATTATTATTATTATCAGCATCGGTAGGTAGGTAATTTGAGAAAAAGTTGTAAAAAAAAAATTTTTAAGTAGCAGGATATAATTGCATATTTAAACGTAGTTTTTAGTACTGATCAACTTTTTTTAATAACAATTTTCGATATTTTCAAAAATAAAGGTACTTTACTCTTGAGCAAAATTCATATTTTTTGACAAACCGCGTACACGACTGAAAAAATTTAATATCTGATGATTGTATTTTAGATTTTAGAACATGCAGAGCTTTTTATAAAGAATAACTTTTTTTCGTAAAATTAATAATAAAAAAGTTTCCCATATGTTGCCAACTTAAGTAGACACACTGTATAATAATGTAATAAAATCAACTGTCGCGTCGGTTTTTGCGTACCTATTATTCTAACTTTACTTTTGTATATGCAATCAACAAAAATCATTAAATATAATTTACTTTATCCTTTATCAATGTACGAGTGTGAGATAAATTACCCAGTTTAATAGCTACCTTTGTATTCGTGGTGAAAGGCAGCCAGGAAAGATGCCACAACAGTCGAAAAAGGGTAGAGTAATAAGAAAATCATAAAGCCCTGTCGCGTGACATTTAAGACATTTAAGAAGTAAAGGTGCTGTAACGGTAATTTTGATGGATACGAAGTAAGTTCCACAAAATCTGGAACTTCCTCGACCTTCAACAGCACACATCTTTGATGAAAATAGTTTGCTCAAAACTAACCAGCAAATTTTCATTAGTAATACAACGAGTGGGTACGAATTTGCCGAAAATTTTCGATCTCAGATACTAGTATTTGTTTCGACGACAATTTCCACGAATGAGCGTAGCGAACAAGTTGAAATTGTCGTCGAAACAAATACGAGTAATCTGAGATCGAACATTTTCGGCAATTTCGTACCACCGAGTTGTATTCGGCATGACAATTCCACGAAAGAAAATTTCATGCGATAATTTGAGGACCAAATTGTCAGGTTAATTCGTTCCTAATTGGTCGAATGATTGAAAATTGTGCAAACTAATTGGTTGAAATTTTCTGAGTGGAATTGTCTAAGTAATCTTAAACATAAAACACAACTTACTCACTTTCTACCTTTGAGCAAAATAATATATTCACTGCTCCACAATCTGATGCACATGTAGACGCACTGGTTATGAAAACCGCCCTTCATACTGATCCTGATGTACTTGTCGGATTAAAGCACAATCCAAATGTGATACCCTAGGTTCAGCTGCACATGTGGTGTACTTTATCAAGGAAATCCAAGGAAGGGAGTCCAAAGTCTCCAGGAATTACAGGTTTTAGTGAATGTTTCTATTGTTATAAATGAAGTATTTATAAGTGACAATGATTTAAATGAAATACAAGGAGCACTCTCTTACGTTATAATTTAGTGACCATCAAAACGCATCTTTTATTACCATTATAAATATTTATTAGCAATGGGCAGTGTTAGATTGAGATTTTTATTGTCAATTATACAATGACATCGCTATCTTCCTTATTATTTCAACAATCTCTTTTTTTTGTTTATATGATTATTGGGTGAAATTATACTTTCAAGAAAGATCAAAGATGCGCTTAGTATATATTGTGTAACACATGCCCTAGCCCTATAATCTGCTGCTGAAACATTCATTTATCTATATGATCATTACAATTTGTGTTCATCTACATGCACTAAAAACCATGGGAATCCATTTATATATTTGCACATATTTAAAAATCTTTTTATAGAATATGTAAATAATTGTTCCATTTCATTGTCGATTCATTAATTGTTGTGGTTATTATAATAACCATTTAATACGATAAATATTTAGGATATTATTAATTTTATCTAAACTTACGTTTTATTCTGGTGTTGTGAAATTAAGTTTCCTATTGTTTATAATCGCCACCACTAATTATCGCTATAAACCGCGGCATTTATAGCACAATTAATGTAAAAATTCAAATCTTATCTTATGTAGGTATTATTTTTAACGTAGCGCAATAAATAATAGTAATTCTCGGTTATGGTTTACAAGAAGATTAATATGCCAAAAATTTTTCTGTTAGGTGTCATAGCACGTAAAAGTTATAGGTTATTTGATAATAATAATAATAATAATAATAATACAGGGTGTCCCACTGCTCCGTAATCGGTCAATAACTCAATGTGGGTTGAAGATGCAGAAAAAAGTTTCAAATAAAGGTTGCTTTGATTTGAATTGTGCATCTTTTAAAAATATTTTTATATCTACAGTACAGGAAAATGTAACTTTCTTTTAAATGGCTCACCCTGTATTTTTTTTCGTTCATGAATCGACCAACCATATTTGTTAGTATTTATATCGTGCATATTTGTGTTGCAAATTTTTTTTGATATTAGATGCGCAGTTGCCAAACTATTAATTATTTTGTCAAAGTTTTGTACAATTCGACTCCGGACTATAATATTCATAACTATGTTATTCTTAAAAAATGAAAAAATTATTTGATGAATAATATTACCCTAACGTCATGTTACTCTACAAAAAAAAAACTAAGCGATTAGTTTTATACTGAGGGTTTAAATGAGAATTCAAAATTCGTGAACTTTAAATAGAATTTATACGAATATTTTAAATGAGATACCCTGTATTTTTATTCAGCATCAGATTCTCGACAAAAAAACCTTATTCAACGGTGTATTATTTCCTGGTATTATTTTTTGTACTTTTGTTAATATTTACGATTTTTAAAATTTCACCTAAGAATTTGTTAAAAGTAATTTTAATTTAATTATTAGTACAAAATACAGTTTAAATAGTTGGTATCAACGCAAATGAACAAAACTCAAGTCGAGTGACTATCTTAGTTTCTAAATAATTAAACCAAAAAGTAACCATTTTCGTGCCCATGTGACCATTATTGTATTGCTTTAACTCTAATCTATGTTTTAACAGAAAAGTGAAGTACAAATATTATGTATAATAGGTATTATATAGACTCAGTGGTTGCAGCACAGTTGGAAGGAAGATTTGTTGTTTAAATAAGAAAAGGTTTATGGACACACTCCTACCTATTCAAGTTTGTTCAATACTACTTCATCGGTCTAAATTAGAGATTTTCACATAGAAAATCCCATATTTTGGAACATCAACGACAATTACAAGGTCGTGTAGTAATGCACAATGCAGCAAGTGTTAAGATAGTTAAGATTATTATGAAAATCCGGAGGAAAATGTGGTTTCTGTTCGTAAAAGTGTGGGCCAAGAATCAATCATCGATTTGGCATCGATCCCAACAGATGCGTCTCTCCTATTCCACTATACAACAAATATTCGTAAAAGACTTTGTATCCTTACAAAATGCAATTTGCACAAGAATTGGAGACGTGAGAGACTAGGACTACCAATAGCGTCGTGTTATAACCGAATGGATGCCTGAACAAAATGATTTTTCAAAGACAATCATCTGTGCTGGCGTAACTCGAGATTATAAAATTTGGAGACCGATACAGAATCTATAATAATAATAATAATAATAATAATAACAGCAACTTCAAATTTATATTGTATAGATATATGTATTAGTAGGACTAATCGTTACTTGATTTCGATCCGTGCGATTAGTTAACCAGGCTTGGCCTGAGTATCGATAACAATCGAAGTACATAATAATAATAATTCCATTTAAAGGTCAACATACATATATATGTATGTATGGAAAGTGCACCTAATCAATAGCATATTTGCTGTTTATTATGATAAAAACGCATTTGAGACTTGAGCTTTGATCAGCGGAAATAACGCTAATGACAATGGATGCCAAACGCAACAAACTGAACCTCAAGAAAAAGAAGTGAGCTTGAAGGAAAAATTGCTTTTGCAAGACGATAGCAATAGAAACAAGAAAATGGTATAAAACCGTTTCTAATATGGACAGTCAAGTATTAAAAAGTGTTTCAGAAACAAGAATAAACAAAAAAATTCAAGAAACTAAGCTATGTTAGTTCTAATGTAGTCTATGGTAAGAATGTTTAGAATTATAAAACAACAAATGCATCTTGGAAATGCTGAATGTGAGTTAGGGAAGAAGAATGCTGCAGTTTTACCCAATTTTAACATTAGACTGTTTGGAATTCGATGCTTCCTTAAAATACGTATACAATCACTGACTATAATAGATGTCTTGAATTTTAGTTATTTAACTTTAAAAATATCAACTTTTAATTTTTACATAATTTGAGTATAGAAATGCCCGTCAGCTGTATAGACCCTCATTTACATAAACTTTACATTTGTGCAGTTGGAAAAGGCGAGACTGACTTGTTTCATTTAGCGAGTGTATACTTTAGTTGAAAAAACGACTCCAATTTTAGCAAACAAAGGATTAGTTCTGTGTACATTATTATGCATTGTGCATTAGCACGTTGTCGCGAATACTACGTCTGTGTTGAAAGAAAGATGTACTAACTTAACCCATATTATTACGAGGATAAAGCTATATAATTAGGGTGCTGTAAGTAAAGTTACGAAGATATTAACTAAAATAAGCTTATGTATTCTTTAAAACTTGTTCACATTCCTAACGCATACCCTGATAATTGCATAAATTTGCCAAAGTGCCACTACCCATTGAAAATGGTCCTAAATTTGATACTGCATGGAAGGGTTTAAACACAGTGATTTAGAGTGTTTTAAATTCTTATTTAGCATAATATACAGACTGCTAATAAAACTATTTTAATCTTATAGTAAAATGAAACATATCAGTTTGAAATTAAACGAGGCGCAGTTATCGGTGAAAATTTTGCAAAATATGTAGTTGAATAGCACAAAACTTACTCTGCATAATTGAAATATTCTCTAATTATGTTCCACATCTTACTACTTTTTTCCCAGGGCTGTACCGTTTTTGTCTCTCGCAAATAACACAATTTGTCTGTGAGTTCGATATTGTTTTTACCAATAGTACCTATTAGTTCTAGGAAGTTACCTTGGTTAACTTTGATTTGAATAAAGGTCTCCCTTCATATTTATAACTTTATGAGCCATGTAGACACACTGCACTTCTCAATTAGGTACTTCAATTATTTCAATAATTCGTGACAAAGGATCTCGATGATTTAACCTTAAACGTTTACATAATTTTGCTTGTTCCTCTAAATATTTTTTGCGCGAAATGTTTCCTCGCCACCTTTAACTGTATTCCGTTTTACACTTAAAGGATGTGCATAATGCATATAGTTCATTTCGTAGTTGGCCCTTCATGTAATGGCTCCATACTCCAGTTTAGATCTTACCAACGACACATAAAGATGCTTTAAGGTATAGGCACACGCACAGGTATAGGTAAGATAAGTAATCTGTGGTATAGGTATACACTGTGTCCCAGATAAGGAGGGCTACTATGAGGATTTCTGAAACGGTAAGAGATAGAGTTTCAGTTAAATGGGAGAAAAGTTGGACAATTTTGAGTTTAGTAAAATGACAGTTTTAAACTGACGAAATTCCAAACTGTTCCGAAGTTATGCGACAAAAAGCGAATTTTCAGGATTTCGTTTTTGACAAATTGTTACTTTGTCGTTGATGTTAAATAAAAAGTAAAAGAAGCTTCTACAGGTACTTTTTAACGTTCTTTAACATGGCATAAAGCAAATTGGAATCCGACGTTTCGTTTTCGAGTAACCATCATCAACTTTGTTTTTTTAAATACGGTCCTGATTTTTTTATATATAATATTAGAAGAGCTGTATATGTATTGTAGGTACTGTAGGTACTGAAATAAATTTACTTTTTTTTATATGGAGAACCGGGTGGAGCGTCTGCTTTGTCACATACCACGGGGCATCGGTCATTGCGCGAAGAACTTTGGATTATGCGCACTGGATAATGGCATTGTTGGACTTTGCATGTTGGACTTGCTAGCGCATCCCCATAATTCAATGCCATAGGTACAGATTGGCACAATTATGGCTTTGTACAAAAGTATTTTGTTTTTTAGCGACGTTACCGGGTTTCTACCGAGTAACCAATAGAGAGACCTCATTTCTCTTTTTGTTTGCACGCTCTTTCCAGTTCAGCTTGCTGTGAAGATGTAATTTTGTTACATTGATTTTTATTTTCCATTTCCAGTTGTAATATATATGTTCCTGGAGGTTTGAGGATGCAGCTAAGGGATTTTCATGTGTTGCCAGTAGAACAGTGTCATTCTGTTGTAAAATCCGTTGTGGGAAGGAGGTATATCATGGATCCTAGTACGTTCCCCTGCGGGACTCATGATTTAATGGGCTGGAATTAATAAATAAATCAAACAACTCGCAACCTCCCCTTAGACATGTAATTTAATGCAAACTTAGATGAAAATGAAGTGACAGGTTATGTTTTTTATGTTTTTTTGGTAAGTACTGACGTACTGAAACACTAGCCAATTGGCAAAAACTAGTGGTAAAATTGAATTAAAATGAATAAGTGGTGATTGGCTACCTCGTATTTTCATAATAACGTAGGTGCACACCAAGTTAATCAGAAGAGTAACAAAAACTTTGGAAAAACCACCCTCGTCCTAACCTTTACGTAGGTGAAAACCAGAATACTTAAGTTTGACAGTTAAATTAATGAAAGTGAAATTTAAAGATACTAATAAATTAAAGTTACAAGTTACGACATGTTTCGAGGCCCACTGGTCTCATTATCAAGTAATACATTGTAGTGACGAAAAAAATCTTAACCAAAATGATGAGTCTAAAAATTAACGACATTAGTAATAGAACATGTGGTTTTCAAAAACCCACTTACCTTAAGGGGACATTATTAAATTTAAACAAACATAAAACAAAAAGTAAAAAACAGTTGAAAAAAATTTAACACGTAACTAGTAACAAAGGCCAAAAGGGCCAACGTAGATTTATAATAACATTTAAATTTGAAATTTTGAGACATGACTGGCGAACGTGTAAACGAAACCGCCATTACAGCAACAACCACGGCAAAATTTGGTTCTAACAAAAGCAAAAGATGGCGCAACTAACTAGGTCTAACTACAGTGACTTTATTACAAACAGTGACGACAAGCGGCGATTATCCGCCATTAAGAGGCAGAATTGTGGGCGGGTTTATATGAACTCAACGGTGGTATCCTAGCAACCACACGCTGATCAAAGGTAAACATAGTCAGGCCGCCATTAAGATGCAAAATATACCACGGCCAATCAAAATCGATACCACGCTTGTCGTCACTGTTTGTAATACAGTCACTGTAGGTCTAACTAGAATATTTAGTGACTTTAGGTCTAACAATGATAAACAGGTAAGAGACAAAATTGTATACGGGGGGGCGATCAAAAGAAAAAGATAAGTACAACTAATTAGAACTTATGAATTTATAACTAATGAGGTTATTCCCAAGGTCTGTGATCTCATTAACCAAGTTTGTATTACATTTGTGCTTAGTGATTTCTACAGCTTCTAAAACGTTAAGGAGGGAACCTTTAGTACAAAGGTGAAGGATTTGGTAGTCCTGATTATGATTAAAATTATGCCCCGTAGATAGGATATGGTCGGCAAAGGCTGATTTGTGGGAGACGTTGTTGGTTTTTATGGCCTTCAGGTGCTCCTTCAGGCGGGTTGAGAAAGAACGACCAGTTTGTCCTATGTAAAAGGAGGGGCACGATTGGCAGGAGAGTTGGTAGATACCCGATTTTTCCAAGATGGGAATGGAATCTTTGTTATGAACGAGGGCTGTGCGGAGTGAATGGGTAGTGGAGAACGAGATTTGGATATTATAGTTCTTGAAAATGTTCCTTAACTTATGAGACAAATTCGGGACAAACGGAAGGGAACGGTATAGCAAAGGGTTAGGGGGTGATAAATGCGGGACAAGTTTAGTAGGATTGAGTGATCTCCTAATTTTGTTAAGTAGAGTAAAAACCAGGCTATTGGGATAACCATTGTTATGAGCAATTTGCAGAATTATGTTAAGCTCAATTTTGAAATTAGTGGGGGACAACGGAATCACGACCATCCTCCTGATGAGGGAGTTGAGACCCGCGATTTTATGGGATATAGGGTGCATCGAATCGGACGGGATGAGGGAATCGGTGGTAGTAGGCTTCCGGTAGATGCCGAAATCGATATGGTGAGGAGCTTTAGTTAAAAGAACATCCAAGAAGGGTAATTGGTTCTTAGATTCTTTTTCATAAGTAAATTTTATATTTTTGTGAATTTGGTTTAAAAAATTTAGAAAGGTGTTAAGTTCCGAGTCGCTGGCGGTATGGACGCAAATGATGTCGTCAACGTATCTACCCCAGTAGATAATGTGATCCGTATAAAATTTGGAAGAAGTAATATGAGTGGTTTCTAAGTTATTCATGAAAATCTCGGACAGGATTGGGGAGAGGTTAGACCCCATCGCTAGGCCTTCCGTTTGGGAGTAAAAGGTGTTGTTGAAAAGGAAGAAGTTTTGTTGAACGCTGAGTTTAAGTAAACTAAGGATACAATTGAATTGGGAATCCGACAGGTTGGAAGAGTGAAGATGATGGGCGACAATGTCGATACACTCTTTTGAGGGGATGCTAGGGAATAAATTAGTCACGTCGAAGGAGACCAAAGAAAAATTTTTTGGAAGAATGATAGCATTCAGTTTTTTAGTGAGGTCCAAAGAATTCTTGATCGAGAAATTTGGTTGAAGGCTGATGTGAGTATGTAGAAAATTGTTAAGCCAAGATGTTAATTTTGAGGCAGGGGTGTTGAGGAAGCTAACGACAGGGCGTATAGGGGCCAAAGGTTTATGGATCTTAGGTAGCCCGTATAGGAGAGGGGGTCTTGGATTCATCACAAGAAGGGATCTGTATTTGGTGTTCAAAGATAGGAGAGTGTCTCTGAAGGAGTACACTTGGTGGCGAAGTTTCAAATTGAAATTATTCGTCGGGTTTGAATTTAATTTAGAAAAACTAGGGGTGTTAATGAAATCAATTACCTTGTTATTATAATCTTGCTTGTTGAGAATGACTGTACAATTGCCTTTGTCGGCTTTAGTGCAAATGATGTCCGAATTGGCTCCAGTGAACAATTTTTTAAGATTTTTGAAAGTCAGGGAGTTCCCATAACGGCCTTGGATGAATTTAGAGTTATTAAGATCACTATTGCAAAAGGATTTAAGAGATTTATAGATTTTGGCCTTGATTAAGTTGGGGTCCTCTAGATCAACACTATTGATAATAGCATCACAACAAGTGGCCATATTAAGAGTGACTTTTTTAGTCTGAAACTTAGTTTGAGGGGAAAATTTTAAACCTTTGTTCAATAAAGTCAATTCGTTGGTGGTGAAAGTGTGATCACTTAAATTCAAAACCCTCGGGTGAAACACGTGATCTGAAAATTTGTTCTTACGACATTGATATGAGGTTTTTTTTTAAGGATCTTAATTTTCTTATCTAATTTGTTGTAAAGGTTGTTACCGAAAAAAGTGACGTTTTCTTTAATTTTTCTTGTGATAATGTTCCATTCCACCGGATGTAGATGTGATGACAGTTGAAGATGAAGATTGTAGAGGGGTTGATCAATTTTGTCTCTTTCATGGTACCATTTGGATATTTCGTTGCGTAACCAGAAATACTGAGCTTTGTTGATGGCTTTCATCGCTGTGGGGCTGTTGGTAGGTGAACGTATATTAAATTTGATGAAATTTGGAATGACGTCTTCTCTAAGGCAAGTGCTGTTGAACCAAATGTTCAGATTTATTCGTTTTCTTTGGATCGATAGTTTCTCAAATTTTCTGACCAAAAGTGCTCGGTTAGCAGTGTATATATCCATGATGAAGGTCGATAAGGCACAAAGGGGGTACATTGTAATAAATCAAACAACTCGCAACCTCCCCTTAGACATGTAATTTAATGCAAACTTAGATGAAAATGAAGTGACAGGTTATGTTTTTTATGTTTTTTTGGTAAGTACTGACGTACTGAAACACTAGCCAATTGGCAAAAACTAGTGGTAAAATTGAATTAAAATGAATAAGTGGTCATTGGCTACCTCGTATTTTCATAATAACGTAGGTGCACACCAACTTAATCAGAAGAGTAACAAAAACTTTGGAAAAACCACCCTCGTTCCTAACCTTTACGTAGGTGAAAACCAGAATACTTAAGTTTGACAGTTAAATTAATGAAAGTGAAATTTAAAGATACTAATAAATTAATGTTACAAGTTACGACATGTTTCGAGGCCCACTGGTCTCATTATCAAGTAATACATTGTAGTGACGAAAAAATCTTAACCAAAATGATGAGTCTAAAAATTAACGACATTAGTAATAGAACATGTGGTTTTCAAAAACCCACTTACCTTAAGGGGACATTATTAAATTTAAACAAACATAATACAAAAAGTAAAAAACAGTTGAAAAAAATTTAACACATAACTAGTAACAAAGGCCAAAAGGGCCAACGTAGATTTATATTGGAATTGTTAAGTTTCACCGTTCATTCTTGTTCGAAAAAATCGTGCCAGACCCTGTTGCATGTCTGGCTGACATCCAGGAGGACTGATGCTGTATATTTCGTTGCGATTAGGTTGATTATATGAATTATGCGATAACACTAGTGAATGGTAGAGTGCTCAGTGCGGAATCCAAATTGAGTTTCAGGGATTATCTGCACAATATCTTTTATTTGATGTAGTAGTAGCTTTTCTAACACTTTCAAAAATCTTGGTAACAAACTTATTGGTCTGTGTAATTGGTGATCGGTTTTCCTGGTTTTGGAATAAGAATAATTTCAGACTTTTTTAGTTCTTTGTAGCAAAGAGATCTGCCTTTTCATGGTTACTTTTAGCCCAATCGCCTATGCTTGGCGATTCTAAGCGTATTGGTGAGTTTGTTACTATGTATTGGTTTTCTTGCTCAATTAATTGGCCATCATATTGAATTGTAGATATGTAGTCTGATAGGTATGTGTCTCTCATTTGTCTTAGTTTATGTTTTGGTTTAGTACTTAGTTGATGTGTACATGAGTATGCTGCCACTTCCTCCTGGCTTTCCTTTTCTTTGCTATAAGTTGTTCAATTTCCATTGGGATGTTGGTGTTCTGTTTTTGGGATTCCAGTTTAGGTGTTGCTTTTTGTGCAGCATGTTGCAAAGTTTCTATAAACAGTTTGATCGCTTTGATATCAGTCGAGAGTGAGTAGTCGGCATCAGGAATGGAGGATCTTTTGTATACTTACGCTCGAAAAGTAGGTACCTAAGTTGCAAAAGTTTAGTACGAGAAACCTTGTTATAAAATAATGCAGGTAAACTTTGCCTTTTTCTAAAGGCTCGAGTAAAAACTTGTTAGTTTGATGACATATGTATGTATGTTTTGTAAATGCTAAGATGTAAGAGGGATAACGTGGATTAAATCAGATCACAATCACAGATTCTCCGAAGATCTCAGGTGCATGCTCAAAGGAATACGGCAGAGTGCGTTTTACCGTAAATCGTAATGTATGTAGCATATACATATAATTATGTTCAATCACAATCCTTGTTCGCCGACATACCTAAATACATTTTCGAAATTTAACGTTTAAGCATTAAAACGATTGTTGCTATAATAAATTTGTGAGATGAGACCCCTTTTTTTTGCTTAATTTGAGAACATATTAACACAATTTAATTGGCCTTGTCTGAAACTGCCATTAATATTTATTAGAAGACGAATGACGCGAATAATATTATTCTAAACAATTTCTTCATTGAATTGTGTCTCCGATTCTCACACTATTTACTTTCACAGTTCTTGTAATTTTTGACCATTTCACCATAAATTGAACGGTAAACAGCCTTTACCAAATTACTGGGCGATTTTATAAATCACCTTATGAAAGTTAAGTTATGTTTTTTTTTGTGAAACGTATGAAATTTAAAAATTAGGTCGATGGTGGGAAGAAATTGTAATTTCAACTTCCCTTTTCATCGTAATGTAACTTCCTTCTATTTATTGTCTTAATTCAAAATAAACAAGTTACATAGCGTATTGCACTAAAAATTATGTAGATATAATTTATGCGGGACCGGGTTGTATTTTCTGAGGGTAGATATAAAACTTGGGTTCCTAAAACTAGTATGTACCTGTGATACCTACCTCCCCTCTCGGTTTAGCCGGCGGTAATAATTATTTATATAGTTAGTTAGTTTGAAATTAGCGAAATATTATTGTTAGTTCGCATTGAAAGGTTCTAATAGACGTACGCATACTTTCAGAAATTGTTAAAACGGCCGACAGTAAGTAATTTTATAAAATATCCTAAATTTGAAAGCGCCAACTTTTTTGCTTTATAGAATATCGCCTTTAAACTTAAAGGGGAACCGTACACGTACTTGGCGTTCATCCAACTCTCTCTTATCCAACCTCGTGTCAGTATATCTATCTTTATTCCTCTACAGTTCGTATTTGTTTTGTGAGAAGGTTTATGTTTGAAAAACAAAGTAAAAACAAATATCTTTCCAACTAACTTTAAAAAATATAGGAACATTCATTTTTTTTTTGTTTAAAATTTGATTGAAATTTTAAATATTAGCCTTGTAAGTGACATGACATAATGCAATTTTATATAGTTGGTTCAGCGTAGTGGTTTCTAGTCCCATAACCCAAATTTTTCTTGCATAGAAAAAAAAAAGTGTAGGAGTTCCAGAATTCCCCACTAGTTCAAACCACCACCTAAAAAGCGGTGGGGGTTTAGTTAGCCTTCCAAAACTTAAAAATGCCGCCGCGAGTAACCGAATCGATACGAGCGTTTGTAGTCACGTGCTTTCCGTTTCCACCAATCAGAAAATGGAGGTAGAAATTCTGGTTAGGAGTTGAACTCTGAATTTGTTGCACGCTAGTTCGTAACGAGTTATATGTGAGTGAGTTACGTACAAGTGTTGGTGATAATAATACGTAATGTGAGTGATAGTGGTTTCAACTATGATGGAGGATCCGACGCAGATTCTTTATACCGAACTTCCCGTTCCTTTATTGTCGACAGCCGCGATTCTTAGACACAGACAGCAACAGCAACTACACAATCCATGCAGATATCAACCTTATCAGCGTCTTCACCAACCTCAACTTCACAATCCCGTCTTGGAATTACACCGGTTGCAGAGAGAAGTCGAACAGCACGAAGAGTTAGATTTGAATCCGGGCCAAACGCATATATCGGCACTCTATCCCGAGGTATTAGCGCTAATATTTTCGTATCTAGACGTAAGAGATAAGGGAAGAGTTGCACAAGTTTGCAGCAGTTGGAGGGACGCATCTTATCACAAGTCCGTCTGGCGAGGGGTCGAAGCTAAACTACATTTACGTCGTGCGAATCCTTCCCTATTTGCGTCCCTCGTTAAAAGAGGAATACGTAAAGTACAAGTGTTATCATTCCGGCGGTCACTTCGGGATGTAATTCAAGGGATACCAAATCTGGAGTCTCTCAACTTGAGCGGATGTTACAACGTTGCGGACATCGGAATCACGCACGCCTTCGTAAGTGAAGCTCTTTCTCTTACAAATCTCAATCTTTCTCTCTGCAAACAAGTAACTGATAACTCGTTAAGTCGAATTGCTCAGTACTTAAAGAACTTGGAAGTTTTGGAGTTGGGAGGATGTTGTAATATTACCAATACCGGTTTAGTTCTTATAGCCTGGGGATTAAAAAAGCTTAAGAGACTAAATTTACGATCATGCTGGCATGTTAGTGACCAAGGAATCGGCCATATCAGCGGTTATAATCAAGACGCCTCGGGAGGAAATCAAATGTTAGAATATCTCGGTTTACAAGATTGCCAGAGGTTATCGGACGAAGCCCTAAAGCACGTGTCAATTGGATTGACTTCCCTTAAATCTATTAATTTAAGTTTTTGCGTTAGTATAACGGATAGTGGATTAAAATATTTAGCGAAGATGAACTCGTTAAGGGAACTCAATTTACGTTCTTGCGATAATATATCGGATATAGGAATGGCGTATTTAACTGAAGGTGGTTCGCAAATTACTTCTTTAGATGTGTCGTTTTGTGAAAAAATTGGGGATCAAGCTTTAGTACACATTTCGCAAGGACTATTTAATCTTAGATCGTTATCTTTAAGTGCGTGTCAAATTTCGGACGAAGGACTATATCGAATTTCAAAAACTTTACACGATTTAGAAACTTTGAATATTGGACAGTGTTATAGAGTAACCGATAAAGGTTTAACAAATATTGCCGAAGCCCTTTCTCGATTACAATGTATAGATCTGTACGGTTGCACCAAAATAACGACGGTCGGAATGGAAAGGATTATGAAACTACCGGGACTGAAGGTGCTCAATTTAGGACTCTGGCATGTCAGGTGAAAATGTAGAACTTGTTATTAGAATTTATGGTTAGAAACGAAGCACTACCCGTAAAGACAGGTTTGTGTTTTATTCAGGAATGTTTCATAAGTTATAAAAGTCGCAGATGCCATTTTTTTTTTCAAATTATTCCGGTACACCATCTCGGGATCGGTTCATGCTTGAGGTGCCCACCGGGCACCTCAAGGTAAAGCGCTATTTTGATATAAAAGGTCAGTTGTATCACAAGAATAACATTTGTAATCTATATAATAACTCAAGGATTAAACACAAAAGCGCCGCCATAAGTTTTCGGCTATACCTTGAAAGCTTTCTAGAGAGTTGTAGGTAATTAAAGCTTGAAGATTTCTGAGTTTTATCATAAAATTCACTGGGTACTCGGCGGCCGTTCTATCAAAAACAAGCCCAAAAATCGAATTGTAATAATAAAACTGTCCACTTCCGCTACTCTTTTTAAACATTTTTTGTTCCATTTAACTGCAAATGTCATGACCTCGATTGTTACTTTTTTAAAGTATGCAAAAAATTGGATGTGTCAACTTATTGTGTTATTTGTTTTACAAATTGCGTTGGTACAAAGGACTAGAAATTGAGCAATTTTTGAAAATGTCTACGTTACGCAGTAAATACAGTTGCCATAGCAACAATATACCTATTGGACCCGCCTTTATGATAATCAATTTATGCTAAATTCCTAGATGAATCACTCGGAAGAAATTTTCGCATAGATATTCATAAAATTTATTGCTTAGTCAAGTTAGACTTCGATTTGAATTTTCTTAACAAATTGTAACCACTCCCCATTGTTTATTTATCGTTTACCTTCATTATTAATTAAATCGTGTTAATTCGTCCACAGCACTTGATTAGCTATTTTCTAAAAAAAATGATTACGCCAATTATACGTATTATACTATGTTTTTACTTAATATTGAAATAAACATTTGAGTAACCTTCGTAAAGTTTAAAATTCTTGGGAAAAAAGTAATGTTTTCTTAATTATACTCAATATCGTTTTTAAACTACATATTTAACTTAATAGTTAACATTTTACACAAATCTATAATGAGATATAAATGATAGGTATTTCTATATTTTAAATTCTATAACGAACTAAAGAAAGTGCTTCCTAAAAGCTAAAAATAGAAGTAAAATTTTCTACTTTCCTTCGTTGTACCTAAAAATATAATAGTTAAATTTTCACACGATCCCCTTTTTTTTTAATTTTTTTGTTATCACAATGTGCAACTGTTACAATTGTAAAAAGTGACATGCACTAACCAACTGTTATTTCAATTATTGCCTGTTAAAGTTTTTTAGAGGCTTCCTCGTCGGTAACCGCAAGCTCCTTGTGCTATTTATACGAAAAATTTTATGTTTTCTACTTTTTTAAGCGCCTACCTTGAAATTAAATTTTGAAATAGATGTAACCATGCGTAAGTTAGAAGGCTGTTCTTTATTTAGTAGAGGTGTTTATCAAAATTATTTCTAAATAACAGGTTAAAATAGGTGACACGGCCTTTTCTACCTTTAGTTTTTGTAGCAGTAAAAAGTACCGAAACATTTACAGTTTATCAACCATTTTTTGTTTTTTTAGTCGTATTAAAACCAACTTTCATTATACTATAAAACTGGTCAGTTTAGAACAATTACTTGTAAATTGAGATTACGTAAAACTAGAACTGGGCCCGAAATTAAAGAAACAGTAGGTAATAAGACATTTAATATTATTCATTAGGGTTTACTGTCGAGAAGTAATTTGACGGTTGTTGTGAATCACTAAATCATACTTATCTTATCGTCAAAATTGTTTTTTATAGATTACAGACAGTATTTATCGTTACACGTTTAAGCTTCGGATAAGATAAAAATTTGAATTGTTGCACGTGTAAACTTGTCTAAAAAAGAGTGTTGTAAGTACTACATTCTCTGAGCTGTATCTTTAGATATGGTTAAAATGCTCTGGATCAGGGATGAGCAACCTTTTTTATCAACGGGCCAACGACAAATTTAAAAAATAAACTTAACAAACATTAGCAACAAACAAAATTTTTTTTCTTGAAGTACCTACAGAACGAGTAGGTACCTATCACAAATAAAACATACAATAAAAATTCTATAGGTACTTAATACGTATTACACTGATTACACACGATTAGTCAAAATATATAAGTTTTAGTTGTAGATTTAAAAAATCAACATGTGAAGATTTGAGGGGCCGCGTCACACGACAAAGTGAACCAAGCCACGGGTTGCTCATCCCTACTCTGGATTATAATAATAATCCCGAAAATTGTCTTCCAAAGATGTATTTTGTCGGCTGAAAAGGAATTTTTTTAATTTTTTTACGTTAGCTTAAATTAAATTTTTTTTTATTCCACATTTAACGGTTGGAGTTGTGGAATCATCTAGGTATCTCGTGGCGGTTGCCCGTTTAAATTGTTATTTGTACCTACTTTCAAAAATTACGAAAGTACTAACATAAAGTTCCATAAATAATTAAACCTATATTTATTTGCTCTATACATTTTTAGGATGTCATTTTACCTACCGACGTTTCTCGACGTATAACGTCGTGCCTACTTTTCAAATTGTTTTAAATCCTACCGCGCATCTCGACCGTCACGAGGTTTTGAAACTAGGGTGTTTTGGTCAAATAGAAGTACGGGTTAAACTATTATTCGATTGTCAATACGATCAATTTATTAACAATTTCTTTGCAACTGTTACCTACCATCACCCCTGTACAAAGAAAACAGTTACTATATTGTAACAAAGTAGTACTATACTAACCAAAGCGCAACTGTGAGCTGTTTATGATCTGGTTCTATTTCTATACGAAAAAAAAAGTATTTTTTTATAGAAAACAACCGTTAACCCTTATGAACTTCATATCTTCTTCTTTGAATTTTTTTTCGCTCGATAGAAGACATATGAAAAAAGTTTTCCTCTGAATTAGGTACTTTGTCCTTACAATTTTCTTTGTACGTATTTGGTATTTTAAAAGTACCAATATAAAGGAAATTTACTGAATTAAACACACGTTGGAGAATTTGAAGTTGTACCTACTTAAACAATATTGAGATTTGTAGTATTCTAATGTTATAGTAACTTGATTTTGAAGTGCTAAACACTATTTATAGTAAGTAAGCCAAAGAAACATAAGATTAAGTAAAGTTTTTATCATCTTCCTCTTATCAATTTATGTACTTAAAAAGGTAAATATTTTAAAATTCCGATTGCATTCCAGTTCAGTTTCTTTGGTGGGTTTTATTCAACGTTGATTGGGGAGAATTAAAAATCATAAACACTTTTTTGAAATGCATAATGCAGTTATATGGGTGTCTGTGCCACTTCTTTAAATTGCCTCTACCGTTTACACGGTTTCAGTCTCCCAATCTCACCTTCAGGTTCAGGAATAATACTAAAGCCCTTCATTCAACTACATTGACCTAGGGAAGTAGCTTCATGCCATCTTACTTACGTTTTTATTAGCCAAATCTTATTGTTATTTACCATATGATATATTTTACCTTTATCCGTCTCTGAGTGGCTACCTGTTGTACTGTTCATTTTTTAGTGAAGATTTTATATCTTTTAACCTACTTCTTTTCCCAACCCCTACTCGTCGGCATCGTCGGTCCATCTCAATATACAATATGTAATTTGGACATTTTTCAATATTTTTCAAAAAATGATTGATGAAACCAAACGATATTCAATTTTTAAAAAACCGTCGGTACGTGAGGGGTTAAAGTTTTGTTGCCGCCCCCCCCCCACACGTTTCTTGAATCTTCTTAACGTGGAAGACACATTAAAGCAACTAATTATACGCAGGGGAAGTTAGCCATAACCACAGAATAAATCACAAGTGTCCTTTATTCTGTGCCATAACTTTCCATCCATAGATTATAAAGAATACAATATCAAAAAATTGGGGGGTGGTTTTTGTTTAAAGGAAATAATTTAATTTCAAAGTTCAGCATACGAAAATCTATTGATGGAAAGTTATGACTAACTTCCCCTAGGTACTAATTGTTTGTTATGGACCAGTTTTAGCCACTTTTTCATCATTTCTTCTAGTATCATTCTTTACAGGAAAAATTATCACGCTCGTTCTCATTTTCCCACTGAGAAATTACTAAATAGTTGTGGACAAGCTGTCTGAGTGTGAAAGCATCTTTATCTTGAGTACTTACTATTACGATTCAACTGTCGATTGGAAAACATATTTTTTTCATAGTCATGCACAATGCGTCAATAACCTTTGTTTGTCCCACCCATTTTTGTATGCAGGAGAATGCACTTACTATATGCGTGTTTGCCTATGATTTTGCAAAATTAATAAATTATTGAATACAATTATTTGCGACTTTAATACATCTCACGTGGAGGTGTTGACGCCAAGAGCCTGTGGATGACGATCAAGGGTCGAGATAGGAGGTATTGACATTTTCTACAGTAGACGTAGTTTGATTTGCAACAAAAAAATTCCTTTAGTTCTATAGTGCCATTAGTTAACTTTCAGCTCTAGTTTAACAAGCGTTACTAAAATTAATAATAATAATAATAATATTTTATTCACGTGAAACCCCTATTACAATTCAATTATATATAACAAATAAGTAACAATTTCTGCAAACAAACAAAAAATAAACAAATAAATAAATAAATTGCCATAAGCAAATTTGAGGTGCCAACTTGTAAATATTGATAAGTTGGGTTTGCAAACTAAGTATTTTTCTCAAATAAGCTCTCCCGAAATATTAAAGCTCGTACGTTAGGGCACCTTATTTTTTTCGCCAAGTCCATGTAGAATAAAACTTAGGTACTTGCCGCCCCATTGCAAATCTGGTAGGTATCTACTAGCAAATAGTCTTTATAATTTCTAGTGGCAGCTGATACAAATTAGCAACTCGTTTCTTAAACGGTGGCAATGGATAGAATTTTTCTAAAATTCGTCCAGATCGGTCCAGATACAATAAATGGAAATGGTACAATGGGGAAATTTGTTTACACCCACATTTTATGGTTTTTCAAGTTTGCGTTCATAACACAGTAACCGAAGTAGGAATTTGGTGATTCTTCCACATTCGTTTCTTATCGATGTTGATAATATTTCTTGATAGGATGGGATGAGCATGTCTGTATCTAAAAATTGTCAATCCCTTCGTATAATACGAATGTACTACAACTGTCTACTGGCTGGCAAATTCAAAGAAACTACATAAAATAATAACAAGTGAATTGAAAGATGATTACTAAAGCTAGGATAGTTAGGCAAAGTGCCTTTTTTTATAAATGGAGAAATGTAAAGCAGGCCCTATTTAAAATCCGTTTTAGAGTATGCACTTTCCAAATATTTTGCCTTTTTTGGTTTGTTTTAGTTTTTTTGCCTTTTTTACCTATAGTGCATTTGGTAAAGAGCCGGAGTAATAAATCAGCCTGTCAGGCAGATTTCAGTGTAGTAGATGAGAAAACTATATATTGTAAATAAATTCCAATTTATTAATAGTATGGAGTGTTATTGTTCACTCTTTTATAAATTACCCACTTTCGACGCCTATGAACCCTTTGCCGAAGGATTTAGCTGGGAGCTTAATGGGAGTTTCCTATTGTCAACGTGGTCATTTTTAAAGGGTCTTCTATTGTTTGGTGGTCTTAGTACGAAAAAAGCGTCATTTTCATTTTATGTTTCCGATATTTGCAAAACTTATTATTGAAAACTGATGTGCCGCTCGTATAGCAAAAATACCATACTATACTTGAAGTAGTTGATTTATTACTTCGCTTCTTTACCAAATGCACTATAATTTTTTGTTATTTTTGCCTATTTAGTACCTTTTCTGTCAATTTTTTTTTAGTTTTTTGCAATATAAGTATTTCTTAATTTTTAAATTTTATATAGGTACATTTTCTGGGAAATTTCTAAGAAAGCATATTGTTTGAAACGGAAAGGAATTTGATGTACAAACTGAAGACAAACTTTGTCTTTAATATGTAAGCCTCTTATAATAATAACTCTGATGAGTCATTTTCCTTACTTTGTAATATTTCCCATTATATTATTTCCACGTGCAGTTTGCACCTAAATTCAGTCTTCGTTGATACTGCGTCCCTTAAACATTGTGCCGTGTTAAGCGTATTTTTAAATTAACCAGAAAACTATTGAAAAAGAATGCCAGCAGATTGGCAATCAAAAAGTACTACTTAAGTAGGTGTAACCAGTGGATAAAGTCGGATTCGCAACTGTTTTTACCTCGGTTTTTACTTTTTCAAATAAATGTTTGTTTTTCTATACCTAACTTGAATTTGTGTGTTGATTTTAACGCTTTTTTCTCGATAGTTTTTGCCCTTTCGTGCCTTTTTTGTCGATTTTTTGCCTTTTTAGATGCCTTTTTTGATTATTTTTTATACCTTTTTGCCTGCCTTTTTTGAACTTTTATTTTGCCTAACTATCCTAGCTTTAATGATTACATAGTAATTCATTAGTTTATGTTGGTGTAGGATATGTTCTACCAATATTTCACTCTGATGTAACAGATACCTAACTGCTTAATAGTTCTTATTCTCGCATACCCATATATTGTGCCATGCAGACCGTATAGTTTTTTTAACTTTTGGGTATTGCAAAGAAATAAAGCGCGAGTTGAAAAGATTAGGAGTTTTTGAAATTTATAAACCTTGCATCATGTGATTATGTCTTGTATTAATTAAATTAGCATTTCTGATTTATCAAAATAATTCCTCACCGTGTCCTGTCACCTGTTTCAACGTTTTTCCATATATAATTGGGACGCGTATGAAAGAATTAGAAGAACAAAACGATCTGGAGTGTAGCCTCGTTTATTTATAATTAATCGATCAATTTTTATTTCTTGCCGTACAGTAAAGAACAGTTGACGAAACGCCACAGATAATTTGAAACGCATTAATGTTAGGATACAATAGCAGCTGACGATCTTTACTTTAATTGCATCCAGTTTTTATTCCCCGATTGTGTGTTGCCGATACCCTTAGTAAAAAAAAGTATCATCCCTGGCGCTAACCATCTTCATGTCTGTGCTTGTAAAAAGCGTTAATCTAGCAGTTTCTTGCGTTATAGTATAAGAAATCTCCTATTTAATCGTACAATACATTAGTATTTGATAACTAGGGACTACTAACAATTTATTGGCAGTTTACCTCCCTTTCTAGAACGTATTTCTTCATATTTTGACTTATTTTGAGCCGATGTATGTAGCAAATACAATGACTTGTTTGTTTTTATAGTAATTAAGGTATCTAGGGCGTTATGAACTAAATAACGCCTACGGTCGACGTATACACTGTCGACCTTAGGCGTTATTTAGTTCATAACGCCCGTGGTTCCTTCTTTACTTTATGTCATACTTGCAAGAAAACAGCAGCGGGCATTATAAGCGGGCGTTATAAAGAAATAATAAGGTAGTATGACATAAAAATTATTAATTATTTACTTACAGAAACGGTATGTCTGGTATTATGAGATCATATTTTAATTTTGGTTTAGTGTCAAAACACCCATTTTGTAAATTTAGAAATCGCATGGTTAAAAACAACAATGATCGTAAAAAAAAGTAAAGAAGCATTTTAATTTTCCTTTACCAGTTTTAACTCGTTGCACTTGAGATTAGAATAAAATAGCTTGTACGTGTATAATTATGGTGTCACGTACATATAAATTGTTCAAAGCCGAAGGCTATCTTACAATAGTTTATAAATCAAACTGAAAAATTTTTCACTGTAATTGTAGCGGTAGGAAAATTAAATCATTTTTTTTCCGTTATTATCGATAATAATAGCCTAATGGATTTTAAGTTTGGAAGCTCTTCAATTAGGTGCGCTTGGGTTAGGTATATATTTTACATTTGTTGTCTTGAATTTAATGTTAAGGATATTCATCGTCATATTTTAAATAACGAAATGTTAAAAAGGTGGCATGCGACTATTATCTCACATCACGAAAAAGAAAATTTGGTCAGGGTTATAGAATAGATTTTTCTGCAAACATCCAAGGACTATTTTGCAAACAATGTTTGCAATAAGTACTGGAGTAAGAACCTTGTACAATTTTTCTTTATTTGGTAATATACAAATATTTTGCAAAGAGAAAAAAATTTAGTGTAATGATTCCATGATAAACCGCGAACCTTTTGTTGGGTAAGTGCACCGAGCTGTGATAGTAAAGAAACGAATGACGTAAAGTTCTTTTACTGTGAAATACGCTATATTATTATTATATTACAGTAACTATATACAATGTATAAAGTCGTAGATATTATATAGAGATAAACAAAAATCCTTGACTGTTCGAGAATGCGAAGATTTTTCGATTCTGGAAACGCAAACGTCGCTCGCTTGTTCATTAAAATTTCGAACAAAAGTTATGCAACGATATACCTACTCATTTAAATTTTAAATAATGTTCGGTGGTCAACCTATTTTTATATTCTCATGATGCATTGTTCTGTTTTATTTTATACAACAATGAAGCGATTCCGTTTCGAAAGATGTAAACAATTATTATGGTGCATGCAACTCATTTTTTATTGTTATTAGCACCTTAAATTTTCATACTTATTATTAATATGTAATCTATCACCACTATTAACATTTATTTACTATGAGTTTAAATTATTAATCATCGCTTTCCGTTTGTACACTTGGGAAAGTTTGCAATTTAGTATATAAAGGTTCCAAAATTGTTAGAATTGTTAAAAACGATTCATTTTTGTCTGTCCTTCTGTTACATGCTTGTTAACTACTAACAATACTTGGTTTCTTTTATGTAATTTTGTTAGCTGTTTATATACCTTATTGCGTTTTCTTTACTCTTCGTTTTCGAGGCCATTAATGAGCCGAGCCCATACTTTTGGTGCAGAACAATTTATACATGAATTAGTTTGTAATAAAACAATGTACAGTGTTCCAAAATAAATTGTAAATAATTAACGTTAAGAAATCTTTGTTAATATTGTGTTGTGTTTTTATATTGCAACAAAATTTAAGACTTCATAGATAAATAAAAGTTTTTATCAATTATTTCTTCCGATATTTCATTTGACCTACAAGCACCCATGCACCTATACCACAACAGTTTGAGAAGAAATCTGCATAATTTCTTAATTGGAAAGGTAGTTTTAATTTTTGATTTGCATAAATGAGTAATATTAGGAAATGGTATGTATTTAGGTAGGTAGGTGGATATTGCATTACTGCAAGAAAGAATGACTCTTTTTATTGAAAAATTAAGAATAGGTATATACCTCGCGTAAGTGCAAACTGTAGTGTGGTTTTAAGCTGTCAATTAATGTTTTATATCCACAGTTTAGAAACCGCGAAGCCTCGAGCGATATGCATATAGATACCTACATACAATATTTCCACATCGTTGGGTAATGGAATTCAAGTTAATGCGAACACAATTATTTTACGTATGAATAGTTTTATACATAACAGGATCTTAATAGGGTGACGCGCTCTAAAATTGTGGGAAATCATTTTTCAACGTTGTTTCGACGAGGTGTTTGTTATGGCGGGGGTGGCCAAGGCCATGAAATATTTTTTTACCGGATAGTGTGTAATAAAATTTAATTAACTGGTTATGAAAGATTTTAGTTGAAGTTTCGTTATCACTTCACATTGAACGTACTGTTGCGTAAATAAAAACAATTTTTCTTCATTGGTAATGGTAATAGCAAAGACATAATCTTTGGTAATAGTAAGTAAAGGTTATAAAGCTGAGTGAAATAAAAAAAATTATGCGTAAAAATTGCACTTTTTGCCTCCAATTTAGCTTAGTCACGATCTCGATCTGATAAATGCAATGAAAATATTTTGTATAGGTACACTAACCATCAATAATTGATTAATTCATAACAAGATGTGAAGTGTATACAGTTGCAGTATATTCGAAATCATCAATTTTGCTCAAAATTATTGTAGCTTGACGGGACATGCAAATGGCCACGCAAATTACCTACTTACCCCAAAAATTCATAGAAATATTACATACATACGTAGTGATTATTGTTAACAACGTTATACATTAAAACACCGAAAAAGCTCTAAAAAAAGTTAATGATAAGCTCTTCGCCTTTGTCATCTGCATGTGAAATCATTTCTGATGTAGAAACACATACTCTATAATTATACTTTTTTCGTAATATAAATACAGGGTCTTACAAAAAGGTGTAGCGGGCCATACATATACATATCCGGATTCTACATATGAAAATAAGTCTAAAATGTTCGGTAACATTTTTATGATTTCGGCTTAGTGTAGCCGTAATCAGCCATTTTGTATTTTCTTAAAAATAATTATTATTTCAAAAACCCAAAAACATATTTTTATGAAAAATGGCGGACATTTAAACATTTTAGAGTAAAATTCCATGAAAACTACTAAATAAAATTAAATTGTGCAAGAAACCCCATTTTTAATACTTTTATTGTTAATACTTAATTTTATGTATTTAGTAGTTTTCATGGAATTTTGCTGTAAAATGGTTGAATGTCCACCATTTTGAAATTTGATAATTTTTGAAGAAAAATATTTTTGGGAATTTTAGACTTCTGAGAAAGGAAGACATATGTCAAATTTCATAAAAATATCCTGAAGGCTTTTGAAATAATAATTATTTTCAAGAAAATACAAAATGGCATAAAAATGTTACTGAACATTTTAGGCTTATTTTCATAATGTAGAATACCGATATGCATAGCCCGTTACACCTTTTTGTAACACCCTCTATCAACCTATGGTTCCTGCAACGTTTCACTTCAAGTTCATAAAATGCAATCATTTATTGCTACTATTAGAGTAAAATATTTTGGTCACCCGACTGAAGGCTGATTTTTCAAAATTGTTGATGCGGATTTTAATCAAATCTTTGCCACTTGAGAATTGATAAATTGTTGTAATAAGTAAACTTTAAATACTTAGTTGGTAGGCTATTGACGTTGCTTTACAAAAAGGTCTATAAAGCGTATGATTTTTCAACACGCTTTACTTTAGGCCTCTATAAATATTTTATTTGCAATCTGAAATTAATTAACACATTCATTTGTTTGTAATTATCAGGGCCGGCCTGAGGGGTGTGCGACGTATGCAGCCGCACACTCGAGCCTTTTGGAGGGGCATACAACTGTCCAATTTTGGTAAAAAAAAACATTTGGCAAACTTTTAGAAATTGATTTAATAAATGTTGGGCAGAAATATTTAAACTAGAAGGAACTTTGTCTCAAAACTATTACAGTTGAATTTCAAGGTAAAACCGAAGATCTTCCCCAACGAGTTCAGAATTACAGTAGTCTGATGTCCTTGACGCACGTCCAGGGTCAGTAGAGCAGTCGTCTGCCCTTGTGGCGGGACGCGGGAACCGGGAAGGATTGTGACTAATCTTCCTATAAGTGTATAATAAAAGAGACTATGTACCTATCTTAACAGTTAATAAATTTAATGTTCTAAAAGGCGCAAAAGTGCACAAACACTGTGTTTTTAGACCTTGAATTTCAAAATGGGATGTGGGATGTGCCACTTTTAGGGAAATGCGTAGGTTAGCGCAGGATGGAAAAGAATGGAGACACGTGTCCAACTCCAAGCAGTCTTCGGGCTGATCACTACTTGATGATGATGAATTTCAAAAAAAAATCGGGGAAGGCTGGTAGGGGCATAAAATGTTAGTCTTGCACACTTGCAATTTTCGCCTTAGTCCGGCCCTGGTAATTATGTAGTACAAAAAGCAAAACTTGACAACTTTTCACTTATTAGAATTAATCTTCTCCAAAGTTACTTTGAGGAACTCCCTAATTAATTCATTAATTGTAATAATAAACACAAGTAATTGCACTAATTTTTTATTTGAAATATAACCCGGACCGTTCCGCACAATATGTCATTATCAAGGGTAACAGAATGTGATACATTAAAGGAGTTGGTAAGGAAATCTTTGGTATATTATCATCAAAAATGCAAATAAGGACCACATTCAGTCAACCCTCTTCTGCGAAGGCATAAAATCACGTAGTAAAGTATTTACTTCAAGGGCTTGGGAAAATATAGCTAAAAACCTAGGCACACCACACCAAAAGGGCCTTGAAAGTTAACATTTTTTGTTATGATAAAGAATATGAAGTACCTAAGGGTGAATTAACAAGGTCAATTTGCTAATTTATTAAAAGTATTTCGAAGCCTCCTAAAACATCCAATTGGATACTATATAGCAAAAATGTAAGTGAACTTATGGGATGTTTATGTTCTAGTAAATGTTTGGCGTAGTTTGACCTATTTGTGTGTTTATGTTTATAACGACTAACATGTTCTTTGTATGTAATATCGAAATTGCGAATTGTTTGATTGTGCAATTCAATTTATAGATATTTGTTTTCATAATGTCTTCTTATTTTGTTAGCATTAAAAAGATATTTGACAATGGTGTTTTTTTGTAGTTTAAAATATCTTCATCCCCCCAAACACCGCGAACTGCACTGTTGTACCCATTTAATTCTCCAAAGTATATCATCTCCTGTCGTTTAATAGACAAATCACCATGATTGTATTTTTCTTAGTTTTTATTTTTATCACACATGCGATAACAATTTTGACAATAGGTACTTACAACAAATTAACCAGCCGGACGTTTTTTTATCATTACATTGTTGTTATGGAACAAAACCGGATCAATCCTGCATTAACATCTTATCAAAGGTGTTCTTTGTTGTAAAATGCAAAATCGTGTTTTCTCGAACATATTTCGCTATAGTAATTCGATGAATTAAATAAAAATTAGGAAATTACGTTCACTTCCACATAAATAAGTGGTGATTCACACACTTGATAAAAATCGGCTGAATAGTTTTTTTATAAACGTTTAAAAGTGAAGTAACTAAACCTCGAGGGGTGTGACACTAGAAGAAAATGTGTACACCTATTTGAAATACTTACATAATTTCAAGTATTTTATGTATTTTGAAGTATTTTACGTATTTCAAAGTATTTAACAAATATTAATGTAAATACTTTGGTATTTTATGTATTTTTAAATATTGTAAAGTATTTTTAAATATTTTAAAGTATTTTAAAGTATTTTTAAATATTTTAAAGTATTTGTAAGTATTTTAAAGTATTTTAGGTTATTTTATGTATTTCTAAGTATTTTAAATTATTTTTAATTGTTTTAGTGATCTCATTTTTGTTATATAGGTATGTATTTCTTGTTACTTTCCTTGAAATGCAGTTAATATATTTAGGCCCGGTCTTTTTCTTCTCAATAATTTTTATTTGGCAAATAAATTTTGAATTCAACCAATGAAATGTTAGAAAAGGGCCGTTACTAAGGTAATTATAATCCAAATAAATTTATTGAGAAGAAAAAACACCGCCCTTATTGCATCTTCAATATGTAAAAAAATTCAAGTTTAGTCGGACGCACTTATGCGCTCGTGCGAAACCCTCCGTACAGTTGAAAATTATTTTAAAATGTGCCTCTTTTAGTTTCCTAATGCTTTTATAGAAAAAATTTTTATGAAACTAGTTTAAGAAATAAAATGATTATGCATTACTTTTGACTAACTCTGAATATTCTGACATGAAGCAAACACTTTTTTTTTTATAAAGTTTCTGGTACGTATCTAGACTCGATCTAGACAGTTTATAGAAAAATTAACAACGCATTTAATATATAATTATGTGTAAGGCAAAGAAATATATTTTTACACAGGAATGGTATACATGTTGATAATGGTATCATTAATCAATCATATTGTCTCAAAAGTGACGAAACATAATTTCAATCTTCAAAAAGTAATATTTAACTCTGGAACATTTTTTCGCATCAAAAAATACTATTTTTGTCACTTGTGAAACAATATTTTCTATTTTCATAACTATAGTTGATACAAAACTAATTTTTAAATATGACGTTTCAATTCCCTATATTTTTTGGTAACGTTCAGTTTGTCACACCTTTTCATAGTAAATGGGTAGGTGCCAATAAGGTCAATGGGACCACATAATATGTATTTATTCTGTACATCTTGCACATCAGGTTCCTTTGGCCATATAAACTGATCAAGATCACACTTGAGGAATTTAAAACGAGTAGTAGCATGGCTTGTCTCTAGAACACGTCCTAAATACCACATATCATAGTAGAAAACCCCATAGTATTTTTCCAGCTCGACTACAATTTTTTCTTTTTCATTATCGTCCGAATTTGAGTTGTAATAATCTATTTCCTCTGAATCATCCAAAATCAGTGATTCATTACTTTCTGATGTAGTTGAGGACTCGGTTGAAGATAGTTCACCCGATATTTCAGGCAATGCGTTTTTTACTTTTTTAGGTTTTACCGAGGGTTTTACATGAGACGCATTGGTTGATGTTTTCTCTAGTATAGTAGACACCGAGGTAGATACCAAAGCTTTGACAATATCCAAATTTTTGCTATCAATAAACAATTGTTCATTTTTAAATATGGGAGTTGGTATTGTTAATTTATATGCAATTATTTCAGTAAAACAATCTTTGTTTTCTTCCAGTTCTAAAACCCCCTCATTATTTATGACGTATAACGTAGCTAAACATAGTCCACTCTCTTGTGTTATAGGCATCGTTTTTTCAGTTTTCGCTTTAATTTTACCGCGTACCATGCAGGCAAAACTTAAAATTTCACCAACCACTATTTCAGGAATACACATTGGATTTCGACGAATTTCGATGTTTTGCATTCATCAAACCCGAACAAACAACTTTCACGTGCGATTCACGTGCGCACTACGCAATCTATTTAATGTATTTACAAGTATTTCTAAATATTTTCAGTATTTTGCTGTAATTATATTTATAATTTCATGTATTTCAATCTATTTGCGTGTATTTAAATGTATTTCTATCTATTTTGATGTATTTCTATCTATTTTGATGTATTTCTATCTATTTTGATATATTTCTATCTATTTTGATGTATTTCTATCTATTTACATGTATTTAAGTAATTATTATAGTATTTATAAGTAATTGAAAATACTTTTAGAAACTTTGTACACCTATTTTCGTAGTGTCACACCCCTCGCTAAACCTTTTACCATGATTAGTAAAAAACCAAGGCCCCCTTAGAAATCTAAAGCGTTGTTTCCATAAGAAATATTATTTAACTTCAATGACTCAACAAGCCAGGAATGCTTGAACGAGCATGTACTCATTCCAATCTAAACGTTCCATGTTGCTATTTCGTTGACCTACAATGTAGGTGTTGTGCGCTTTTCAATAATTTGTATATAAAATGATTAGTTATGAAAGTTCAGGATTATTCAATTTCAAACTGTTGTATTCCATAAATTATGACCCGTACATGAAACACTGCGTAATATTAGTTTAATCGAAATAGAGATTCAATGAGAATCATCGAATATCTCCATCTCAGTGAGGAGGAGCCCCATCCTGTTGAAAAATGGAGTTGCGATGTTCAAATGTTTCATGCACATCCTGCAATCTCCAAAGACAATTCGTTAAATTGTACTTGGTACTGACGGAAATTTGAAACGAGTCGATGATATGGTCCCGATTGTAGTTTCGAAAATAAAAAAAATTGAACTTACATAAAATGCTTCTTCTCTATAATTCTGTTATTAGTATTACACAACATGATTTAAGTTTCACATTTACTCAATTAAACTTTCGAAAGATTGCATCCCAAATTGTTATCATCAATGTAGTTTCCAATCCAATCTATTCAATTATAGTAACAGACCTACAGCTTCCTGCCGTATAATAGGTTTTTCTATAACACCCTCTTGAATTTTGCTACAAAGGGATCAAATTCTGCTAATCATTTCAGTGCCATCATATACATAGATTTGATTACAGGGAGAACCAAAGCGCTCATTACTCTGAATGCAAAACTCCTCTCATACCCAATTTCTTCATCAATATGAAAAGTCATCTTTTCACTAATTTTTACAGTATCAAAACCCGTATCTTCCAATTTGTACATGATCTGTGATAATGTCCAGCAAAGCTATTACATCGAACTATTTGAGGCAGCTTTAATATGAAAACCATTTAACACACTTTTAATTCTAAAAGGTTAAATTATGAAGAAATAAGAAAATTGTTAATCCTTTTAATATTTTTTTAAACGTTGATAATCAATTGAAAAACTGTGACAATTAGCCACCAGAAATACTCGTCCGAGCGTGGAAAATAGGTTTGAAAACGTTAAGAATGACAAAGGTTTACTATTGCAAAACGTTTAATGAAATCGGCGAGGCCAACAGCAATCTGATCGAGCGATAGTCTTATAATATTAACGTCTCGTGTGCTATTTCGCATGAGTTTATAACATAACTTAAAAAAAAGAACGATTAATTTTCTTTTTAGTTCACAATACATACAATGAAACGGAGTTATCTAATCAGGGGCGTCATTTAGGGAGGAGGGGGGGGCAGAGTAGGGAATTACTACTACTAGAAAAAGTACGTTAACAGTACGTTAAACTTATAAAACTGACAATCCCGTCTCTTTTTAAAAAAAATTTTTTTTTCCTTTTTACTAATAGTTGCCCCCCCCCCCCTGTAAAATATTGAAATGACGCCGCTGATAAAATTATACTTCATTTCATTTCGTAATTATTAGTATTTACCAGCCTAATTTATTATTTATAAGTCAATTTTCCATTATATTTATTTACTGGTGTAGTACCTACACTGTTTTTTTAGGTATGTTGTCTTAAAGTTAAAGTATTATTATATGCAATTTTATCAAGAGTTGCTTGCTACGTTGTAGAACTTCATACATATGCAATTATTGTAATAATATAACAAGTCATTCAACTAAATTATTTATTTTAAAGACAACCCAACACGTTTTAATATTATCTCTATCTGCCATTCTCATTATTACCCTTGAGAATGACACGTATATTATTATACTATTGTCATTTAAACGGATTTGTGATATTTATTGGTCAGTATTATATTATAGAATAAGATCTAGGAGCAGCAAATTTTCAAACATCAATGGCTTTGGCTATTAAAATTCTTATTACATACTATTATTATGTGATAACCACTGACAGTACCAAAAACCTCGATTATGTTGCTTCGTTACAAGATTGCTTTTAAAAAGAATAATGACACATGTCAATACCAACAAAACTCATTCATATACAAAAATAGTACCTACCTACTGTATATTTATGTAATATGATAAAATTTTATAGAACTGAAAATAAATCTTATAGTTTTGGAATTACGGTAAATTTCATATGAGGATGTTACCATTTTTTTTATTAATTAAAAAATTTAGAGAAGATAAATTTAAATAAATCTGATCGGCATGACTGTGCTGAAATCTGCAATTAGCACATACTTCTAAAGCTGTCACAGAGGTGCAGAAATGTACACCGATTGTAATTATTTATAGACTATTTAATCGACACGATACATTAGATTTTTGTCGTAAAAAAAATAAAGATACTTTTGGAGAATAACACCTTACACAGAGTCACAGAGGTGTAGTGGAAACTGATTCATTTAAAAATGGTGCTCGTCTTACTGTTCATCACTGGAAGGGAGTGTCTTACTACAATACATGAACAAGCCAGAAGTTAGTAAATGAAAACGTAGATACACATTATTGAACTTATACCTGACCATATTCGAAGAGGTGACATCCTTCTCCCTGATGAAGTGTGGTCATGGTCAAGATCAATGCT
The DNA here is from genome assembly GCA_036250285.1 of Pyrocoelia pectoralis. Classification (NCBI taxonomy): domain Eukaryota; kingdom Metazoa; phylum Arthropoda; class Insecta; order Coleoptera; family Lampyridae; genus Pyrocoelia; species Pyrocoelia pectoralis. The sequence continues at coordinate 76,371,099 of CM070075.1, read as the reverse complement.
TATTTAAGTTTTCAATAGACGCAATCATTAATTTAATTTACACAAATTTAGGTAAATGTTGAGATAGGTAGACGATTTTTTGGTTTGTCTTGTTTGTCGACGTTTAAGGGCAATATGGTAAGTATACAACGCTACTTTTTGAATTATTATTAAAAAATTTGCGCTCATTTCAAACTCCCTTGCTGACAAAACTCCTAGGATTGACGATTTATGACCATGGTTAAGTTTTTCTCCTAATGATACATTATTTTGTAATGAAAACGAAAACTAAACTAGCCACTTGCAATACTTCGGATAAAGTAAAGGACAGAAATGAAAATTAAAGCAGGTTATCGCATCGTCATTAACATTAACTTCTTACATTTGATGCTAATAGGAATCGAATAATAAGATCACTTTTCTATACCTTGGTAGGTAAGGTAGGTTAGTGGGAAAATAGTCTAGCTGGCCTTTAGGACCATATTATGAATTTCTAAGGATGTAATGGTAACGGAAACGGAGTGTAGTACTGTTCGTTTAACGAAATTTTAAAAAAAATTGTGAAATTCAAGTAACAAGTCTCCGAAGATCAATTTAGCTCTAACATACGCTCGAAGATTTAAAAAGCTACTGTTACACACATTTAAGGTACTTATGCCCAAAAAACTATTTTTCAAATTATGACCATCATCATCATAACAATGTGCTACGTTTTGACACAGTACCTAAATTAGTGATTTGAAATGGCCAAAATGAAGTTTGATTTTCAAAGAATTTCTCATCGATATTTTAAAAATTGCGCTTAGTCTTTCAAAAATAAGCATGAACAACATATGCAGATTTCCCTTTCTTAAGCTTTCTTTAAAGTAAACGCGTCATTAATGTCAAGAGGATTCCATGGCGGAATAAACACAGCACACGTAATTAAAGAATCAGCCTTGTAAACAGTGGCGTCGTTAGATCCTTTTTGGGGGGGGGGGGGGCTCACGCCCCCTCAATATGCTTTTGCGCCCCCTCAGAATAATTTAACAAAAACACGTATAATATATGTATTTGATAAATTTATATAATTTATATATCTCACTACAACCGATGATTGTGCGCCCCCCAAAGCACCTTTTCTAAAGACGCGGCTGCTTGTCAATATTGTAATGAAAGGGAAAATTTAGATGTAAATAACTAAATATTTATCATGCGTATCGTATCAAAACTCTAATCTAAATTTTATGTGTTAATTATAAATATTCCAAAGAAGGCTCCAATTTTGATTTGATTGCTAAACTTGAAGGTTATTTAGCACATATCTACGAATATTGTAATAAAATAACAGTTTGTTTGGATCCATTTACAACTGAACAACTCGTTCTGATTATTATTGGAAGTTTTACTAAAACAATGAATGCAGAGTAGGAATAGACCCACCCAATCAATGGAACACTATAATGAAAAAGCTTTATGCCACTGATGGTTCATTGGAAGCTGCGAAATACTAGGGAGTGTGCAGCAACGTACTACTTCGTCTCCATCGTAAGTAACACTATCCGTCACCAAATGAATTTCAGGTAAGGCTTTGGTATTTCCAAAGGTTATCTGAACAAAACCGATTCTAATATCAAGGTAATTTGACATTTGGTGAAAAAACCTAGGCTAACCTAGGTATCTTAAGTGTACAATAGGCCAAGTCGACCTAATGGTGACCAAGTATACCAAGTCGCTTGCTTATATCGTCAAATGCAATACACTACCGATATTTGGCGTGTACACATATAGCACTAAATAAACGTTTGGACAGTTTCGTTGCATCCAATTTTGAATATAGTATCATAATTGTAGCTTCAGAATGCATGTTACGCGACAAGTACCTAAACATTGTTTCAAAACAATCGTCGTCCGCAAAGACGCCCAATTTCACGCAACGTGTACCTATCTTAAATAGAACACACTGCCACTGCCAGAATCGGAGAAATATACCATGGCATAATTTATAATAAACTATTAAAAATAGGTAGCTTAACAGCGTGATTCCTTGGATTAGGGTATTTTTCTTTAGGTAAATGAATGAAAGGGATTGCAGTATAAGAAATGTTACAGATTACTGTGTAACTCGTATCAACTTTTCATAGAAATTCTACTGATTTAATAAACTTTCAAATTATGTTCGCTTTATAGAACACTATTTACATAATTAAAAGTATCTCCTACTCTACCATCAATAATCATGTGAATGCAGTTGGACTATTTTTGACTCCCGCTTTACCTTTTTTTTTAAATTTTACTTTGAATAAAATTACCTTTAATTGACCAGTTGGTAGTTAATTGTAAATGTAAAAATCAGGGAAATTTCCTTAAACTTTAGGGAAATACGTCTGTAAATCATCGCATAAATTTCATGAGTTTGTTGCTACCAAAATCGTTCTACGGACGTAAGTTTCCAAGGTTGAAACAACAGTGAAAATATATATTACACAACCTTTTCTTTCAAAAAATCGTCATAAGAATGAAAGTTACCATACCAGAAGTTACAGTCGCAATGCATTAAATTTTGAATGTAACCTTGAACTGTAATGTAAATAATCCTCATGGGCGGTTTCGCTGAGCAACTAACCAAACGAAGATCGCATCTGCATTCTGTATTTTGTTAGTTATTTATAGTTTAGAGCTCTTCGAAAAATGTTTCAGTTCCAATTTTGAAATAAAGCGCACAAAAGTTAGAATCAAAATATTTTGATAGCATTTGAGAAGGCACTTAAAAATAACGTGCAGGTAATTATAATAACGATAGGGAATTTAGTTTATTAATGCACCATTGTTATAGCGGTATAGCCTCATGCATGTACTAATTAGCTAAATGCTTACGCTTTTAATTAACACGCATCCATCAGGAAATGTATGTTAATTGATTGAACGAAAAACAGAATGATTCAGCATCCAACTAGATAGACACAAGCGTACAGCGTTCATTACTGAAGGGGCTAATACGTTAATTATCTTGAAAGAACAGTGCCGTGGAAAGGAAAATCCAGTCGGTAGGAATTTCGACACTTGTTTTGGGTAACCATAACTAAATAGCTTTCGTACAACTGATCACAATGAAAAATGTTATTAAAGTTGGGGCAAACCAAAAAGCGTTGCACGTCACGAGTATTATATACATACATGTCAACAGTGCTGTCATATGGATTAAAACGAAATAGAATAAAATACGAAATGAAAGACAATAAATGACAGATGTCCTTGGTTGCAACATTGTAATTTTATTTATGATGCTGCCAACTTGTAGAATTATTTTACCCTAGAATATTACCTTTAATGACAATCCGAAAAATTAGTATTACATTGGTACTGTTTTTTTACATCATATGTCACGTGCAACGCTTTTAGGATTGCCGTGACTATAGATAAGTCAATTCGGATTCGGAGAAATGTCATCATATGTTAAGTACACTAGACAAGATAAATTTATACGATGGCATGTTTCCATTATTTAAGCGTAATATTCAATATGATAAACTTTGGTATTACAATAGTACACAGTTTAAAAATAATCATGGTAGGTCTGTTCAGTAATAATTGATTAGTTTATAGAAAGAAATTATCATGTGGAAACGTTATAATTTGACGGTTCTTACAATATGAGTTTTTCGTAAGATTTATTCTTTTTTGTTACTTTTATTGTTGTTCCTTTGTTAACGTGTTTTGCCATTGTCATTTGTCATGGTGTATAAAGTACGCGGCAATGAAATAATGACGGTCAAGTGATTTTGAGAGAAGTCCTATTGTATGGTTTTCGCAAACCGTTTTAACCGATACTAAACAACACTGTTATTCGATGTTATTATAGAGAAAGCCAAGGTCGAGGCAGAAGAGAAAGCAAACGAGATGTATCCGGTCTTTTGGTGTAATATCATAAGTATTAGCCACAACTTGTGCTACCCACAAAATATTTTGCCTCCCTATGGAGGAAAAGAAGTATTTTCTCACGAAAAGTAGGGTGGAAAATCGAATTTTCTAAAGAGGTGTTGAAAGCTACAGGAACAGCTAAAAGGTACTTCTCATACGGAGCAGAATTATAGCGGTGAAAGCAACAAAGAGGAAGGTAATGAAATTTCAAACAATTCTATAGATAAAATACTATATAGAAACCACAAGGTAGTTAACCATCCGAAATGTACCTCAAGTGACGAAGAGGTGAAGACGTTACAAACCATAAAAATGGATTAATGTGGTTTCTAGTGATGAAGTTAGAGTAGAGTAAGTTCTTTGTGTTATAAGTAGTTGCTTCTTTTGTTCATAAGTTGTTTGTTGCGTGTAGTGTTGCAGTGACACTAAATGTATGTTGTGGATGTGAATGATAGGCCCCCACAGTTGCCATGCGGAATAAGCCAGATACACGGATACGCCGAAAGGTAAGTATTGAGATATCTGTAGTACCAAGACCAAGGGACTCATCATTGTTTTAAATTAAATTCTTACAGAAGGATATACGGAGGATTTTCTTAGCAAATAACTATGTGTTAATGATTAATAAACAAGCACAGCACAGCAGTTTCAATGAATTCTATAACTAAAATATCTACAAAGAAAAAAAAATATGGCTTGCATCGCGGAGACTCACATTTTTAACAATTGAAACCAACCAATATAATATAAATAAAAATAAATAAATAAAAAACATTTTTCAGCACACGTGTTCTGCTTTTAGTCACTGCAACTATGGTAACGACTTCAGTTAGTAATTCTTGATAAACCACGCATATGTGACCTTTCGTTTTCGCAGCCAACATTTTATATTTATTATTGAAATCTGAAACTGCATAGGTGTTTAACGCACATTGAACTACCATGTGAGTCATGAAACCATTACCCAAGTATTTTGAAATTTGAGGAAAAATTTTATTACCACTGCATACCTTCAAGCCGTTATTAACACCAATACACTTAAATTTATGCAAATCTTCTTGAACATGTTGTATTCGATAGTGAAACGCTGATAAATTACTCTACTACTATTTTTTGTTTAGTTAGTCCTACATACATACAGTTACATTACTACACGATTTCCAAAGCAATCGGTAATGTTATATCGTCGCCAATATATTTTTAATTTGACTACATTTATAGGTTTTAGCGTAACTTTCACGATAATAATCGTCAGCATTTAATTTATAATCACTAAAGACGTAATAATAAAGTCTCCACCGAGCCATAAACATTAATTATGGTACTAATATTTATGACTGGGAAAAGACATATCGTGTAACTAATTTTTACGTCAAAAAATAAACAGTTCTAGTAACTTTTCGCTCTGAATTTCTTCTTTTCATTGGATGATTTGGCTAAATTGTTTCACTAACCATCAATCAGTTCTTAAAAGTGTAAATTTGTTTTCAGTGCGCGTCCATAATATCTATTAAATTTCATTGGTAGAGTAACCGTTGACAGTACTTATTTTCCCGTTCAAAGAATTTTACTGTTAGTGGAGACACAAAATGCATTAAATTCTAGACATTACGTCATGTAGGCAGACAACTTCTGTTTACAAAATCTTACTGCATTTTTTAATGATAAGAATTGTGTTTGAAAAATTATCAGACGCATGTTGATACGATACAACTAATTACCTTAAAGATTATAACGAATTCATTGTTTGCATTATGAGAGTATAGAATTATTGAAAACATACCTATCTTATAAATTATATTACATTCTCTATGCTTATAATTCGTTTTTATTTGATTATCCAACGCAAATGATACTTTATTACAAATAAGGACCAATTGCGTAAATATTAGTTTCTTAACTCAACTCACTTTAAGCAGTTCTGTAAAACATATAATGCTCCACCATTATTCAGCTTTGACATCTTATAATTATTTTATATAACTGCCTATTTTATCCACAATATATTATGAAAGACGTAATTTAATTTATAACATTTGGGAACAAGAACAGTTCTTGGACAATCTATCAGGTGATGAGCGATTATTTATGTATATGTTTTGGGTCTATATCACAACGGCCACTGATCATAACGGCCACCCCGATTTTTGCTATTTCATAACGGCCACCTTGATCACAACGGCCACTAATATTATTTGATCATAACGGCCACCTTGTTCATAACGGCCACTCTTTCAGTTGATCACAACGGCCACCTTGATCACAACGGCCAACTTTACAAGATGATCACAACGGCCACCGTGATCATAACGTCCACTCGTACTCATTATCATAACGGCCACCTTGATCACAACGCCCACCGACGCCAGTAGTGGAGAACGTTACACGACGATGATCACAACGGCCACCCTGATCACAACGGCCACTTTAGAAGCTGATCATAACGGCCACCGTGGTCATAACGGCCAATCTTAGTGATGATCATAACGGCCACCGTGATCACAACGGCCACCTTGATCATAACGCCCATTTCTTCATTTCTTCATAAATAACGAGTTTTCTTCGATTATGCTTCATAAAATAGTTATGAAAATTCTCTTAAGTGCATTATACACAGAGTGAACTAAGATATGCGTTGATGTAATAATCAATAAGATCGAGTATCAAACGGTTATCCAGATATAAGCTTTCAAACTCTCGTCTACATAATTAGAATGTATTATGTAATACGAGGGCTATTTTTTTTCAACCTCCGATTGACTATAAAGGAAAGACGGGTGAATATAAAAAAATGATTTTATTACCAAAAGTAATGTACAATCAAGGTTACTTCTCGACATAATCACCCTCATGATTGAGGCTTTTGTCATATCTGTGAACAGGCTTTGCAATACCCTCTTCATAAAATGTAGCCGCCAATGATTTGAAGTGAATTGTGACGGTTTCTAGAGTTCTTCGTCAATTTGGAAGCTGCTCCCCAAAGCCACTTTTTCAATTCAAGTCATTGTCATGGATCCTTATCTTTATCTTCAATTTCAGTGATCCTTCATCATATCTTCACAATATATGTAACATATCATCCTTTCTTTCTAACATTAGAATTCGTACAAGTGTGTTACGCTCGAACTCCCATCGAGCGTCATGAACTCATGACTATTGTACGTATACTAGTCTGGCAGATACCTGCAACCGCAAGAATATTCTGGGTGTTTACATAATTATACTTTTTAAACAATTGAAAGCATGTTAGCACCCCGTATTTTTGTAACGGAACATTTTCGGGCCATAGTTTACAAAGCAAACTACCATTAATTTATCATGTAGATTCACAGCCTTAAATATTCGCATATCAATAAGGAACACCCTGTATATTTAGTCACTGATATTCATTTACAGGTTGCCCTCATACAACACGGTATCAGCTAGCACGGATTCGCTCTAACACAATTAGAAATTTGCGCTAAACTCGTCTATAACACGGTACCGCTGTAAGACGGACAGCAGCATAAATACATACATTGTATTGTACATATGTAACATAATATTTCATGCGTCATGCGGACACTAACCCTACGCCTTATTCATCAACGTTTTGCTTATTCTTGTGTTTACTTTTGTGCAGTCTATACATAGTAGGTATCTCATAACAGACATTCTATGTGGAATAATTAGAACTGTTGACAGTTATAGTATATTATGAGGTAAATACATATTTACATAAATTCTCATTGTGATTTTTACAATTATGTACGTATGTATTGAATTTAAGCAATTTTATACGTTATCTTTTAAAATTGACATTCACACACTAAATATTCCATATATGTACATACATATAAAGAAGTATATGAAATATTCTGAAGATGATTGCGCATTCAAGTAATGGGAACAATTGTTCAGATTAATTAAATACAAGTATCTACCTAACAATTATTGTTAGGAAAGACATTGAATATTTGTATATTTCTATATTTGTCGGCAACTGTTAAAGTATGTACATAGTTAACAAAATTCTTAAGGCAGAACTTCCCAGAAATGTACAAAAGCAGGTATAGTATTTAAAACTGTTTCTTACAAATTACATGGGGGTGCATTATGTCAGTAGAAATTTGCAGAAAACTTGTTTCTCATAAATTCTTCCGGTTTTCGGCCTTTTTTATCTTTTCTGATTTATCAACCTTGGCTGTAAATGTTCTTGTTTTAAGTAACAATTCGTTCATAGATATAATAGATACTCCCAACTCCCATGTTTATATATAAATATAAACTACTACAATGCAATTATGGAATACAACTCCACTTACATTAAGTTCAACGTTTTTCTTTGTCATAAGATGTTTGCCTTTTGCAAAGCAGAGGGTTCGACTTAATTAAATTAATTTCTCGTATAATAATAATAACAAATAATTTATTTAAAATTATGGGTCAATTCCCTATGTATTTATCGTGTGGTAAATAAAAGAGAATGATTACAAAAATTATTTCTGAAGAAAATGTTATCTAACAATTTAATTCTTACTACCTATATACGTAACACGTAACAAAAGTACCAGTTCTGTCCCAATTACCTCTAGCAACATTGATTGGGTCCCTGCATGGAAAATGAATACCAATAGCATCCGTATGACTGCGTATTAATAAACTCAATATCAAATATCACCCCCATATTTTAGTGGTTGATAGTGTAAAAGCTGATTGAAATAAATTTGCAGGTCTCATGCAAATAGGTACAATATAATACTATTCGTTCTAAAGTCTAAACTCAATAGTTTTGTATTTAATTTGGCATATTCTCAGATTTTTCGTGATTTCATTCATATAGGTATAAACAAACCGTTTACTATAAAAGATTTTTTAAACATTTAATAGTTTAATAAAAATTGTATGATCTACTAACTAACCCTTCATAAAAAGAATAAGCATTAAACAATATAATCGAAACCGATTTGTCTTGATAACGCACGAAGCTCTTCAATGAGGGTTCGGGGCTGTTTTTTCCTTCATGGGTAATTTCTCACTAAATTCTTCAAAGGTTATCTTTGTTACAAATTACGGATTAAAAAGTATAAACAGTAGGTGTATAATTAAATGACCGGTAATCCACCGTAAAGGCGGCCCCTTTGCATGGTCACGTGACACGTAAAACCATAATTTATGAAAATATGGTCACAAGGTGGTTATACTGTTATATTCCTTGCCTTGTAACGCAACTAATCCTAAAAGGGCTCCGGAAGTTGCAAATAAAATATTAAAAGATATATACATAGGTACAATTGGCAAATTTGGTTTAAATATGAAACTACGTATAGTTTGTATACTTAGTAGTAGGCGATTAACTAAAGGTTTTACTTTTAAAAATCCGCCATAAATTAAGGATTTCTTCTTTTTTATTATCTGCTTGAATACCCGGCGCCAACGTCTAGCTAGAGTCAATAAGAAAATTTGGTAAAAATTTTACCCCTTCCTGATTGGTTTATGAAAACTGCAATATTAATTAGTATAAGTTGTGATGGTTCAAAAAATTCTTAATTTAGTTTTACCAATCTGCTGTTTGCATTGTTATAGGTACCTACTTGCGTTTTGAATTTGATGTTGTAGTGTTTCTTTTTTAATCTCGGTATAATCGACTACGTTCTTTTCAACAGTAAGATCATAAGTGCTCAACTATTGTCGGAAAGATTTTTTTGTATGAGCACTGGTTGCTTGGCAATTAAACGAGATCAAATTGACGAAAAGACCCGAGCGCGAAGCGCGAGGGTTCTTTTCCCAAGAATTTGATCGAGTTTAATTACCTTTTAGCAATCAATGCTCATACAAAAAAATCTTGCCTGACAAGAGTTGAGAACGAATGATCTTCGGTTGGAGAATTAACTGAATGAAGCGTTAAATACGTCAAATTTTTTACTTTTGTCAAAATGACATTTGATTTTTTTAAATATAGGTTGCTAAAACAATGAGGTAGCGGCAAGAAAAGTACCATGCATTCTTTTCAGTTAAAAAAACTTGTGATTGGTGCATGTGACACTGTTCTTAATGTCTGATTGGTCTACAACACTATGAGGTTAATTATCAACTAAAATATTTTCAGGTTTCTATCGCTTCCGATTCTACCAGAATTACCTATTTTTAAGTTTTATAAATAGGTACCATTACTTTGATTCGATAGTTTGGAGTTATTCGTTCTAAAACAAATCTGCTTTAAAGTTTGATTATCGAGAAGGTGTGTGTACGTCATAGACATTTTACATAGTTACAATTGTTGTCAACAATATAATAACAATAGTAACTAAGAAAAATGCCTATGACGTACACGCACCTTCTCAAAAATCAAACTTTAGCAGACCTTTATTAAAAGAATTAGAGAACACTCCATTTTTGGAATATCAATGTAGGATTCAGAAAATGCTTAAACATTTGGGGCATGATGTGTTGGGGCTGACGACGACGGCTATCTACATTGTGGGGTTCCTTTAATATGGCACGTTAACCTAATAACTTAATTTTTTCAAATGGAGACCCTCGTATTTTATTACATAATTTGATAATTTGAAGGAAAAATTTTGCCATACAGGAAATTTATAAGATTTAAATTCAATTTCTAAGCAAACAAGAGTACTCACTTGAAGTTTAAAGAATGTATGATAAAACCATTGAAAGGAATTTCGTAGAGTACAATTTTTTCTTCCAAATATCTTTCAATCCTTCCATTTAATTTTGTTTATTTCGGAGTAGGTATAGGTACGCTTTAATCGAAAAAGACTCCGTTAGCTATGAAGTACACCACTAACTATCAGAACTCAGAAATTAAAAAATAGGCGTTATGATCAAGGTGGCCGTTGTGATCACAGTGGCCGTTATGATCATCACTAAGATTGGCCGTTATGACCACGGTGGCCGTTATGATCAGCTTCTAAAGTGGCCGTTGTGATCAGGGTGGCCGATGTGATCATCGTCGTGTAACGTTCTCCACTACTGGCGTCGGTGGGCGTTGTGATCAAGGTGGCCGTTATGATAATGAGTACGAGTGGACGTTATGATCACGGTGGCCGTTGTGATCATCTTGTAAAGTTGGCCGTTGTGATCAAGGTGGCCGTTGTGATCAACTGAAAGAGTGGCCGTTATGAACAAGGTGGCCGTTATGATCAAATAATATTAGTGGCCGTTGTGATCAAGGTGGCCGTTATGAAATAGCAAAAATCGGGGTGGCCGTTATGATCAGTGGCCGTTGTGATCAGGTCCCTATGTTTTCATTATGCAAAGGCGTCAGTTTTATTTTAATTGCGATGATACCTTCCGGAAAACTATTTGCAGTAGCAAATCTATCACAAGATACTCTTCCTGTTTTATATCGATGTTGTAGCTGTTCCTGTTAATTTCCTTCCATTTTCTGATTTTCATCATTAATTTCTCGTCAAAATTTATCCTTAGCTAGTTTTCTGAATACAGTATCTCTACTATTGTAATTATTTTTTGGTTTTTTATCCATCGATTCTATGTCATTGAAGTACATCTTTCATCTATTCATCTGGAAGTATGAATCGAGTTTTTTAAGGGCCGTAATTGTTCTGAAGATATCAGTTTACAAAGCGAAGTTTGAAAAAATTATGCATGGTCTTCAATTTAAGAATATCGTTTACTTTAATACTAACAATATCACACCTACAGATTTCTTCGATAATTGTTTAATAGTATTTATGAAATTGTTACACATCTGCTCGACACTCCAAACTTACGACTTAACATTAAGTCGAAGTTCTTTCGATTTGTTATACATTAGATATTACCCTCAAAATTTTACACTCAATATTAGTACGAATCCTATGAATGTGCTCTGCTGCAATACATGGGCGCCCCACTGCATGCTTGTATGCGAATCTGGGCAAGACGTAGCATTAAATAATTTCTTTCGTTCTCTTTAAAGGAACATGTAGGAAATAGTGCGATATTATAAGGAACGCAATCCTAGAGACGACAGATACCTCAGTAAGGCAGAGTTTTCATTCTTACTATAATTACATATTAAAAGGAAATCCGTAAATAAAGCAGCAAATGAAAAACAAGACTTATCAAGTGCGAAGCAAAAAACAAGCTAAAGCAAAGAACAAAGGGAAAAATAATTGAAATGTTTGAAATCTAGAAACACTTCGGTAAATGAAGAAAATATTACTCGTGGCGAATCCGAATGTGAGCAAGGAGATAATTCAGAAATACATGACGAGTGCCCTCCGTGTTACGTTTAAGGATGATGCTTCATCGGTTTGTTCGTTTGATAGATAAAGTAATAATAATAATAATAATAATAATAATAATAAATAATAACAATCGAAGTACATAATAATACACACGGTGCCTCTAAATATAGACTCATTACATGCCTTCCCACCATATATAAAATTCTAACATCATGCATTACACATAAAATATACACACACTGCACTAACAACAACATTTTATTTGAGGAACAAAAGGGTTGTACCAAGTATTCCAGAGGCTGTAAAGAACAGCTCATTATAGACTCTGTAATACTTGAACAATCTAGACTCAACTCAATAAAAGAAACATACACACAGCTTACATTGACTACAAAAAAGCATTTGATTCAGTACCTCACTCTTGGTTACAAAAAATACTATCGCTGTACAAAATTAGCAACAACATCACACAATTTCTCACTCACATAATGTCATGTTGGAACACCACCCTAACACTTACACTAAATGATACCCAACTCATCACAAACACAATACAAATTAAGAGGGGCATCTTTCAGGGTGACTTCTTGAGCCCACTTTGGTTTTGTCTTTCTCTTAATCCCCTTTCACACATGCTGAATAACACAAATTTTGGTTATAACTTAAAACACAATCACGAAATACATTACAACGTTACACATCTATTTTACATGGATGATCTTAAATTATACGCCTCTACAAGCACAAAACTCAACCATTTATTACATGGAGTTTGGTATTGACAAATGCAAAACACAACACATCACTGCTGGTAAGAGAGAATTTGTGGATTTTGAGTTCGAACATGGTGACCATATAAGATCCATGGACGAGAATGAAACTTACAAGTATCTTGGTTTTCAGCAAAACACACACATAAAACATACACAAATAAAACGAAATCTAATCACACAATATTTACACAGATTACGCAGTATACTTAAAACACAACTACACGGTAGAAACACTGTCAAAGCTATTAACACATACGCTACACCGGCCCTTACTTATTCCTTTGGAATAATAAAGTGGACCAATACAGATTTAGAACAGGTACAGCGAAACACACGTACATTACTTACTAAACACCGAATACATCATCCACACGCCACAGTAAGACTATACCTTCCTCGTTCACGAGGAGGTAGAGGCTTAACAGACATAGCCCTGTTACACCAAACACAAATACACAAACTACGAGAATACTTTTATAACAAATCACACATTTCAGCGCTACACAAAACAGTCACACTTGCAGACAAATCTTACACACCCTTAAATATGAGTAATAGAAACATCACACCACCAATGAGTAGATACGTACATCACACATAACATACAAACTTGGACACAAAAGACTTTACACGGACGATATCCACAGGAGATTAACGAAGACTGTGTTGATATTATAGCAACGCATGCTTGGTTAACCAAATGTGATATTTTCCCAGAGTCAGAGGGTTTCATGTTTGCCATACAAGATCAGGTCATTTACACACGAAATTACAGAAAACACATAATTAAAGATAGGACAATTACACGTGATCTTTGTAGACAATGCTCGCAAAGACCAGAAAATACAAACAACACATTATATCAGCATGTACACGTCTAGCACAAACAGAATACAAACACAGACACGATCAGGTAGCTAAGATAATACACCAAAACTTGCCACAAAACATAACCTTTCTACTGATAACACACCCTATTACAAACATACACCGCAAGTTGTACTTGAAAACACCACACACAAACTATATTGGGATAGGACACTACTCACAGATAAAACTGTATATAACAATAGGCCAGATATAACACTTATAGATAAAACACAAAAAATCATATACATAATAGATATTGCCGTTCCCAACACAAATAATTTAGACAATACACACGCAGAGAAACATCGCAAATACACTGATATAGCTCAGGAACTTAAAGCGCAATGGAGAATGGGAACTGCTCTTACAGTACCCATTGTTCTTAGTGCAACCGGAGTTATACCAAAAACAATACATCACAGTTTGCACATTTTAGGCTTAGATAAGAACATATACATACAATTACAAAAGGCAGTCATTATCAACGCTTGCCACATAGCTAGAAAATTTCTAAACATAACGGAAGATACCGCACATCACTCAGAACCACATCACACACTTTCAACTAATACCATTCAAACACAAAATGAAACACAACACTCAATCCTCCCTTCACAAATTGAAACTCTGTTGCATACACAACATAACATTATAGAAAGTCCATTACCAACACACAACACTTCAATAATCACTCATGTAACACCTCTAACTCGTTCTCATGCACTCAAACGTAAACACACAATATACTCACAGTATCAGAATTTGCAATTAACATAAAACACAAACAACACATTACCCACTCGAGTGCAACCTATGCGTCGAGCTAAACACCAAAAAACGCTTACACAATAACCATAACACTTTTTCAAAACATACATATTATGTTCATTTTTTCTTTTCTATAAAAAGTTGTAACGCGCGCCGACTCTCACTAGCGCCACAATAACTAATAAGACAACACGAACCTAACTTAAAAATTAAGATACCCTAATGCAACACGCCCTACCTGAAATATGGACCCAGTTGTTGATCGCCTGAATGGAAATAAAGAATACTCAGCAGCTCTCTCCCAACTAGCCTCAATGGAGAGGGGGTGGGTTCCACGGTGAGTCGGAACCTATACTGAAACAAAAGACCAAGAAAATGTGGGCGCCACCAGCTCTGGTGCGGTCCCCTTCTGCTGTACTACTCGTGAGCTGGAACGGTTGATGGAAGTCCAGGCTCAACAACCCTGCCCCAATAATTAACCCCAGAAACGAACACCACAATGACCCTTCACAAGAATTATTTATTCCTTGTTCACACGCGATTGCAAGTAACAATAAAATAATCAGCCTAATACCCAATCAACAAAGTCAGTACCGAATTACTAAAACAAACGGTGTACAAACGATCCCCAATATATATAACACCACAATTACTGTATAAATATAACTCTAGAAAAAAATATAAATATATGTAAACACAAAATCAGTTAAACAACACCGTATCACAGGCAATAATAAATATCAGCAAATTAAGTGCCCTCGTATGGCCACCAACAGTGAGTGGTACTCACGTTATTCACCAGATTTGGCCACAAAATGGCAGTGTAATTACTCAATTTAAATAATGAATATCCCCCCCCCCCCCTACCGACGCTTGTTGCAACAGGGGTCGCGGGGTACAGCTCAAACGTACAGCTGCGTTATCCTAATAACCAAAAGATTCCCCAATTACTACAGCTGGTGCAAATCGGTATGCCACAAGACTGCATTCAGTAAACACATCAACAATATCCAAAAATAAATCCCCCCCTTACTTTGTTACGATTAGGTAAATAACAAGATTAATAATTACAGGTACATTACTTACAAATATCACATTAGCATTATCAAATTACGTTTACAAAATAACTCACAGTTCCTTTAGAAGACCTTCCGATGATTACATAATTTAAATTGCTCAACTAACAAATCGGTTCCCTCGATGATGGTTAAATTAAATTAAGGAAAACTTATCTGCCCTTATTCCGCAACTGCTCGACTCTGCTATTCATCGGCAACTCCCACCCCTCTCCGAGACTTATCTACTTCCCACGTCGTTCACCTCTGCACCCAATTTCTTCACGTAGGGATGACAACCTCCCTCTTATCGTTATCACCACACTGGATACCTTCGCCTCACGAGTTTGCCTTCGACAGTTACAACTTTTCCAATTCTACTCGGCCACACTTCACCTTGTTACTACGGGGCCCCTACCGGACTTGCTATAAAAATATACCTAAATTAGGATCACACGCGCCTTCCTAGTCTATTAGAATTTCAATTACCTTCAAATTGAAGCGGATGACTACTAATTAATTCAGATTCCTTCACTCCGGCCTTAAATCCCACATGTGGTTGAGGTTACAAACACAACCCCAATTATATTCTTGATTAAACAACACCCGTATATTAACGGATTACCATAAAGTATCCCATACCTTCCTTACACCAATTAATCCAAACTTTAAGGAATTTTACAATTAACCAAGAACGGCTCAAAATGGAGGAACGTACAACACCACCAGTAAAATTCTCACGTACCTATCTCGTTCTGCGCAGACATCCAAACCCCGGATCTTAAATCAACTCGAAAAATGTACCAATCACATCGTTTTCTCCTATCTTAAATAAAACCTGCAGTTCTCAATCTTAAATAATTCTGCAGTTCTAAAAATGTATTTAACAAAATGTTCTACTGCCGAATTTGACTGTTACAAAGTCACTAAGTCACGAATAAGTGACGCCAACGGAGAAGCCTAGGAATATAGGGTCTCTTTTTGTTATTGATGCGCGACGCTGCGTTCATGTTAATGCCTTCGCGGAAAGAGGGTCGACGGGACGTGGCTTTTACAAATTGGGATCAAATACACCGAGGCTTCTCAAACAAATACATTATCTAAAATGTGATCAGCGTTGGTTTTATCAACGTCATTTAATTTAATGAACATAATATGTGTATAGTATTTAGTATGTTCACTTTTTAACAGCAACTTCAAATTTATATTGTATAGATATATGTATTAGTAGGAGTATAATATAAAAAATGTTAATGCTTTGTAAAAGGGAAGAGGGGCGCTTTATTAACCCCCCCTTACCCACACCGCCACTTCACCCCTACGACCCATAACCTAGGATGGGAAAACGCAACCATTTTAGATTTAAACAACTGTTCAATACCACAATTGAAGAAGTTAAATTTTGTAAATTTTTTTGTCTTTGATGGAAAATAGAAAAAAAAATTTGAAATACTTTGATTTCACGAGTTACGAACACATTGACATTCCAGATACGTTTAAATCTAAAATTAGGGGTGAAGTGACGGTGTGGGGGAGGGTGGGGGGGGGGTAAATGAAGTTCCCCCTCTTCCCTTTTACAAAGCATTAATATTTTTGATTGTCACTTAACAAAACTGACATCAAATTAGCATAGGTAATCGGAAAACTTCTTTCGGCGATCATAGCGCCATCTCTCACGAACTTCAAAAAATGTTTCAAACAAAAAGTTCCTATTTGTTAACGCAGAATTCAAATCTGCATAATAAACTGGGGGGTGCTATTTAAGATTACGAAGTTACCCCCCTCTCCACCCCCCGGGGGTGGGAGTAGAGTCATCCTATTACTATCAAATAATAGTCTTAAAAAAATTTTTAGACGTATTTTTTCTTTTTTCGATGCGTTTTGTATTTCGCGAAATATTTGGGCGGTACGGGTGGTCTGAAACACCCTGTATATCACTATATCTTGTTAATTCCAACGCATTAATGTCCTTTCGTTTAAGTGCCTCTTCAAGCTTATTCACTGCATAGTTTACATCAGCTTTACTTAAACTACCCCGTTTTCCCTTTAACCAAAAATTCAGATCCCCATAGTTATACAGCAAAACTCGCGCACTTCCGTAACCCAGTTTGGCCTCTTTTTATTTGTTCCATCTGCATTGACAAAGTTGCCCCAATATGAGGGTACTACCACATTTACAATTACAAAGTTCAAATAATATATTTCTTGCGTAGTACCGGACACGTTTCCAAATGAAATGCAAGTGGGAGAGTAAAGTAGGTATACTTTTTTAAAATTTTTAGTATATGCCAGAAAAACCTCAAAAACTACATAAGTGATTTAACTGTGATAACTACTATAGGGCTTACAATACCGGAAGAAATTTTGAATACCGGTTTTCGGTATTCAATCAAGTGAATCCCGGGATCCCGGTATTAATACCGGTATTGACTTTTTTTACTGCTGAAACTACAAGAGAAATAGAACAAACGCATAACTTAGAAATTCAATTTTTTGGACACATGCAGCCAAACCATTCGTTTTAAGTACTTACCTGCTATGTGTGACACATAAAGTCGCACTAGAATTATTTTACTAGTAGGAATATACAGGGGGTTCCATTAAAAAAATGCAACTTTGATATAAATCATCCTGTATAAACTTTGCGATTCAAGTGAAAATATTTTAGATTTGTAGCCTTACTATATCCCATGAACGAAATGGTCGTTAATAAACCCACAGTGTTCCAGCCACACACTATTGGCCCACCCTGTATACATACAATATTTTGCACTAGTTTCCAAAATATTTTCTACTAAAATAAAATTAAAGCAAGACCGAAATACCGGTATTTACGTATGAATACCAGTTTTAAATACCTACTGCATCAATTTTGTCCGGGATCCCGGAATTCCGGTATTGTAAGCCCTACTATTATTGTTTTCGTAACACCAATGTAGAGATAAAAAATAATATGAACAGAATATACACTTACAAAAGTAATATGGTGCAATGGTTCATAATCATTTGTGGCTCGTTTGAATATAACGTTAAATTTAAATATTCATAGTGTTCCATATTTAAACATTTCATATTCTCTTATGTGAACTCTTACGGTAACTATGCACGATATAAATACTAAAGATAGGATGTTGCGCATGGTGGGCGGTCCGCAAATGTGACGCGTGACGTCACCTATAGAGTGAATTACATTTGCGGAATACGCATTTGATGTGTTTTTCGTCTGTACCGCGTTTATTTTTCGAGATACAAAAAATTTCATAAGATCAAATATGCTCCTTATGATGTCTTTTATATGTTAAAAATAATAGGGTAGCTCAATCTCTCTCAGTTAACCCGAAAAATACTTGTATTAATTAGCATAATTACATCTGATGGTGTTTGCGCCGCGACGGCACAAAAACGGTGCTAGATAGAGGAAAATTGCATATGAACAAATTTATAGAGCACAAAATTTACTAAAGAAAAGTCCGCGGGAGGGTGTCACGATCTTCGATAGTTTAAGAGTTACAGGCGTCCAAAGTGATGCAAACCTTATTCGCGCAACCGTCCACACCACTTTTTCCCAAACTAATGGAGATAATTACACCCTCCCGCGGACTTTTTTGTAGTAAATTTTGTGCATTACAAAATTGATTCAGTTCATTTTTTCTCTGTCTAAATATATAGCGGTTTTCACAGCGTTCGAGGAGAAAGCGTTAGGAGATCTGGGTGATTTCATTGATGGATTCAAGACAATTTCGCACTTAACTCTATTTTTTTGACACCTTGTGGTAATTTACATTAAAAAAAATGGTTACCTGTTGATCTGCACAAACATGAACACCATAACACAAGATGGAAAAATGTACCGTTTTATTTATTTACTGAACACAGCTTAAAACTAATAACATTTCTTAGTATAGTTTTTGTTACAATAGACGTAATTACAATAGTAGGTATGAATATCTCGTTAATGGTAATAGATAGAGAAGTGATGCAAGAGGCTTTATTATACAGGGTATTAAGCTGAGCAACTTTGCTATTGAACATTTTTTAATAATTACTGTTAATAATAAATCTCGCGACAAAAATTCATTTGCTTTCTCATCAACAATAGTTTATTTTTTAGGAAAGGACAAACATCTGTAAGTTTCGTTGTAAGACGTACATACGCGGCTCATTTTTTTTTATTGGTTCACTTTGAAATCATAAATGCCGGTGTTATTACTACCAAAAATGGAAATAAGAACTAATAATGTGAAATGGTTGAATTCGTAATGTGAAATCAGTATACCTTTCGTTATCATCGAAATGAGAAAAACAGAAATCAATTTGCAAAATCTCGTCAACGATTGATTTCGTTGTTACCGAAGTGTTTAAATAGCTATTTATATACCTAACTAGTTGCAAAATGAACGTGTTTCTTGCACTAGATGTGAAGTTTGGATAGTTTTCAGTGACAAAATAAAAATTAGTTCACTAAAATGTCAAAATTATGACATTTCGTAACTGAATTACAAAAAATGAATTCTAATATCCAATTGTTAAATAATGTTTGAATAAAGGTTTTGAATTTGTTGGTACCTAATATTTTATTTGACGTTACAAAGTACAGTAAGTTGTCAGATCAATAATCAAAAAATTGTCATTTCACGTTTTTTAAATTGGTGATGTTGCCGTGGCCACTTCAAAACACGCGCATTTTTGAAAGTGCGATTTAAACAGGCCGAGGCGTAGTTTAAAAAGGTGAAATAAAAAAAGGTAACGTAGGGCACCAATAAAAAAAGGTAAAGTAGGGAACCAATAAAAAAAATATTAACCCGAAAAATACTTGTATAAAGTAGCATAATTACATCTGATGGTGTTTGCGCCGCGACGACACAAAAACGGTGCCAGATAGAGGAAAATTGCATATGAACAAATTTGTAGAACACAAAATTTACTAAAGAAAAGTCCGCGGGAGGGTGTAATTATCTCCATTAGTTTGGGAAAAAACGGTGTGGACAGTTGCGCGAATAAGATTTGCATCACTTTGGACGCCTGTAACTCTTAAACTATCGAAGATCGTGACACCCTCTCGCGGACTTTTCTTTAGTAAATTTTGTACTCTACAAATTTGTTCATATGCAATTTTCCTCTATCTAGCACCGTTTTTGTGCCGTCGCGGCGCAAACACCATCAGATGTAATTATGCTACTTTATACAAGTATTTTTCGGGTTAACTGAGAGAGATTGAGCTGCCCTATTATTTTTAACATATAAAAGACATCATAAGGAGCATATTTGATCTTATGAAATTTTTGTATCTCGAAAAATAAACTCGGTACAGACGAAAAACACATCAAATGAGTATTCCGCAAATGTAATTCACTCTACAAGTGACGTCATGCGCACGGTCTGACGAAATCTGAACATCGGAGCATCCGGCCCTGGTAACTATGTACTTCAGATTAATTCCAAACTTTTTGGGAAAAAGTAGTAACTAAAGAAACAATAAAATAAAATTTCTCTTAAACAATTGCAATTAATAAAATGGCACCTTCACGTATTTCGACGGTATTGATAAGTACAAAAACAATTGTAAAATGTCAATCGAATTTTACAAGCTCAAATTACCTTTTCCCAATGCAAACGCAAGATTACCTGAGTCAATAACAGATAATGGTAGGAATAGGTGTGGCAAACGCAAATTCTCACTAACAAACGTGTAGATTATACTTAATTGAAAAGTCACGATTGAATAATTTGTTGGTTGCGAATATGCCAGTCAATTTTGGCATATCAACAGATATCGTTTGTTATGAAATTTTACTTACCTTGTGTTTCTTGTAAGATCGATGCGATGGTACTCCATCTGAAACACGATTTTCAATTAGTATTTATACTCATTTCCAAAAATAGCAGAGACTTAATCGCTTAACTACATACTAAGGATAATTTCTTTTACAACTTTGTAATACAGAATGTTTACTATATTTATGATATGACCAGTAAACAAGAAAACTTTTTTAAAACTTCCAGACATTAAAAATGTAGGCACATATGACGTTATGAAACTTTACATTATAAGATAGTAATTAGTAGGTATGCAGAAATTGACAAATTAAAACGCATACATTATTATTATTATTATTATTAGCGTTACGCAGTGGTATTCCCGGTTCCTACCAATTAAGGAATAATAACGAAAATGAAAACGAACCGGGAAACATCCGTTGATTTCACTTACAGAAATGTCGAAGTTACTTTTAGACTTAGTGTTTCATGTTATAAAACTGAACAATATTATATGACTTTATTGAGGTATTTCATATTTTTCAATCATACTTGGGTATTAACTGTAACGACAAGTATTAGAATCAATTAACAAAAGCTTTTACTTTTACTATCGTACAAAGAATGCTTAGGTATATCAATTTAAGAGTGGAGCTCTGTTACCAAGTAGGAGGGACATTTCGCTGTTCCTAGATCTCGGCCTATAATATAAATAAAAAAAATAAAATAAAATTAAAAAAACAAATTCTTTTATCCGTCCTTAAAGATCACAGAAGTGACGCTGAAAAGGTTTTCAAAGCTATTTTCCCAAAATGCAAAACGTTTGGAGACAAATTCGATAATTCGATAAATTTTCCAGATTCGCAGCTAAACAAACTCAAAGGGCTAACTATGCTAAAACGTGTGCTGAGGATTATTTTCGAATATCCATTTTTGTTCCCCATGTAGATTCGATTATTCAGTCTACCAAGATTCGATTTTCTCAAGAGGCAAAGGAGGCGCATTTGCACGTTCACTTCTGCACCCACAGTTGTTAATTGAAAATTTTGAATAATTAAAAAAAATATAATTCTCACATCAAAATCAAAAATATACGATATCGAAAATTCTGAAGTTGAAGTGGAAACGTGGAAGCAAATGTGGGGCCAAAAAGGTTATGATAATGAGAATGGAAGTTGGAACTTGTTGAATTTTTAGATAAACACTGTGATTTTTTCCAACGTAAAAAAGCATTCAACATTTTTTTGGCTCTGCCTCAAACAACAACACTATTGAAAGATCATTTAGTACTTTGAGACACTTTTTATTTACCGATTTTAACGAATTAACGCAATTGAGTAAATAATAAGACCTAACATTTCCATTTAAATCTTAGTTACCATGGAAATTATGTTACTGTTTAACAGTTATGAAATGATATATTTGTATTAAATATTACGTTACTTTAAATATTTTTTTCTCCACTGATAGTATAATTTAAGAATTATTAACATAATTTCCATGGCCATCTATTGATACAGGATGTTGTTTTGTAACTGTTAGCTTAGAAAGTTTTCGAACTTTAAGTTGTCATAACTTTGTTATTAATAAATATATTTTTTGTAAAATTTTGGTGACAGCTATTTGGAAGCATTCTGAATCCAGTGGCGTAGATATTTTTTTTATAAACAAATCGCTAATAACAATTCTCCATTCCGAGTACGAAAAAGTTATCGTAGTATGCCCTGAAAATTGGAATAGACATTTAAAATGTTGTCCCGAAGTAGATGTTTCATTGTTTGACATTTTAAAAAAAAATTGGTTAAAATCGGTAAATAACTTCAGATTTTACATGTGTGTTTCCAATCTAAATGAGTCACACTGTATCTCGAAATTAAAATGTTATTAAACATTTGAGTAGGTTGTAGGTATACCAATTGATGGAAAATTTCATCGTGCCCCCCCCCCCCATATTTAGGACCGTCAGCGTCCATGTCACTTAAAAAATGACATTTGGTCACTACATTATGAAATTTTTCAGAAACTTGACTCTCATTTTACCAATCTATTTAAAATAATTTCATTTTTTATGAGTATTCCTGCCTCATATTGGTAGAAATTATTTTTATTAATTTATAAACGAACATTTAGTAAATGAACTTAAGATAAAATTTAATATGCAGCTCAAAATCAAAAATGTTATTCGGGAGAAGAAAATGGATGTTTTTTAGAAGTGGTATTGTGGCACCCAAAAATTTTTTCCAAGGCGTGCTTTATTTCAATAACAGAAAGTTGGCAACCCTAGAAGTTACCTCACGATTCAATGATAGTTGCATTTAGAGTGTGATTTAAAAAATGATAAATAAACTAGCTATTTAACGTAAAAGGAATACTTCTTGTTAGGAAACTATTTATAATCCATTTTTTGCTGGTACGAGGTTTATAAAAATAAATGGAGCGTAAAACGAATAAAAAAGATTTAATATTTTCTATACACATTGCTGGCGATTTATTTAACGTTTAAGATGACACAATGATAATAAGTACATATTTATTTATAGATGAGCGTATAAATCATATTCATATGTGTCTTCAGACAAAACAAAAGTAAAATATTGCCGTCTGTCACTTAACTATTAATACGCGAGACTATTTTTGCGTACACGTTTAAGCTAGAAAAGAAAGTATTTTATGAATTATTATATTTACATCAATGTAACACCACGTAATCATATAACAGGTGTGTAATTTGGTTGTTAAAACACCTAAATTTAACGGTTTTTAATGTTTCGTCTAATATTTCTCGAACAATTTTCTATTTTGATTGAATGCATATATCGTGGATTGAATGCGTATGTATAGTACATCAATTTAATACATAAACATTGACAAATTACTTCATGTTTTTCTCATTTTGATATACAATTATGTCATGACCTTAAATTTTTTTAAATGTTACTTAAGTATTCAGTTAAATATAACTTTAGATAGATTATATAAAAATTACCGATTACGTAAGCACAAAATTGGTGCTTTAAGAATTCAAAATTATCAACCGCACGTACACCACATAAATATTTAAGTCTTAACTCCTAAGAGAAGAGTTAGTTAGCAAAATACAAAATTCGCTAATTACTTCTTTGGTCTCTACGTTTTTTTTTAGTACAGACATGCATAAATGCAGACATTTTATTAAGATGTTACTCTTACTTTAAACCTTGGATACATTCACGCAAAAATTTCTCAATTAAGGTCTAAAAAATCATGGCTAACAATTGTCACATAGACTATAGACAAAGCTATATCATAACTTCATAACTAACAAAGAAAGCAAGATTAGCTCGTTTATCGTTATAAATTATAACATGTAATGATTAATAATATTATGTTCCCATACACAACACATAAAACAAATTTCGGAAAACATTTAGATAAATTGTCATTTTTTCAACATAAACACGTAAACCCTTGAGAATTCCTTGAGTAAATTTAAATAAGAATAAGTGTTTATTTTATTTATATAAAATCATAGAATATAATGATGGTTCACAATTCTCTCGTTGAATAAATACAGAATACATCAAACCTAATATTGATCTTTTGAGAATAACCGCTTTGTACAATGATTATGTTCCCTTAAAAATAAAGGTGCAAGAGAGTCGAAGACATCGTTTTAACATCTAATGAGCAATTATATTTTTCTATTTGAATGTTTAACGCTTGTTCCGCTTAGAGACAAAATAAATATTTATTTCCATTTTCTATTATATTGTTTGAATACTTTTTTATTATCTTATTCGCGTACATTTAAATCATTTTTTATTTCATTGATAAATTTGAAATTACTTTATTATCCTTTAGAAAGTTTTAATGACAAGAATTAATAACAACAATGCTAACAGAATTGTTTTAATTGTACATAAAAAATTAACTTTTCCCACTCGGCATAACATAAAAACCATTGATATCTATACAATGTAATAGATTGGTTAATAATAAATTAATATAAAACTTATAATGCATTGATAAGGTATAAAAATCACTTGAAGTTATCTGTAATGTAAGTGGCATTTGTTGTCTCATTGATAACTTTTTTTTATTCATTGATACTAACATCTAATAATTTTGAATTTAAGAATTACATCAATTTTATCTCAGATAATTAAATCAATCTATTCACACCAAAATAAGATTTATTTATTTGTGTAGTTATTGAGATTCTAACCAGGTAACCCACTAAAGCATTCCCTACGAATTATGTAAATATATGAAAAATAAGAACAACCTTGTAAATCTCACAATATTGATACAATTGAAAAAATTAACGAAGCTTTGGATTAATTTAAACAGCTCTACCTGCCTCTTAAGCTTGATCTAGTAAAGTGCGAAGTTTATGTCCGATCTTATGCAAGCCATAGGAACTTCTAGTAATTTTGCAACATCAAACAGGCAATTAATTATATGTACTGATTTGCAATCTTTATGCGCATTTTAAATTATCTAAAATTATCTACAGAACTTCGACTGTAAATGATAGGCAAGATTTTGTAATATAATAAGTAAAATATATGTTACGATATAAACTTATGGCATAACTTTTTAAGATGGATATCCATGTGCTCTTGCAATTTTAATTTATTCAGTATGGAATGCAATGTAAATGTCACCATCAGGCATATTAAGGTTTTAAGTTTTAATGCAATTGCAAAGAAAGGAAAAAGCATCTTACGTAAATGCAAGTTGCATTTTTAATTTTTTTAAAATTAAGTGGATATTTCGAAGGAGCGAGTGGTTAATGTTTTAAAGATTTTAGCTGTGTGTTAGAAGGAATAAAAAAAAGTTTAAAATTTAATTTTTTTACTAACTGCTACTCCAACAGCATAAAAAAATATCTTCTGCAATCTTGATCAATGAATTATTTTCATCTCACAAAGAAAGGCGAAAACGTAAAATTTAGTGTTTTGTTGATTTTGATAATAATTTAAGAATTCCTACGAGTTGCATATGACTCTTATCAAACTCTCTCTTACAAGATTTTTTTGTTGCATTTAATTTCGCAGACATCAAACCAAACCTAAGTTTGACTTAAATGGATGAGTGAAAAGGACCAAAATTGCTTTCTCCATCTGTTACGTGGAAAGGGAAATTGATATAAAATCATATGACTATTAAAACTCTCTCTTCAAAAACTAATGAAGAACAATAGGTAAGTACGTTAATAATACAAAAATATTATTTTGAGAATAGAAAATTCCAAAAACACTCACACGAAATAAGGCCTTTTTCAATACACGATTTTTAAACTATTCGTTTTATTTTTATTTATACGAAGTGCACTAAAGATAATGTCGAAATACAAAGCATTAATATGGCTCCTGCGTTGCTACAATGTATTGCAATCAGCCAAAGGTTGTCAAATTTTGAAATGGAGAATTATAGTAAGAGTACTATTACCAAATTTAGTTAGTGAAGTCTATTGGTATAAGTGATTAACTAAAAAAATGGGTGTAGAATAAAACTTGTAGAACAACCACAAAACCTCTCCCCTTATAATTTATTCAATGTAATGATAATTTTATTGAATTATGCGACTAGTTTCGGCATTGAGTATCGTCAGGATTAAATGAAAAAGTGAATAATAGTATGATAATATTCATACACAGTTACATAAAATAATAAATAATAATCGACTTAATAAACGGCCATAATCACAGATCTAAAAAAATTTCAATATACAGAGTAGACCAATTTAACTGATACCTACACGCGAATATCTCGAAAAGGAGAAATTTTTTCAAAAAAATGTTTCAAACAAAAGTTTTATGGCTGCAAGGGGGGAAAGATTAAATTGGAGATGTCGCCCGCCACTTTAGAGATTTCATTGTTTCGAAGTAAAATTATTAAGGCTCATTTCAGGACATTAGGATGAAAGTCGAATTTGCCATAAAATCGAATAGGCTTTTCGTCATTCGTATGCAACAGTTTCAAAATTTTAGTGTACTGTTGGTTTCTGGGTATTTAAAAAAAGTAGCAAAATTCGTAGTACGTTTAAGTACTGTATTTGAATGGAGATATGTATATAAAAAGGTGAAGTAATAATGTTTTGAAGAACAATTTTGACAGAGACGACATATAGAATTAAGATGTAGATACTATTATGAAATTTTCAATTCAAATGGCAGTTTAAATTATAGATAGGTAAGGATTTTCTAACTTTCCAACATCTATTTTGAAGTTTAGAATGCATATATTATTTGGTTGATATATTATGTAATAATTAATAAGGGCTTCCGGCTTATCGTTATCTTTCTGACATTTATCGCTGTTGTGAATTGTGATGTTATGCTGTCAAACTTAACAT
Source organism: Pyrocoelia pectoralis (assembly GCA_036250285.1). Taxonomy (NCBI): domain Eukaryota; kingdom Metazoa; phylum Arthropoda; class Insecta; order Coleoptera; family Lampyridae; genus Pyrocoelia; species Pyrocoelia pectoralis. Next base: position 76,343,465 of record CM070075.1, on the reverse strand, counting down.
GAAACAAAGCACGAGAGCCCCTTACATCTACATTCATTACAAATCATTTTTTCATACCAGCATGTAAAAGAAAATGTCGACTCTCTATCTTCAAGAGTTCAACCTGGCCCTGAGCACAAGAAACGACGTAGAGGATAAATGTCTTCATTATTTTTTGACCATTATGAACATCAGTGTCGCTTCTACCAACAAAGATCAGACTCAATCCAGTCCGCATAAAACCTAAGAAAGAGGCACGTGCAGAAAGAAAAACATTTGAGAATGCAATGTTAACGATAAATTCCAAACATCGGCGGCCATTTCCACCAACTTACAGACTGATATCAAGAAATCATCGAGAATCTGAATCTGAACTCAAAATTTCACAAAAGAAAAAATTGCTTACGCATTCACATACAGGATGGGCCATTGAAACGGAAACACGCTTCAAATGAGGGGTCTCCCGACTACCTTTCCCTATTTAAATTCTTGAGTTAGTTACTGGGGCTAGGGAGTTGAGCTGACAAAGTCAAATTTGACATCAAAAATCAAAAATAAAAAATCGACGTGCCCGAGCGTTTTTTTAAGAAACTGGTCTAAGTGTCCCAAAACAGGCGTGTTTCCTTTTCAATGGCTCATCCTATATATGTATAGATACATACGAATAACCCGAATACAGTAACGAACGAAATTCCTTGATAGCTTCACATTTATGACTAAAATATACAATTTTATTGCAAATATATTGTTTTGTTTTCTGATTTATAGTTCTCTTTACTGTAGTTTTGATACCGATCGATTATCGAAATCAAAGTTCATACATTTAGGTACAGCATTATCAAAGAAACCGAGCCGTTGTGTGTTACACATTTTTGGATAGGCTATCTAGTTTACATAACTGATTATGTTTTATTTATTATCAAAGAGAGAAAGTGCTATAAAACGGGGTTTGAAGCCGAAACAACCGATCGACGTAATATGTCTTCCCATAATGTAATAAAATATTATACAGTCACGTCATACAGCTCTAAAAATCGTCGAATTTATAACGCATCTTCAGGCACATCAGGCAATTGTCGAAACCATTAACAAAACAAATAGGTAATTCCGGTAATTGTATAAGTAAATGATCGTAAGTATTGCAATTGTTCATAAAAGATGGACGCAAGTGTGGCGTTGTGGTATGAACTAGCTTTGCTCTTGTTAATGTTACGATACAGAACCGGCTGCCGTTGACCGGATCAAACATCGTCAATCGTTAATACTGAGTCATCTTGGGGCGCTATGAGAATGCTGTAGTAATTTATAAATTGTTTACAAACCACCAAACGCCTCTATGATCACTTGATATAGCACATTGGGTTAATCTACATTGGTAATGAACAAACCTTGTTTTTTTCAAAATGCTGTGGATTGTACACAAATAACCCAGTTTCACATGATAAACTTCATTGGAATTTTCTCGATTACGGAATACCCCAAAATAACCATCTCTCCACTAAGCAAAGGTTTTCTGTTGTTTTTTTACAAAATGCTTCCTTGGTCACTTTATGGTACCTACGTTCGATTATCTGCAAACGGTCTTCTTCCCCTTGCTGTAAGAGCGGTTATTTTTATTTGAAAATGTTGGAAACTGCTCCTCAAAACGGAGTCGCCCGGTATATTAAATCATGAAAAGCAATTACTAAGATGAATATGAATAATAGGGAAGATTCGCCATACACAAGTCAATTTGTAATCATTGGGTGAAAATTTTCAGTAGGTACTTTTCAATTTTTATATGAGACAAACGCTTTTCTCTTAACTTCACCGAGAAAATCGTGCGTTTTTTGCTGTCGATATAACATAAATTCAACATCAACAACCTGTCAATATATTACTCAAATATGATTTCTACGTGTTTGCACTTGGAATCGTCTACCACGTCCACGTAAAAATTAATGTTCTTTTCACATTAAGAACGGGAAATGCTTCCTGTAGGAGTTTGTACACGTAATTTTTGGTGTGGGAAGTGTTACTTACAGAGAAGTAGGAAATACCTACTGATAAATGCATCTGGCTCTACTTTTAACATTAATTTGTAACCACCCACGTATTTTTCTAATAAATGCCAACGTAACTGGACAATGTTTGTCAAACGGTTAACCCATCATACATATTTACTTCGAATCCTGAGAAACACAGGAAGTACTAAATTTTTACAACTTATGTAAATGACGAAATAAATATTGGGTCAATTAAATTTCTACCTATAACAGTAATCGGTATGTGTTAAGGGTAATTAAATAGTACGGTGAGGTATGAATGATGTGGTATACCTTTTCTACCAAGCGTGTTTATCGGTTGAAAGTCAGCTTATTGCAAGGTTGGCGACCTAACTGACCGACTTCATTGCGGTATATTGCATTAAAAATAAATAAATGAGAAATGCATCATTATTAATAAACAAAAAGTCAATATAACCGTAAGCAGAAAGCGCGTGTATTTAAATTACGCAGCGTTGTCGACACAAAAATTGATTTCATTTGTGATTACCGATCACGTACCGGAAATTCATAGTTGTTGACGAACTTCCTGCTACCACCGACTGGTTAAGTATGTGCTTACAAGCGATTACGTTTTACAATTTATACAAAAATAAATTTGCTTTTTTAAATATAAATTTTAAACGCACCATTTAATAGTTCGCTTTGATCACAATAAGCATTAATAAATTCATTTAAACTTCATAATTGACATATGTGATAAATAGCACATTTTCTTTGGTTCTTGACCCTTGTTAATTATACTTATTTTGTTTTTTGCATATCTTACTAAACGTCTGTTTTATGATCTTACAACACATATTAAGAAAGAGAAAAATAAAGAACATCAACAAGTTTTCACAATTTAATACCCACCTTATCACCCACCATATTTTGCAGGTGACGGACCCACGAGGATAAATCTGTTACATCCAGTTATTGAGCCAGATTCCTATTCTAAACTAATGTGGTGGAGATTGCTCTGTAGTAGAATTAGTGGAAAAATCTTTCTGCACATCTTTATCTCATCCTTTAAAATATGTCTAGGTTTGTTTATAACATTTCGGCGTATAATTCGGACATGTAAGCAAACCTGTTCCTCATATTTATGAACGTCGAGTAAACTCATCCGATGGAGACTCTCGTGAAGCTGCTGCCACTAAACCTAAGTAATTAGGGCAGAGGGGCATACCACCGCCGTACCTACCAGTGTTACGCGCAACCCGGCCCAGGGGCGCGCTAGGGCCCGCAGGCCGCAAAGGACCTACATTTGCATTTACTAATTGGTGTTACGTAAAATATATCTGGAGTACAAATAAGTTTTGGCAGCATACGGGTTTCGCGTTGAAAAAATTTCTCATCTTTTGAGGCGATCCAAGAATCGACCCAATTTTTGGTTTCTTCGCAAGAAGTGAAGTGCTGCTCGGCCAGATCATGAATCAACGACCGGAACAAATGGTAATGAGAAGAAGCAATATCTGGTGAATAGGGTGGGGTATGACATCCCATTGAAGCGCCTTCAAAGTGTCTTTAACAACTTTTACAACATGTGGCCCAGCATTATCGTGCTGTAAAGATCACTTTGTAATGTCTTTTGGCACATTGGGGGCGTTTGAGCTTCATTGCTAGGGTCAATTGTATCAATTGTTGTTGGTAACGTTCTTCAGTTAAAAACAGCGTTCGATATTTCTTGGATTGAGTGCATACAGAACCCAATTTCCTTGTTTTTGCACCATACCCGTCACTGACGCGGTTTGAAATCACTTGTTGAGTCACTTTTAAGGTTTCAGCGAGCTCCTCTTGAGTTTGGCATGAACCTTGGTCCAATAACACCTCCAACTCGGGCGTCTTCAAACTTTACTTGCCTCCCTTCTCGTTCTTTATTGCTGGTGTCAAAATCACCACTTTTAAAACGCCGGAACCAGTACTCACATGTTTTTATTGATGAAGCATGCTCCCCATATGCTTTACACGGCAATCGATGTCCATCAGCTGCACTTCTCTTCAAATTAAAACATAAAAGCGGCGCTTCCAGCAAATTGTGTTTTCTTAGCACAAAGGTTGACATGGTTAGAGCACAAAAAAAGTATATTTCAGCCGACATAATGGTACGATAGTATTCTAAATGAGCACTTCTTTATGCAGAATTAAAGACAGAATTGTCAGTATTTCTATTTGCGTTAGATGGCGGCAGTGTCTTTGTAGAAATTCCGCTTACTAGTCGACGATTTGGGTCGACAATGTCCTATTACTTATTAGTCATTTGTGGGACCCGAACCAGCCTGTGGGATTACATATAGCAGAGCCAAAAATGAGATTTAGGCAATACTCTCAAAAAAGCACTGCAGACACTGGTCGAAAATTCCAGAACAAAACCATTCCAAGATCTTTCTGAAAAACCCAAACGGGGATTCAGCAACGTCCGTCTTAATGTTAAGTAGGACGAAGATTAAAACTTGCGACAGAGATAGTCACAGGCCACTGTCGCCTGAACAAGTACCTGCACAACATGCGACTGCCCAACAGCCCATTATGCAGTGGTTGTGGTGAGGAAAAAGAAACGTCATATCACGGCATTTGCCAATGTTATGAAGGGAACACCTACTTGGAAATGAAAAGATCACACAAGAGGAAGTAACAAAGATTCGTCCTATTAAAATCCTAGACTTTATAAAAGTAACAGGTACTTATTCTCGAAGGGTAGACAATAGTGGGGAGCACAATAGACCAAAAGGTCACAGTGCACGACCACTAGAATAAATAAAAAAATGAAAAATCATCCGATTATATCGCCAGTGCGAAGGGAAACGTTAGCGAATACAGGGGAATCGTTCTCAGAAGATTACTTTCTAAAATTTAACTTTTATGTTGATCATATATCTACGAAAATTAGCACCAGTCTCTATGTGCTGCGCAAGCTATCCGGTAATGTCTCTCAGGAGGTTTTGCGGATGGTATACTTTGCATTATGTCATAGTCAGATTGGCTACTCTATAATTGTTTGGGGACATTGTTCTTCTAACTGTACCAAGTGTATTTATTCTTGCACTTGCATGCTTTTGTCAGGCAAAAAAAGCTAATAAATTATAAACTACAGTCCGAAATGCACTGTTAGGATACAAGAAGAATAAAAGGCTTAAATTTTTGCTCTACTATACTCTACTAAAATAATTATTTTAAGTTTGGTAGGATTATTACTCTTTGGGGTCTCTTCAATAGACTGTCAAATATATGTTTGCGTCTTCTATGTATAAGGTGTATTCAGTTGGGCTTGTAGACAACATCGAAATTTGTAAATTGTGGCCATGTTAAGTTGGGGGGTTTATACAGTCTGTACCAATAATCCAAGTTCAACTGCTAAATTGAAAAAAAACCGCCGCATCTTCGAATATGTAATGATCATTTTCATATCGTGCAGCTTTAGTATTAAACTTTACATTTCACAAAAATATTTTTATGGTTGTTATTTGCTGTGTCGTCTTGATCAATAGCCACAAGGATTCCATTTCATTATGTGAATATAATTAATTACAAAAAAATTCGAAAATATACGATTTAAGGGTGCCTAAATTATGAAAAGAAGTTTTGGAAGACGACTTTATCCAGTATCTACCACCCAACGAAATTTACATAATCTTGCTTACATATCACTGAAAGAAATTAAACCGCTGTTTAATTTAAATAGTGAATTGGTTTTGGCAACATTGAATATCAAAGTATTTCGTTTATCTTGAAGAAATATAATCTACTTGAAAGACAGATAAACAAGATTATAGTGGATCAAGTACCTTCGAACCGTTTTGACTAAAGGGATTCTAAAGATGTCATTACCAATACCTTGAAGTCAATAAGAGGGTGTAATGGCATACTGCGAGGCGGAGGATACATTACATTCGTGAATGTAAATTCGCTTTCTTACACTTTCTGCTTGTATGGTACAATATACTAAAGTAAAATAATATTATCAAAATTAGTTTCTCCATTCATGCTCCCTCAAGGTTTACTAGCTTTAGGCCGTACTGTCAATTTGGACACTTACTAAACAATTGACTTACGCAATCCAAAGACTCATAATCTCTGAAATAAAACTTAGATACATGCTTATGGGAACTCCTCGTAGGTATATATTACACGTGTTTTCCCCAATTCAGGGACCTTCAAAGGAGGTGTCAAAGGATTATTCAATTCAGTCTACAAGTTCTTCATCTTGCCGACGTTTCGACCAGTAGGCCCGGTCTTTTTCAAGGCTCTTTATTCAAAAATATGATGTTAACATTGGTACAATAGACAGTTACAGTGTATTTAAAATTAAAACACGGTTTAGTTACTTACCAAGAAGAGGTAACAGCTGCAAAGAATGATGAGCATCTGCTCTTGAGCTCGTCATTCTTTGCAGCTGGTACCTCTTCTTGGTAAGTAACTAAACCGTGTTTTAATTTTAAATACACTGTAACTGTCTATTGTACCAATGTTAACATCATATTTTTGAATAAAGAGCCTTGAAAAAGACCGGGCCTACTGGTCGAAACGTCGGCAAGATGAAGAACTTGGAGACTGAATTGAATAATCCTTTGACACCTCCTTTGAAGGTCCCTGAATTGGGGAAAACACGTGTAATTAGATACATGCGCCAGTGGTTAAATCGCACAAACGAATGAAAGATACAGAGATAGATGAACACTTTCAAACCAAATGAGAAGAATAATTGAAAGAAAGAATATCCTTCCTTAAGTGCATTAAAGACGAAGAAGGACGATTGTCACAGTGATTTCATTGGTTTAATAGTGGGTGTCGCAAATGTGCGAGCTGTTAGAACCGATTGAACACTGCATTGAAATAAATGGGATATGACTCCCGATCTTTCTTAGCTAGCTAATACACTGGTCAAAACGCAAAACCAGTTTTGTAAACTTTTTAGTTACTTTTGATTAGAATCACGCTGATGCTAATATAAGGATGAAATACTTGCAATAATACTACTTACCAGGTAAATAATTCAAATTACCTTTACAGCTTCTGACAATACTACCTTTCTGTATTTCGTCCTTTCAATTTAAAAGCGCACGGTCATTAATTAATTATTATTTCGCAGAAAAGCCTTTAAAATATGTATATAAGGATAAACACACATTAAGCGCATGGTCATTAATTATTATTTCCCAGAAAAACCTTTAAAATATAAAGGATAAACACATTTAATTCTTTCAAGTACAGTCAAATACCTGCTCCTTGAACGCATATGGCAATAAAAATGACATAATAGGTATGTAGCAGTAATACGATAAGACCTAATTCGACATTTTCGTGCCAAACTAATTAATAGCTAAAGTACACTTAACATGTAATTCGGAACCCCTAAATTAGAGTCACTGGAAAGTCGATACTTTCAGGGTTGCTGCCGGTCAAAAATTAATTTCACACGATCCGTCCGAGGTATTTTATTCGCTGTATATAAGGCTCGAAATACAAAATTCCCAAACATTTTCAACATAATAACGACACAAAGGACCGCAGAACTCTTTACGAAGATATTGACATAGATTAAAAAATATAATCGACCGAATTTAGTACGCGATACAAGGTACAAATTTCATGGTCAAACACACTAAACCGAGACTCTTCTACCTGCTTTGCTCTTGAAGTTACCTGACTTTTTTCTTCGTTCTCTTATTAATGAGTTGGTATCTCTTTCTATTTCCCGGCACTTGATAAGTTGCTTTTGAATTTTAGTTCTAAGCTTTAGCGAGTATTGGATGGAATTACGGTTCATTGGTTGCTTTCACTTGTATTTAATCACAATCAGCACGGAACTCCGTTCCACCATGTTATTTATCAATTTATGCATTTATAATTATTTTATGTAGGTCTTAAGAATAGATAATTACCTATTACGACATTCAATACATGACATTCCTTGACCTACCTTGCAAATTCTTTCATCCGTATAGAAAAAATTGAATAACTGGCGCCGCTTATGAAGAAATAAGTCATTATTGCAAACTCACCGTTGATGCAAAATGCGGATTGCATAAATATTTATTGCTGTGTTTTTTTAAAAATCAACAGTTTATACGTTTTCTTTTAATTTTTATACTAAGGCGTAAATATGAAGGTTATTGAAAACGGTTTCATACGAAATCGAAATGCACAACGTTTTTTGAAGTTCATCTGTAGGAAGTAGGTGATTAATAATGCGATGTACATTGTACATAGTACATACCATAGTAGTTCATTTTGTGTACCAAATGTGATCAAAGTAATACGTAAAGCAACGAAATAATCTACGGACAACGTTACCAACAATCCGAAATTACAAAATTTGAAAATGGGGCTTGAACTGATGAATCTTTTGGCTAGTTAGTTTAGTATGTTGATATGTATTCTGTATACATAAGCATAAATTGATCCACAAAAAGTTGGCACCCCCACAATCAGCAATTCTGAAAAATTCTATCTAATAACTAAGCAACAATTAAAGACTAATTTTGGAACACAAAACACAATAAAAAATTTTGGAACGCAAACATAAAGTCAAGATACGCAATTTTTGAGCTAGCTCTTTTCTTTGGAATGTAAAGAAAAACGAAAGATTTCGATGTTCCAAAATTTGTCTTTAATTGTTCCTTAATTATTACAGAGGACTTTTTTTAAATTCGCAAAGGTCGCTGATCTGACGTCACACGAAAAACTTGGTTTCCTGACTATATTTTTGCGTTCCAAAATTTTCTATTGTGTCTCAAAGTTAGTCTAGAATTTCTCCTTAAATATGGCATCTAAATCTTTCGTTTTTCTTCAAATTTCAAAGAAAAGGTCGCTGGCTTGACGTCAAGCAAGTTGTGTTCCAAAATTAGTCCTTAATTGTTCCTTAATTATTAGATAGGACTTTTTTTAAATTCCCAAAAAAAGATCGCCGGTGTGACGTCAAGCTAGCACCCCCACGAAAAACTTCGTTTCCTGACTATATTTTTGCGTTCCAAATTTTTTTACTGTATTCCAAAACTAGTCTTTAATTCTTCCTTAATTATTAGATAGGAATTTTCAGAATTGCTGATTGTAGGGGTGGGTTTGTGCATGATAAATTGAAATGCAGCGAAAACTTGCCTAAAACCATGCATTTATACAGCCTACAAATTATTCTTAGTTAATCTAAAATTAGGAATTCGTTTATATAAAATTCATATAAAAAAATACATTAATGATATCGGTGCGTCTCGCCATACGATTTGTCAATTCCGTTCTATTTATTTTTCTTTCATTTTAATAAAGACACCCATCCTAATCAAAAGCTCGACAATTTGACAATTGAACTCTTTTCAATTGATCATGATTTGTCAGTTCAAATAGCAAATCGCAAGTGTCTTATCATATTTTTAAGTACATACTACAAACCTATATTTACATTTTAACCACAAAAAACACAATCATTTTTTATTGTTTTACATGAATGCCCAAAATCTCCTTGGCGGGGAAGATTTACCTTATAACAATCAAGAGATTATTTTGAAAAGAAATATGCAATTATATGCCATTAATTAGCAAGATCCCGAAGAACCGTGTATATATTTTGGTTATTGGTGGAACTAATAATTCACATTGATTTCTGATTCGAAATTATAGACAAAAATTGAACCACTATACGATTTCAAAAAGTTGTCATCTGGTGAAATAAATACTTTTCTTCAACATTTTTTGTAAAATGTCAATTGTATGCTCCATTTTACATCCTACGTCGAATTTGTATTTTTTAATATTAGATAATAGCAGGTTTTGGAACAACTAAATAAATTACTCGATAAGCTTTTCATAACAAATAACATTTTTGTAATAATAACAAAGTTATCAGGATGATACGGCAATTTATATAATTTATTAGTAATCCGCTAACTGATATAATTTCATTAAGAAAACAACTGCCCAATATGACTATGGTTATAGTCATACGTTTTGAAACTATACAGGGTGTACCAATCTTACGACATTGTTCAGTATATGGCTTATTTCAAGAGATATCAAAAAATGTTGTTAAGGAAAATAATAGATGTCTTTAAGGACCATATTTCTAAATTATGTTGAACTATACAGGGTGTTGCATAACTCCGTTACAAACCAAACACATGATTTTTTAAATGAGCGCCCCTGCATATTATTCCAAATTCGGATTGGCCACATTTTATCGAGTCTTTTGATATAAGGTTTTGTTACGTTATACAGAGTCCTTTAAGAGTTTTGGGCACGTTTATGTTAAAATCGTAGCTAAATCAACGCCCTCTAGCTTATTGTACATTACAGAAAAAGACAATTTCTTGGGTAATCGAGTTTCGTAATATGACGTAATATCTCCTCATTCGATTACATTTCAATTATTTTCTCTCTTTGTGTACAGGGTGGATCGAAACTCGGATCTTTCATTTTCTTTCTTCTTTTAAATGGAACACCCTGTATTTTATTGCATAAATAGAATCTTTGATTATGTAGCTTTAATTTTTGTTAAGCATTTTTTAAATTAAATATTACAAAATAACTCTGTTTTTATAAACTTTAGGTATAGGTATGTCAAATATACAAGGTGTTCGAAAAGTATTGAATATCGTATTATATATCTTTGTAAATATCCATTTTATGGAAAAATGGTTAAAAGAAAAGTTATTTGGTTTTTAATTTCTCATCACATGGCATCTCTCCTTTTTTTATTTTTCAAAAACAAAAGCGCAACAGATAAAACTTTTTATTTTTTTAATGATGAGATATATCTTTAGCCAACTTATTTGATAGGGTGTTTTATTCTCGTTTCAGGAATGTAAAATATTAATATCCTCGCATCGGAAAAATGTTGAGAAAACCGCAAGAAACTGCGTGTAGGTGTATTTCAACAGCGTTCAACAATGTTCATTAATCTAGTCACCCACGACCATCCTTTACCGTACTTTAGTGACCTGCGAAAATCATTTCTGCTGATATTGAGTATGACCTTCTAGATACCAATGAGGATTTTCTGAAGCCCAGTAGTGTGTATTTTACTTACCTATTAACCGTCCCTTTTAAACAAAATGTTGCCTCATCCGTAAACCAAAATATTTTGTGGAAAATCGTTTTCGAGCGCACTGGTTATTTCTTCATTAGATGTATGCACATCATGATTTATAGCAAGTTGGCGAATAGAATCGTGTAGGTTTTCCTCGGCTCCCAACATCACATTTTCATTTTTCTCGTTAGTTGTTGCTACGATTCTTCCTGTCCTTGGTAAATCTTTCACAAATCCAGTTTCTTGAAATTTGTGAAAAATCCTGTTTACCATAGACTGAGAAATTATCCCAGAATCATTAAAATTTCGATGGTGTCGAAGAATAAAAAAGCAGCTAAAATTACAATTGCTGGGGCTTATACATATAAGCGGCGTTGTTTTATTATATTGTTGTTAACATATTAAAATTGACGACATCTGACGTTTCGCCCTACTTGGAGGGCTTAATGTAACAATTGATAAATTTTAGAATAAGGTTAATAGGGGTGAAATGTGGTTGATTAGCTTATGAATATTTTCGCCCTACTTGGAGGGCTTAATCATAGATATGTTCATAACTGTAACAATTGGTAAATTTTAGAATAAGGTTAATAGGGGTGAAATGTGGTTGATTAGCTTATGAATATTAACATGATGAAGGTCAGTGTCAGATGTATGTTTTGACCAAGCAATTGTTACAGTTATGAACATATCTATGATTAAGCCCTCCAAGTAGGGCGAAACGTCAGATGTCGTCAATTTTAATATGTTAACAAGAATATAATAAAACAACGGCGCTTATATGTATAAGCCCCAGCAATTGTAATTTTAGCTGCTTTTTTATTCTTCGACACCATTAACCTTCTCAACAGCTAATAAAATATCAAATTTCTTCGATTAAAATTTCGATTCGGAATTTTTCAGATTGTTGAGAAATTTTAAATAAATTAGTTTGGCACACAATAGATAATTTTGACAGGTCACTAAAGTACACTATTAATTGTTTCAATAGCTAGATGCGAAATAAAACGGTCATGGGTGACTAAATTAATGAGCAATGTTGAACGTTGTTGAAATACACCTACACGTCACAGTTTCTCGAGGTTTTCTCAAAATTTTTCCGATGCAAGGGTATTAATATTTTATATTCTTGAAAAGAACTAAAAGAAGAAGAAAAGAGATTCAAGTAATAAGTTGAGTAAAGATATATGTATATTCTCATTTTAAAAAAATGATCTGTTGCACCTTTGTTTTAAAAAAATAAAAAAAATAAAAAATGCCATGTGATGAGAAATTAAAAACTTTTATTTGAAACAGTTTTCGGTAAAATGGATATGATATTTACAAAGATATGTAGGTACGATATTCCATACTTTTCGGACACCCTGTTGCAGCTGAAATAAGATGCTGAGTCTTAAAGGAGGTACTAGATATAATTTAGGTGCTTGAGGATATTTATAATTTGCTTTTTTTTATTTCTGTCATCTTCTAAATTATATAACGTCTAAGATGATGCGTAATTCTTTATTCAATGGTAATTATACACTTTCAAATAAATTTTCACAATGTTCTTTATTTTACACCATTTATGTAAAATTTGTGTGGTATAAAAGAAATGTGGAAGAGAATATCATTAACATGAAGCTAATACTGGACTGCGGAAAACAGTTACATAGGTACATGAAAATTTCTCGTTTTATCGATTATTTACTAGCTAGGTGAATGGTGAATATTACGAAAAGCTAATTACAAAAGTTCGTGATGAAAAACGAAGAGGAAAATTGAGATACGACATTCCGTATCTATCATCACTCATCAGTGTAATGAAACGGGCCACAAGAGTTGTACTCAAGCATTTAAATTTTTTCTTTTATGTAGGTTCATAAAATTGTAAACACGTTATATCACAATTTTGCACAACTAGGTATAGATGTGAATTTGGTTTATTCCTATACAGAATAACAAGTCTAAGTATTTACTGTCGGCGCAAAAAGTATATACAGGGTGTCCCATTTTAATCTTACCAGCGGAATTTCTCGAAATGAAGACCCCTGACAAAAAAAGTTGCTAAATAAAAGTTTGATGGTTTGGAGGGGGACGTCCGATTCTGTAACAAATTTCACCCCCCGACACTCACGGGGGTGGGAAACGGGGGTGACTTTAGAATGTTAAATGGAAACCCCTATTTTTTATTGCAGATTCAGAAAAAGCATAAAAAAATATGAACATTTTATTTGAGAACTTTTTATTTATTTGCAACAGGTGGCGCTGCAAACGGGGTGTCCAGGTGTCCCATTTTAACCTTACCAGGGGAATTTCTCGAAATGAGGACCCCTGACAAAAAATGTTGCTAAATAAAAGTTTGATGGTTTGGAGGGGGACGTCCGATTCTGTAACAAATTTCACCCCCCGACACTCAGGGGTGGATAGGGGGGGGTGACTTACATGGAAACCCCTATTTTTATTGCATATTCAGAAAGCTCATACAAACCTATGACGGTTTTATTTGGAAACTTTTTTTGTCAGATGTACTTATTTCGAGAACTTCCCCTGGTAAGATTAAAATGGGACACCTAGACACCCCGTTTGCAGCGCCACCTGTTGCAAATAAATAAAAAGTTCTCAAATAAAATCTTCATATTTTTTTATGCTCTTTCTGAATCTGCAATAAAAAATAGGGGTTTCCATTTAAGATTCTAAAGTCACCCCCGTTTCCCACCCCCGTGAGTGTCGGGGGGTGAAATTTGTTACAGAATCGGACGTCCCCCTCCAAATCATCAAACTTTTATTTGGCAACTTTTTTTGTCAGGGGTCGTCATTTCCAGAAATTCCGCTGGTAAGATTAAAATGGGACACCCAGTATAAATACTCGAGTTTGAAGCTGAATAAAAAAATAACCATTGGGCTGATTCGACAACGGGCACTTTGCATCGTTCGGCCGTAGAAATGGCCCTTAAAGTGTATTTTTAAAAAAAGTTGTTACTTCTAAATAACGTACAAATAAATAGGCTTTAATTTGATACCAAGCTCATTCGAATCAGCCCAATGGTTATTTTTTTATTCAGCTTCAAATTCGAGTAGGTATATATACTTTTTGCGCCGACAGTAGTATGAGACACGACCAGAGCTGCAAGTATATGAAATAAAAGTAATTGAAAAATGATTTCAAATACTTTTCAGTATTTGAAGCACTTTATTTCAAATCCTTTTTAATCTTAGTATTTGGTACCTACTTGGTATTTGGAATACTTGCTCGTTGTATTTGGATTCGGTATTTGGTTTTTACTGGTATTTAAATTACTGAGCTGGCAGAGGCGCAAATAGGAACAGAGAATGCTGGACATTGGCAAAATGCGTGTGAATTCAATGAAACTGTAGTGTAGCGAGATTCCGAGATACGTGTTGGATCACCATAGTCCGTAATTTTGAGTAATTCAAATACTCCATAAGTATTTCAAATACAACACCCGGTACTTCAAATACTAGATAATATTAATTTGAAATACTTTACTTGTGCAATTGTTGAATTATACTTTCTCAGTATTTGGTACTTCAAATCCTTTCGTTTCCTAGTATTTGGTATTTGAAGATGCAAATACTTTAGTTAGATGATATTTGGTATTTAATAATTGAAATATGTACTTTTGTTCGCTATTTTGAACAGCTCTGGACACGACACATGTCACCAAAAATCCCTCTGTCAGTCGTTTTACATGGCTACCGCACAGACAGGCGAGGAAATAAGGTACTAAAACAAGCCAAACCTACCAAATTTTTGTAGTAAGACTGGTTTGAGAGTGAATTTCAAAAAAAGCTTCGGAGATGAGGTTGCTCAGCCATCCTGAGCTCCAGGTGGGCGGTGAGCCAATTTGGAGGTCATATTAGGGATCAGCGATCTCGAAAACTCCCGTGAACCCGAATTTAGTCGATTCTAATAGTTGATAACGAAGTACATTTTTTGTATGAGAATGCGTTTTTCAGGATGCATTTTTCGCTGCAAAAATGCAATATCGAAAAAACATTATCAAAAGTAAGTACAAAACACACCTCCATTCAAGGGGGAGGATGATCGTATTTCCGTCTTTCAAAGATTACATTCAGAAGTAACACACTATTGAAATGTTTAGAAACATGATTGAAGACATCTTCAACTCGCATATACCAAAAGAGAAAAATTAATTAAATCTCATTGCAAATACGTTTAAAAATTTATGGGTTTCAAAACACAGAGAGTTATTAATTATAAAATTTGGTTTATAGCCAATAAAATGAATACTAATGAAATTTCATTTAACTTTTATGATATTATAATAACGCACGCATATTTTGTGTTATCTTGAGAATATATCAGATTCAAAGATCCTTTGTTTTAGAAACGATAAAATTTAAGATCTTTACACTTAACAGTTAGTTGCTAATCGAGGTTTTCAAATTAAAAATATTTTTTAACAAGCGATATTATAAACAGTTTGATTATTATTATTAGTATTATATCATAGATCAAAAATTCCCGTTACTATTCATGTAAGGGAGTTCTTAAACCTGTATACAATAATAAACATTCATAAGAAG
The DNA here is from genome assembly GCA_036250285.1 of Pyrocoelia pectoralis. NCBI lineage: Eukaryota > Metazoa > Arthropoda > Insecta > Coleoptera > Lampyridae > Pyrocoelia > Pyrocoelia pectoralis. The sequence continues at coordinate 76,327,889 of CM070075.1, read as the reverse complement.
CCTTACAGCATCTATGTAGGAGCAAAGTCACAAAATATCAATTTTGGATGTCAGATTCATTACAGTAACCAGATCACAATTTCTCTTCAATATCAAGAAAAGAATACCCATTAAGTAAAATAAACTTTTGCGAGCAACTTCAAAAATGTAGAGACACAATATTGAAGCCTTGTAGGTTGGGTCACTATGGTTTCATCGGAGATTAAATCGATAAAAGCTTGCAACGTTAATTGTAAGAAATGCTAACCGCAGCATTTCACTTACTCATGCTATCAATAATTTCAGATTCAACGATTCACAGTACATTAATTATAATGACCTACTCTCAAAACTACATAAATTCGGATTTTACGACCTTTTTTAATCAAAAGTTTAAAAAAATCGGAGACATGTACTTTTGTAATGTACCTAAAGCCTTGGAATGAACTTTTTTACAACTTCAATTACATTTCGTAATTTTAATTCAGTTGGTTGACCTTCAGCATTAAGTACAGTTCCACCAATAGTATGTAAAAAGGTTAAAAAGGAAGTAATGAATCATTATGTTTTAATATTGTTTCACAGCAAAACTCGCTGGTTTCTGATTTTTGTAAGGTCTGTGAAACCTAACAAATTCCGTATGTATGTGTGTGTGTTAAAGAGGGTTTATCACGCCTTATTGTGTTTATTACTGCTATAAAATTATGATATAGGTACTTATTTGCTTAGCATTTTTTCTGACTGAATAATAACGTCTTATTATGTAATTGAAACGAATTATAGTTGAAGTTTGTGCTCATCAACAGCAGTTACGGTTACGAAAATCCAAGTACTATCTTATCTTGTTGCAATAATATTTACTATTCTCACTGAGAGTTGGGGTATTTATCAAAAATCGGTAAATAAAGGTGTACAAGAGTTGGTAATAAACACATCTCGAAGGTAAAATAAGACGTCATGTTTTTCCACGTTTCTAAATTCAAATTGAAAATTCCCCGACTGATTTCGATTAAATATGCATATAGAAAAGGAAATATATGACGTAAAACGATACAGATCTAAGCAAAAATGCAAATTTGTATAAATTATTAATATACTTAATAAGCGAAAAACTTTATCAAATATTCTATAGGAACGTAGAGTTTGGATTTAATTAAAAACGATTGTTAGGGTCCTACTCTTAAATTATAAAGGAATGCACATCCAGGTCGGTAATTACGGTCTCATTTCTATTCTCGTAGTGCAAGCTAGAAATTATATTTACATATTGGAAATCACATAATATCCGCCAGAAGCTGAATCGTGATTGTCTGAGAAAAGGAGAGGAAGTTGCGTAAGATACATCTTCTGATTAATTTAAACATGGTAATGGTTTATTTTAAAGGGTGCCGGCTTTTTATCCATAAAATGGCAACTATTTGAGGGGGCAATGCCATAAGAACTTTTACGCGAAGTGAATGTGTTATAAAATGATTTGCATAACGTGATTCAGGAATGCCATATTATTATAAATGTACAAACTATTTTGTGCACATTCTTTAATTACATACATTCTATTAGGATTTTTTCGATTATCTTGGTATTTTAACTGCAATCTTAAAATGTGTACGGCAGCTTACTTCGCATAAAATAAGAGGGAATGCTAATATAAAAAATTCGACACGATCATAATGATAAAATGCTCAAGTTTAATTTGGAACGACCAGGAGCGATCAAAAATCTGAATAAATGTCACTACACTACAGTTCTCATTAACTTTTAAGGTATGCAACAAATATACAATTCAAGATGCATACAGATGACAGATGACACATAAGAGTGAAAATCCTCTTTGACACAACTTCTAATTGCATCGAGGAAAAAAAACACAAAACAAACAGCCATGTTTTCCCATAACCTTAAATACACACATACACACATTGAAAGACGACCTCTGTGATGGAAAATTCAATTTCTATTCAGTCGGTGAAATTTAAATTTAAAAAAAATAAGGGGGAAATATGAAATAAATATTTTGGGATGGCATTTTGGCATGATCTAACCGTTTTGCTTAAGTAAATTGTAACTTTGTCATTATTATCCCGCTCCCTACATTTGGTACACTTATTTTTAATAAATTAAAGGCATTTGTTGAATTTAAATATTTCACTGGTACTTGTAGTGTTTAAGAATATTTGCAGATATTTAATTGGATTTAAATGCATTTTAAGTTCATTTGTGTGTATCTATTCAGTGGCGTACCCAAGGGGGGGGGGGGATATAGCATCCAACCCTTCCATTCTATTTTACGCTTATTCTTATTAATCCTTAAAAAAGACCTATCTTAGACATTCAAGCTCACAGAACAGACTAAATCGACTGGCAATGATGTCAATTCATAGGGAGCAACCCATTTCAGAAGACGAAATAATAGAAAAACTTGCACAACAGCCAAGGGGATTGGATTTTGTATTATAATAATATTTATTTTATAATTTTCTGTAAAAGTAGCAAGCAGCAACACCCTCGAGCTTGTATGGGTTAATAAGGGGATTTCTGGAACGAAAAGCAATGAGAAAGCCGATGAATTAGTCCGACTGGCCTCAAAACAGGTGTTTTATGGTCCAGAACCGGTTCTTACACTTACAGTATCAACTGTAAACAACTTAATAACTCAAGACATCCAAGCCCAGAACTTGATGTTAGATTGTCGTCATGAGAGAGAGGCCTTCAGAGGACCATCTCGTAGCCTGGCGCGTTTTTGCACAGGGCTATAAAAGCTATAAAAAAAGAACCTTCGGATGTTACATACTCAGACGGCACACCACATACTTTGTGAGTGTTCAACATCAACTGAGATGATCTTGCCCAGATATGGCTACGATTAGAGCCGCGTCCCCTTCCAGCATCCTCAGGTTCATCTTAAGTGTAAGATGGTTTGAGTGACGTTGCGGGATACAACGCTAGTAACCGTGGCTTCACCAGAACGTAGTTTCTCGCCGTTGAAACTAATAAAAAATTATCTGCGATCATCGATAAGCCAAGAGTGTGTATTCAGGTCCCGCAAAATTTTTGAACCCGGCCCCACAAAAGGTCACGCCGGCCCTGCAATTTGGAAACAGCTTATTGTTGGCGTATGGTATATCACTTTTGGGTAAAGGTGGTATAAAACGTTACAATATTCGATTTTATTTGAAATTGCAGTTTGATTTTCTGGCAACCACTCAACCACACGTTTAGAGTATGCCCTCTTATGAAAAAATGTGGGATGTCAAGCTATTATTCATTTTGACTCAATATGCCAGGGTGGACGTTTCTTTAATATATAAGCTATTATTCATTTTGACTCAATATGCCAGGGTGGACGTTTCTTTAATATATAAGTTTTTATAAACAACAGGACCCCTTCATCCAATTACAAATAAGTATGTAAAAAGTATTTTTGGATTTTCGTCATATCTTAATCCATGCTTCCCCTTTTTTTGGGAACATTTGATTTATTTATAGTAATATCAATCAATGCCTCTTTGATTGATTGTACGTAATTAGAAATTTGAGAATTATTGATAAATGGGTGAGTCTAATTAGATTTCAGTCTCCCGCCAATTTGGCTGATTGCTTTCAATTTATACTGTCTAGTCGTGAATTGCAAGTTAATCAATCTCTTACATGCAAGTCATTTTTTGAGAACCATCCTTAAGTGTAAAAATAGCCGTAAAACCTCCCTTATCACATATAGTTGGAGTCCTTGTATGTTAAAACCTAAAAACAACTCCCTATGGTGAAAATCATCGAGGAAGTATCTGGTATCTTGGTCCTTTACTGGACGTCATTTACTGTGCAAGGATTCTAGGTTCCGTATGGAGCTTAGATAGGCCTTCACATCCAGGAACTTGGCGCTACCTCATTGATTAGAGTCGCGTCGCACGTCATTTAAACAACCCCACACGTGAGACATCTTGAGGAAGCAGTCAGGGGAAGTGGGCGTAAACGTGGATATTCGCGTAAAAGTTTCCCGCCATATCGATTGTTGTCGTTATAGGTAGGTGCTAATACACTCACTCCATGCTCATGAATCTCATGATGCTTGCTTCTTGATGCACTTTGTATTGAGGAAGGAATTCAGTGAGTAATCAAGAAATGTTTAAACATTAATGTAGTGAAAACGGAAACAATAATATGGTCAAAGAATAAGTAACTAAACCTTCCCCATAGTTTTTTTATATCACAGTTAAAATTGACTAAAGTTGCTTAACGTTGACACAAATTATTACGAAGGGATTAAGATTAAAATTTACGACATGTTTCGACTCAAAAGAGCCATCATCAGGCTAAAAAGAGATTACATAAGTATAAAACTAACACTTCTAAGTATTACTTACTATCGTAGCATGTAATATATTGGTAGGCGAATGAAGGTGTGTGAGTGAAATGGAAAAAATTACATTGAAGTTGATAAATCACTGAAAACGAGAATCACTGATGATGACTCTTTTTGAGTCGAAACATGTAAATTTAAATCCCTTCGTAATAATTTGTGTCAACGTTAAGCAACTTTAGTCAATTTTAACTTTAATATAAAAACTATGGGGAAGGTTTAGTGACTTATTACCATTCCTTAATTATTTCACCCCATTTGAAGCACTTGCAGTATTTGAAGCATTTAGTACCCTAACAAGCGGTTTCAGGAACCTGTGTATCTCTCTTATCTCGCCTTCTCTTTTAACTATCATCCAAAATAGCTCTGAATTCTTTATGGAAAAAATAAATATAATCACATTTCCCCCAATATCAAGTCCTTATTCATAGTAGGTTTGAGTTTATTGATTGATTGTATAAAATGTTCCTAATCATAATAATCATAGACCCCTTCCTTTCCTAAGAGTTTTTCAATGGTGAGTCGCACCTTTGTGAAAATGTAATTTTGTAAAAAAGAACATAGGTGCACAGAGACAGTTTTGAAAAATATTTTGGTGACAAATTGTTTAAAATATTTGAATTTCAAGATTTTCTTCTTTTAATTTGTTCAAGGTTATATAAATACACGGTTTACTTATAAATAATTAAGTTTTATTTTTTAAGATTATTCTTACGAAATGTAGCCCCGATAATCCATATTTTTTATTTTTAACAATGGCAGATTTAGTTTTAGAGTAATAAACTTCTACACAACACTGACTGAACCCGTACACAACCTTGATATGAAATGAATAATAGTTTATAAAGTGTTATTGTTTCCACAGATGTATGTTTTTTGATCGGTTCATGACCGAATTTTAGAAAAGTTACATGAGCATGAAAACAGCATTTTTTTATTAGGATTCTCCCCCCATACACGCCTTTGCACCTACAATACAACAAAAGAAGACTTTTAGATGTGTACCAGTGTACCATTTGGACGCCATACGTTTGTTTGAAACAGTCCTGTAGTTATCGTAATTGTTGCTTGTTTAATATGTGATTAAACGGAAAGCAAGTTATTTTAACTATGTACTACAATACTTTGTAACAAACGTCTTCATCCGAATATGTAAATCAAACTTGTGTATATACAAAAAGAGAAGCAAATAGGCCATTCGTAATTAATTTTTGTAAGATACTGTAGCTAGATCTACACACATTTATTTGGTGTGCACGTCTGGCGTCTGACCGACCTCTCAATGCATTGACATGCTCCAGTAAACCAGTGAAAGGATCCGAAGTTTTTTAAAGGCAAAACTTGGATGAAGCTTTAGATATATTCCACCAGTGGCAATCGGTATACTTTTCGCGTGCATGCCTTTTAGCACAGAATAAAAGACGATCTTTTAGTCGTCCGTTTCTTCGTAAAATAATTTCGTAAATTGAGATACCCGAACCGTGCATAAATTATACTTTTACGTCGCATAAATTAAGAGATTATGAATTCATTGGGCCACTCTTTCTGATTTTCGGAGGGTTTTGTGTCAAAAATATATTATATTTTAAATGAATAATAGGTAATTACGCTTTCTAGTTTTCGAATGCGTGTATAGAAACATGCAAAAATGCGTGATTATTTATTCCTATAGAGGAAATATAAATTTTAATATAATTAATTAGAGTAATTGCACTATAATTAGAAAATTTGTCGCACTGTATATACATAACAATACTAACATAGTGATTCATCAATTTATAATCAATTTTTTATCGTGTTCGGTGATTAATGGTTTTAAAATAATATTAGTCTGATATTAAGTATACGTAAATTTGTTCCAGTTAGTTTGTTTGTTTATCCGATTAACTTTACAGTTTTTAGAGATATTTCAAGTTTTCAATTTGTTTACTTTTTTCGCTTTTCTTTTCTGTAGCTTTATCTGATAATTGTCATTCAAATTCAATCAAATGGGGTGTTAGTTATCGACGGGTGCAGATCATTTTCATCTTCCTCAACTGTAGAAGAAGATAAAAGTTATTCCGTTATTCGAGTCTTTAACTAAGTACGATAATCCAGAAACATATTCTAAGCGGTCTGCGTTTTCAGATCAAGTTCAAGTAAAAGAAAATAGGATCGCGAACGTCAATGGACGAATTGTCGAAAATTCCGATTACCGTTGATCAGGAATATGAAAATTTCCAAAATGAAGGAGAGCATTTCTAGGAACCTATCACAATGGTAGATGAGTCAAGGTTTTTTAAATTAAAACTATAACGTGAGGGAACTATAACCTTTTCGTATTGTATAAGGTGTATTTCTCACCGGAAACATTAGAAATGATAAATTATTTCAAAATTAATTCAAACAAATACAATGCATTTGATAAAGCAACATCAGAAATAGGGAAGACCGGGAAAAATTCTAACAATTTTTACTTACTCAAGTACTTACCATTATTTATAATAATTATATATAATACATACATATGTATTATAAATAATGGTAAGAATTGAAACTCATTGAAATTTTGGTGAAGTATTAAGACCCGTTTCGTTTAGGTGCTCGCGAACCAAAAAGCGTATTCCATAATTTATTCACTTACCGAAAAAAAAAATAATTGTCTGTGCATTGGTCACATGTTACATTTGTACCACACCATCGGAGACAATTGTAACATAATTCTATTACTAGAAAAAGTAACCATATCTATCCAATAATAGTAAAAATAATGAAGATCTCGACAGTTGATACAGTAAAAGAAAACACTGTCTTCCTCGTCTCTGCAGAATGGCACCACTCCTTACAAGATTGGCACTGAATTCATTCCTTACCGTGTTTGTTGTTGGAGTAGAGCTTTAGGCAATAGAGACATATTGCGTTGCCTTCATCGGATGAACTGGAAGCTTCATTTTTTTCTTGAAATCGTTTTCTTGTTCTTCTTCTTCGTTTTTGCAGCTTCTTCCTCAAGGGCTTCTTTCTCAGACGTTTCCCTTAATGTTGCTATTGTTCTTTTCTCCCTATGTACATACATCGCTTTTCATAAGATTCTGCGGAACTTTTGGAAATGGACAAAGTGTTTCTAGTAATTCTTTGGAATTTAACTCGTCCGTTTCCATGTCAGGTGTTTGGTCCTTAATTTTACAATAAGCTGTAAGCGGTTTGTTTAGATGTTGATGCAACAACAGAATTAATTCGAATCTGTTCAGTATCCTCTGCGTGTGTTGTCTCTGGTACGTTATCAAGGTTGCTGGTCACATACGTCAGTCGGTAACGATGCCGATGGTGAAAATTTATGCTCTTCAAACACTCTTTGTTAAAAGAAAATATTCCCCTCACCATTTATAATATTTGTTGGTGTAGTAGCTTTTGGTAGGGCTTTCGCTACCAATCCTGGTCAATCATAGGTTCTTGTTTGATCGCGATGATTTTTCATCCACGCGTCCATCACGCTGTTCACATAGGTTTTTAGTGTTTTCATGTGTAGGTAGTGAAAATGGTTTCGGCTTCATCCAACCGGAACAACTCACTATTTACAATTGTGCCGCGGTACAATTGTCCCCGGTCTCCCCTACATGCTACGCCAAAAAGTCGGTGACCTTATTTAGTGAACATTTTTTTTTCCAAATAATGTATATGCTCGTTTTATTAAGAAATAATGCCGGTGTGGTTTAATGTAATTATTATCTATACATACTTCGTTTTTTTTACAAATAAACTGCTTCAACATTAATACTTTTAGCGAAAACTATACTTTTCTAACTTCGGTAATGTATTTCTGTTCGAGAATAATTCGTTTAGAAAACTTTAAACTCACATGAATTGTGGTTCGAATAACGGTCACTAAACAGCCTCTAGACCTAGACAGACTGATTAAAACCTACCAAAGTTCCTAGCGTTGAAACTATTCGCATATAGCATTCGGTTCTTTAAGTTGAAATTTAATTTTAAAGTTCATGCGAAAAAATTTATCAATGTTTGTCGAGTATTTACTATTATCATATACGTATTTCCCATAAATAATAATGAAAATATGTATATGTGATGACCGCATTGCGAATATGTAATTCAAGGACCACATGCAGCGACGTAACTACATAAGTGCAAGCCCGTGCAGTGCACGGGGGCCCTTAAGCTCAGGGGCCCCTTAGCTGAACTCAAAAGAAACGGTTTGCATCATAATCATTCTGATTGTAAATTGCTTCAGTTCAGATTTATAGTATTGAATAAACTATCTTCTTACACATATGAATTTGTGAGACAATTGTCTGGATCATGGAAAAGAAAATGCTGCAGAGCATGTCTGTTGGATTCACGAATGGATGGTTTTGAGTTCTCACAAAGTTCAAATAACTTTTTTCTTCTCTGGAGTTTTAAACAATAAAATATTTTCCCAACCATTATCCTGGTGTAGGAACAGGGGCCCCATTTTCGACTTGCACGGGGACCCTTGATGCCCTAGTTACGCTACTGACCACATGTCTGTAAAGAGGGACAGGTGCCGAAAATTAACAGTTTAACAGTAAAGTTTAGGTTTCCATGGAAATGGCTCTGCTTACAAGATATTTCTACTTAATTATTGATACCTACAACTTCTTCATGAATTTCAAATTTCCAAATAGTTTAATGACAAAATTGTTCACACATATTACACCAAAGGTTACAATCGCAATGATCGTTTTCTAAAATTTGAACATAATTTTTTTCAGGTCCGTAGCCAGGATGGAGCAGCAGAGGTGGCAAACAATTTTCTAGGTGGGCCTTAAGAAAAAAGCATTGATGACGAAATTTTTATTAAAAATAATTTTTCAAGTTTTTAAATTTACAGAGTACCCTCTGCAAATCAATTTTGTGTTCTTTCTTTTTCAAAGGCCGGATGTTCAAATTGGAAAACTTTTGATGTGCTATTGCTATCCTTAGATGTTTATTTATCCTCGCCAGGACAGAAAAATTCTGCAATTTTGTTTGGATAGATCGCGACATGCTTCTAAAGATGTTGATGTTATTGTTTAAACCATACTGGCTAGATGGGGCCAGACGATGCTGTCCCCCTGGCTACGGGCCTGATTCTATTGTTATTCAGATCACCAAACAGCAATATAAAGAGATGTTTATCGAAGACCTCAATGCCTGGAAAAAGATACGTGCTGTTATCGCAATGCGAGCTGTTCTAAGTACAGTACAGATAGGACAAATTCAGGTCATGTACCTACACAGGACAAAATACTAGTCCAACGCATGCATCGAGTACCACCAGTACTTCTCCACAGCATCACTGTAAAAGGTGTTACTTGTGCTCCCACTTATTTTATTTAATTTTCGTTTGGTTTTCAATAATTTGTTAATGTTAATGTTCAATATCTCTTCATTTTTAATAAAATATGAACGGTAGTTATACTTATACAAATATCACTATAGGTGTACAAAAAAGAAACAGAACCGACAAAATTTGATCCAGTCTTGCTACATTGCGTTTTCTGAATATTAAGCTCGTCGTGATAGACTCCATACATAGCACTAAGTAGACATTCGGTAGTCATTTCCGCTGTAATTTTCAGTTGTAAACAACTCAAATCAGAAATCAGTTATTATACACTTCAACTCCTTGTTTTAACGGTAGGTTAATTTAATAGGTTTGAAATAATTGTTCATTATTTATTAATAACGCAAACGTGTTTCGTTCAACACGGACATGCGGCTGTTAGTAGATGTTAAAACATTAGAAAGCTCTACACACAAAAGTATAGATATGCAGATTTTTATTATTTTTACCGTAGTTTGTGAAAATCAATAAAACCGTACGGTAGTTCAAACGTAAAAAAAACACGCAAAAATTAAAGAAACTAAATAAATATGGCTACAACGTAAAAAAACAGAGTTTCTCAGACAGGCAAGTCGTCGAGGCGGCTACATTTTTTTTTATAGTTGTTAAAATAGTAATTTAGCACAGCATTTTCTTCTCTTCTATCGCAATTAAAATCGAATAATAAATGTAATTGTATGGCAATACAAGCCTTGTGCAAACATGTGTAATGAAACATAATTCATATAATCAATGAATAACAACTACCACTTGTATTATAATTTTAAGAGGTCTACACAATGAAAAAAAGTGAATACATTTAAATTACACAACAAACACAAATGCTTCTAGTTTTTATGAATGAACGTAGTGAAAGTTTTAGTCTGGCGTCAATATTTTTTTAATAAATGAACTAATATTTGTTATCCTCACACAGTTATTTTTAACTTACATCGCATTTTATTTAGGCGATTTTATTTACTACAACAAGTATCTATAGGTATTTCTATGGAAAGTCGACGAAATGAAAAAATAAATATGTATGTAATAGTGACCCATATACAGATTGTTCTTTAATTAGGTACTTGGAAGAACATAAACATTTTAACAAATGGCCACGCCCAGGGCCGGATTAACACCTTCAGGTGCCCTAAGCACTTAAAAACATTAGTGCCCCCCCCACTGCAGATATAAATAAATAAAATTATATATATACATATATATTTTCTTTTGTACTCTACCTCCGTGGCAATTTGCGAGTAAATATACAGGGTGAATCGGAAGGATCGTGCCGAACTCCAGGACTGCATTCTACACATCAAAATAATAAGAAAAAACTCAAATGTTCTTATTCGATTCTTATTTGTTAAATTTGTTAAAGAGGCACTAATTCAACGAATAGTTAATACTGGCGCAGTTCTTCAAGATAAACAACAGCAAATAGGATAAGCAACAGGCGCTGTTTGCAGACGAAGCAGAGCATGTTTAGAACTCATTGGGGGTATTTTTGAACACCTTATAAAAAGTCATAACTATTAAACAAATGTTACCGTTACATTGTATTTTTTTTTAAATTTCGCTATAACTTGAAAACAAATGAGAATCGAATAAGAACATTTGAGTTTTTTCTTATTATTTTGATGTGTAGAATGCAGTCCTGGAGTTCGGTGCGATCCTTCCGATTCACCCTGTATTAGGTGTACCTAATGCGAATGTTCAAACCGCCAACACAAAAATACACACGAATGACGAAACACAGAAGAAGTTGTATGGTGATGACTTGATGAGAGTCACTGTCTACGATCTGAGGCCTGTTACACAACATTCTCAGGTGCCCCTTTGTCCCTGGTGCCCTAAGCACGTGCTTATTGTGCTTAATGGTTAATCCACCACTGGCCACGCCACAATCATCTTTTTATTTTGAATTACATCGATCCATTAATTACCATTGACTGCAACTATTTTGGAAACTCCTTTCACATAATTTGATTACGGTTCAAAGCTAAATAGAGAACTTGACTTTGCCTGGTTTGTTTACTTGCACAAAAGAAAGTACGTACATAAGAGAATTCTTACATTTAAATTACAAATAGTTAAGATTCAGAAAAAAAAAGTGACAGATAATACCCATATTGCCCGATTATTTATCATTGGGTCTCGGGATGTGGAAAAAATGCAAGTAGCATAATTTGTAAGGGTTGAAAGTAGTTAATAGTCAAAAAATCTCCCCCAAAATTTGCATAACTTTTTTTAAACAATAAAAGCGCTTTTAAGATAGTTTGACAAATTATAGGTACATACTTCCTCTGGTCCTATTACGTTACCATTTATTGTGTTCTTCATGGCATTTCGAAAAAGTTCTTTTATATATTCTTTCAATCTCTTTATTTGGAGATTCAGATCTAAAAGTATGTGACCGTTCCGGTCTCCTAATAGATCATATTTTTTATTTTTTCCCATGTCTGTAAATTCGTTCATGATTTTGTGTAGATTGTATGTGCTTGTATTACTTCTATTTCTTTACATTTGTCTGCTTTGTTTGATCTTTTTCCTGATCTGTATGTCTAGTTCTCTGCACTTTGACATATCCCTCTTCTTTTGCCTACGACGTACCACTATCAGTCGAAGCATTTCTAAGGTATCCATGATTGCTTCCCCCTTGTTTACTTGTGTACAATGATATTAACTCAATTAAGTAATGGCTCGGAAATGAAGTGATCTTAGTCACTAACTGAGAGGGTGAGAAATAAAAATGTTAACATGCGCGAACAATTGTTGGATGTCATCTTCATGCAAGACAAGGTGCAAAATAACCGTGTGGGGCTGCAAAAAACACTCTGCATTGTGTGGTAATGATGAAGAGGAATCCTGCTGAAACAAACTAATGATAACTCTGACAATGATGATAAACAGTTACTATTATCACATTTACTAGGAGTATTAACCATCAGTTGAAGATAGAATGGTCCACCAAAAATTAATAATGAACTTTCTGTTGCCCGAGGCAAAGCAACCACAAGACGAGCTGTCCAAAAATCTTCATACAAATAAATTCTTTATCGAAATACTAATTCGTAACCCTACGACCCTGAACTAGGTCAACGCTACGCTTGATTCCCCTTTATTACCCAGATCGATTTTAAATTGATTCAGTTAATAATTATTATATTTATGTATTAATAAATATTCTTAATGGAGTCTATTCTTGCTTTCGTTCCTATACTGACGTTTGACCATACTTTATCAACAAAATTTAGGTTGTATGAAACGAAACCAAATGACATTTCTTTAGTTGTAGATTTTCAGCTGGACTGTATTTCACTTGTAGCCTGATCTATTGCAGGATTATACTTAACAAGGTATGATGATATCTGAGTTGGTGGCTGTACCATTTCGGTAACATTGCTTATTTTCATATACTTAAACATAGTCATAGTCAGTACAATAGTAATATTCTGTATAATTACACCAAAGCACTTGTTACAGATTAAAATTATGATTAAGCCTTAGGCGAAACGTTAATGTCTCCCATATAATGTTTTGACTACGGTATTTATAAATAAGTACTCTAAATATTTCAACATTGGCTGTTTTATTTCCTCCAACCTGCAATTTAACCAGATATGCTCGAATATTTGTTTTTGGGTAGTACTTATTAGTAAAATGGAATTAACTATAGTTCGGCCGCTGGATCTTTACCGATCTATATGTTCACATACAACGACGTGCGTATCTGTCATTCGACTACTTTATTACTAAAAATAAACAAAGACAAACTGCAAATCTCAGTCAGTTTGTCCTTGTTTGTTTTTAGTAATGAAGTAGTCGAATGACAGATACGCACGTCGTTGTATGTGAACATACATCGGTAAAGATCCAGCGGCCGAACTATATAACCTATCATGAGCAAAGGTAAGAAGGAAGTAGTTATCTTTATTTCACTTTTGACACTATCCCTTTCAACTGTGATACCTTTCGCTATTAAAAGAGTTCATTTACACGAAGTGGATGTGTATTTCGTCTTCAACTCTTTTCATTAGCCCTAATCATACAATTTTCGCTTTCGTTCCAATGTAACAATGCTCTATCACTGAGCAACGCTTCATTAAAAAATCTATATCCCATTTTAAGATTGGAGTTCACAAGAAGTCAAGAAATCAGTGTCGTCAATGATCTACAGATTTGGTGCAGACAACTGAACTCATTGAACTCATTATAGGAACAACATTTAAGAACTAAAGCGTGATCATTTAAAATCTACTTTAAAATATATAGTCATTTATGTTTATGTCATAGATTACGAAATTAATGAGAAAATTCTTTAACATATCTTTCCATTTTTTAAAAGGTAGATTTCGGATAAAATACTTAGTAAGAACAAATATATCATTTTTACAATCACACTTCGTGCAAATAGTACCTAGGTTGATGTTTATCTATATTGCTGATGAGCAAATTCAGTTGGGAGGGGTCGTATTGTCCCATCCAAAATATACCTAAATGAAAAATTTAAATGGATAATTTTTTGTTATTGAAAGACATTGAGAATGTGCGTTGCGTATAACTCGTATATCGTATGTTTTAATAGTGATTTGCGTCATTTTATCCCATACTTATTCCTGTCGACAAAAAATTGACCTTAGTGAAAGTAAGGCGTTAGATTACCTACCTATGTTTTTATTATAACCGTGACATTTTGTTGTGTGTTATGTGGTAGGTAGTAAATGATGTACCACAAAATCAATTTGCAGGTGTTACGTCTCGCTCAGAAAATATGTAATTTGTAAGCCACACGGCGTTGAGTAAGATGTCCAGGTGTAAGTATTGTAAATGTGAATTGCAAGCTTACCAAGGGGTTATAGGAAACACCTGCTTTAAATCTTTTTTTCGTTATAGTTCGTTTCATAGAATTTATTTATAGAAACTCCAACGCTTTTAACGATTATTTTATGCGAGTACAATTTTGTATAAATAGACATAATTAGCAAAATTATATACTACGTTAAGTTAGGATTGTAAAAGCTCTCGAAATATGAATTAAATTGATTTACCTATTTATCGGCGTGATTACTGCGATAAAAAGTTAATGGTTTAGCTAATATACACATTTTCAATGCTTTTCGGACATTTTCTATTTTTACTTTTCCAATGCACACCTAGTGCTTCTATATGGCTTTCGAAAAACCGATAAAGTTTTATATTTAAAATGTAAGGATAACAGATTCAAAGGAGAATTATATATTTCCTCGAAAAATGAAAACCACAATTTCATACACCATTTAAACACTAGATGTGCTGTATTCCGAGCAATAATAATGTACAGAGTGCGAATAATGCATTGCTAAATGCACACGCGATGGAAACTGAAGAGATGAAGACAATAATCCATTTTGGCATGTTGCCTTAACAGCCTTAACCATATCACTTATACACTTTCAAATTCTTCTGCTTTGCAGCCAATGACCTTCTTACCGAACAAATCCTACTCATTTCCTGAAACTACTTAGGTAATCCAGAAAATCTCTTATTCTGCTCCAGAACAAATTTAAACTCACACCAATATTCCCTATAAAGCTCAGTTACGTTTTTTGTCCACAAAAATATTTAACACTTTGATACATTTTGAACATAGAGCAAAAACCGATTGCTTCAGTTCAGGTAGATAGTTCATTCGTTTAGCTCAGTGGCCTATTATATTTTTGTGAATTATCAATAGAAATGAACATATTTTTTAAATAAAAACAAATAAATATTTACACTGTTCAGATTAATAAGAAAGTAGATTCACATGCTAAAAAGACATTCTTGCTGCAGCTGCAGTCGTTTTACACCTATTATTACCTACATATAAATTGCAAAAGGGGTCAAATTTCACAATAAGGATTTCCATTCCAAATATGAAGTTTTAAACTTACAACAATATTGTAGGTACGTTAATTGTAAAGTATGGTTTTTTTACAAAGAAATTGTAAACGTTTGTTTACAAATAAATTTATGAAAAACTACTCATTCACCCAATCCATGTGATTTTACAGCAGTTTTGTTGATCACCGAAAAGCAGAAATATGTAGTAAAATCCTACATCAGTTTTTTCAGTAGGTATATACAGTGTGTACACGGATTGAGTTCACTATAGGTGTAAATGAAGAAGTTGAAAATTGACTATAAAATGACAATCAGTATTGTTTGTAAACAAATGACTATGTACCTAATGTTTGAAATGTTGTATGCATAGTTGTCTTAATAAATAAAAATAACAGTTGCGTGAAATTGTGCTCATTATTTTCAAATTTTGTAGTTATTTTTCAATTCTGAACAGTTTTTCGTAACAAAACTTTGTTCTATGATACACAAAAAAAAATAGTTTTTGCTCCACCAACAAGGCGGCTTTGAATTTAAAAAATTAAAAATATGATGAAAGTTCATTTCCAATTCCAATGGAGCAGAGCTGAATCTGAAAAAATCGTTTTGAAATTCCATAATTTTTGGTCGTTTACACCTATACGTAATGAACTCAATCCGTGGACACACTGTATTATGACGTTTTTACTTTTGCATCACGAGCCTACAGAAATATATAATAACAATAATTAATAATAATAATAATAGTAACTGGCCATCCT
Source organism: Pyrocoelia pectoralis (assembly GCA_036250285.1). Taxonomy (NCBI): domain Eukaryota; kingdom Metazoa; phylum Arthropoda; class Insecta; order Coleoptera; family Lampyridae; genus Pyrocoelia; species Pyrocoelia pectoralis. The sequence continues at coordinate 76,311,610 of CM070075.1, read as the reverse complement.
GTGGGTAAGCAACCTTTACTCATTAGTAAATAAAAGGTGTAACAGCTAGATAAATATCAATTTATTAATCGATAGTATAGTATTTTGAAGAAAAAACTTATTTAGAATAGGAAAGTATTTTCATTTTCTCTTTTAAATCTGAACTAATCGAAAGAGCGGTGCTCCAAAATAAACGCACCTTGTTGGTTACACAAAAAACGCGTAAATGTGGAGCCTTTTAGGGAAAAGATTAAGAAAAACAATAAAGGTGTTTTTGAAAATTAAATAATATTTATTTTTTTCACTATTATTATTATTAGTATTAGAAGAATACCTATCACCTATCATCATTTTACTCTTCATATTACGTGCTTTTTCTATTACTTTCATTTCGAAAAAATTATAAATCAGTTTCAATGTAGCGGGATAAAAATTTACAATTTAATTGTACTTCATTATACCTTAGTTAACGAACATACAAATTTTAATTCAATCAAATGGTCTGCGCGTTTCAATCATCCCTTATAATCAAATACGTATTGCATAGGAGGAATTGTCGGAAATGTGTGAAATACAATAAATTCAACAAGTGAAGATGTGCAGAATTCGATACTCAGCGCAACAAAATCAAATAAATATAACGCGATTGATCGGTTACTCACAAGTGAAATTATTACACGTACATTATTGAAAGGAACTCAACACTAGGTATATACTATATAAAAGGAAACACAATAAGAACGGATTAATTAAGAAGAGAGGTACTTTATTGCATTACAATGCATAACATAAAAAATGATGCGATTGACACGCATGATAAATAGGTACGCTAACAAATTTTTTTGACTTTAGTTATGAGTTTTGGAATTGTACATACGATGCTGTGACACTCAAACAAAAATCTGGCTGCATTTCAATTAGTATTCAAAAATAATCACTGTCTTTTAAGATATAATTATACCTATACTTAGTAATTATACAGGGTGGGCCATTGAAAAGGTAACACGCCTGTTTTGGGACACTTAGACAAGTTTCTTAAAAAAACGCTCGGACACGTCGATTTTTTATTTTTGGGGGAGAACTTTTGATGTCAAATTTGACTTTGTCAGGTCAACCCCCTAGCCCCAGCAACCCCTAACTCAAGAATTTAAATAGGGAAAAGGAGTCGAGCGACCCCTCATTTGAAGGACTGAAATTAGTTTTATTCAATTTTTTCCACCCCATGAAAAGCACCCTCTAGATTAACTAAGGTGAGGGTGTTGTTTAGGAAAAATCCTGAAATGTGCCGTTCAAAAGGTCAAAGGTGGCGTGTTTCAGGATTTTTCCCAAACAACACTCCCACCTTAGTTAATCTAGAGGGTGCTTTTCATGGGGGTGAAAAAAAAATTGAATAAAACTAATTTTCATTCATACTGTCGAATATAGAATTAAAAGACGCTTCAAATGAAGGGTCGCTCGACACCCTTTTCCTATTTAAATTCTTGAGTTAGGGGTTGCTGGGGCTAGGGGGTTGACCTGACAAAGTCAAATTTGACATCAAAAGTTGTCCCCCAAAAATAAAAAATCGACGTGTCCGAGGGTTTTTTTAAGAAACTTGTCTAAGTGTCCCAAAACAGACGTGTTACCTTTTCAATGGCCCACCCTGTATAACTATAACTATTTCAACTAAATTTCCCGCAACAATTGTATTTGAACTGGACCAAATGTACTTAAATTACATTGTTTTCAACGGAGCTTTTAATTTAAAACTGTTAGGAAACAAAGGAACACGATTCTTTCACTCTTCATTGTTATTGTTAATTATAGTTTCTCTATTTACATATTTTCTCCCTTCCCTAATTGTTTTGGCATTCAACATCAAATCTTAACCAGTACTTGTTTACCAAAAAACTACCGCACAAAATAAATTTGGTCAAAAAATGTTCAAATGCTTTTATTTATAAACTAAACAAAATTTAAAACACTTTCTCATAGATATTTATGAAACAATAAATTATTCGATGTGTGACGACTAGGGTGAGAATTCAAATTTAACAGCCACCAAATATTGTTACTTTAAAGGGTGGTTAAACCTATATAACTAAACTCTGCTGCGCAAAGTCAATATGCAAGGTATTAGGTAGATGAGATCAATCTTTACGCCACCTAAAAAACCATTTCAACATTAAATACTTGTGAGGGTGGCATTGAACGAATCTCTAATGTACCTATAGGTAGGTACAACAAAACCATAGATTTCTATACAGAAATAGGAACTTTTTACTCAGTATCAATTTATGTTACTCCTTGTAGCACAGGCAGAGATAGAATAGGTGATTGATGTACCAGTACCATACACATCACGAAAATTTACACTACTACATTTGGGTAAACGTAAAGTAATGACGGATTAACACGACTAACTGCGCTAACGCACCTATTTAACTTTTGAATAATTTATTACACAATACACACGTAATTTAATCCAGTCGTAAAAAAATAAAAACTGATAATGTTAGTTACAATTCTCATTGTAGACAGTGGATGACGTAGACAATAATTTTCATTTCTACTTTAATGATATTATGTTTAGTTACTCTATCTGTTTTTAGAAAATTAAAAAGCACTAGTGGCATGTGCCCAAGCAGTGGCGTACCTAGGGGGGTGCGGTGGGTGCGGTCCGCACCGGGCGGCAAGTACCATAAGGGCGGCTTCACACACATCGATATTAACGTTGTCGGTGTCGGTATCGGTATCGTGCTGCATCAATAATGTATTGTTTTAAATGGTACTGCTTCACACAGCCAACGATCCGGTAAAAATGTCGGTTGTCGTATCCGACATTATGTGTATGTCGGATAGTTCTGTTGATATCGATCAGTCAATTATCGTTCAATTTTAGTACGCAATGCAAACCAAATACACTGATTCACACAGACCAGTCCCAACACATCGGTATCGTTGTGCTGGCTTTTGCATTTCACTGAATTCAGTGTCGTCTCAGTACAAATGTAATCAACAATGAGTGCTGTTAAATTTAATTGCCTTCTCTCAGTTTCTTCTTTCGTAAATATAATTAATACATAGTAACGACAAGGATCTTTTCTTCATATTAAAGCACTCTAGTACAACTGAATTCCATAATTTTTACCTATGGAATGTTCACAAAGCGCAGCCACACTGGTGATTCTAACAAAGATATAACCGCTATTCCAATTTCGGCATACTGTTTATCGGTGTGTGTGTGAAAAGCATGTCCTATACCGATATCGACGGGGTACCGACACGACACCGACAATAGGTGTTTTCTTTTTGCACGTTGTGGACTTGTGGTAGACCTAAGTCAGCTCTGTCAATAACACACCATTCGTTTTATAAAAATAATTTGACTCAATTCTCAATAACCCTATTCGTTTTAAAACCTTTATTTAAGTTTTATATTAACCTGAGGCAGAAATGTGTACATGACGCAAAGCACTTTAATCACGTGATGATTGTAACTTTACCTAACCCTGTGGCGATGCAAAAAGAAAACACCTATTATCGGTGTGTGTGAAGCCGCCCTAACTCTCGCTGCCCGAACGGCATTTTGTTTATGTTGGTGCTTGGAATGTACGCAGGCATTTATGATTATGAATATAAAATAAAAAATATTTAATGGTAATTATTTTTTGTAAATTAGGTTTTGTCTCATAGGTGGGGAACCTTCGGCCTCCGTAAGTTTCTTGTGGCCTTTAAAAAAGTATCTTCGTATTTTTATAAAGGTTGCATTTATGCTTCATGCGGCTTCCATATTACTACCTAATTTAAATATTGCATGCAACGGTAAAAAAGTTGCCTATCTATAGTTCGTCTCAATTGCAACTATTTATTTATGTTTATTAATTTACAAAAACCACCATTGATTGACTTAGAATGGGCGGCAAATTGGAGACCGCCCCGGGCGGCAAAAGTTCTAGGTACGCCACTGTGCCCAAGGTTAGTATATTACTCCTAACCTTGCCATGTGCCTCCCATCCTCCATAAAAAAATAAAACTGGCGAACGTTTTTACATTAAATTTCAAATATATTTAAAAATTTGTTAAAATTGATTGTTAGTTATAAATTATAAAGACCGAAGTTCGACTTCTTAAAATACATATTAATTTTGTTTAATTTTTTTAAACCTTTTGTGTGACTAACCATGATTACCATTGACTAACAAAACAACCACCTCCTTGGTTTTTATTTACGAAAAGTTTTGGTATATTTGCTAAAATTCTATGCTATTTTGGAAAAAAATGATGAGTAAAATTCGGGAGGAAAGTCTTTTGATAACTGTAAGTCTACTTGAAAAAAAGACGCCACTATTCTCAATTTGAACAATAATTTTTTTCGGCATTGAAATTCACAATGGTGCTAAAATGAACGCGAAAACTTCTGTAACATATATTCATTGCGCTGCGGTTAATTTCAACAATTTCATAGTAAAAGCTAGATAATAAAGTTAAAATGTTGCATACTTCTGGTATAGATGATTTTCTAAAATATCTATTTGTATTGATCTCAAAAGAATGATTGAAGTCAATTGTCTGCATACGATTTCTTCAAAAGATACTTTGATTAATTACAAATTATGAAACGTTTTCTCTGTTACACATACACTCAGTTTCTTATTAATGGTCATTATCACTAATTGAACTGTAATTTTCATATTACCTATGTAAAGAGAAAGCAGAAGGTGTTTTAATTTTTAATTAGCAACAAGATTTCCTATTAATTATCCTAAGTAATAATTCATAAATAATTATCGCAGTCAACTTCTTAAAAACTGTATCATAGAGATCAAGTGGAAAACACTTACTTGCCTAAGAACTAAGAAGGAAATGTGTAGGCGTGAAAATTAAGAGTAAACTGCATTCTATTTCTATATATGGTAATGTATTACAGACACGTAATAATAATTTCTAAGCACACCGAATTATTAATACGGAATTTAAAAAAATGTTTAATTCCTTCAAAAAGATTAAAGAATATCAATCCATGAATTATTCCCAGAGCATCAATAAAGAGAAGGACCACTATGAATATGTAGCATATAATGCCCAGATAATTCTTAAATGAACTCCATAATAACCAAATTATTAAGTAATTGGGCGATTTAATAATCAAACTACATACTTTGCTAACAAATTACCTCTTTCATGTGTTATATGCTTATGGCGACATTTCAACACAGCAATGAAGATATCAAAATCTTTTATAAATGTTGCAGTAATACTACAAATTGGAAGTACTAATTACGCCAATAATTATTTTCGTTATTAATTTCGAAGGGTCAGACGAATAATGTAGTGGTGTAGTTAAGCAGTTTATTCCAATAAATAATATAGTGTTCATTCTATCATTCTATGTGATACCCTTGTTACATCAAAGATACAACAGAACATAATGAGGTCATTAGAGTATTAAGTATTAGTTTACCTGTAGTTTAAAGATAGCCAGATCGAATATTAACAGAAAGTTTTCGGCAAGTGCAATGCTTATTAATTGAATATTTATTTAATTAGATCTATATTACATAAACATAATTGCATTAATTATATACTTTTGTATTTCACTATTAAATGATCAAACCTATCATGGATGAATGGTATCATCAAAGCATATACTAACGCCGTTTACCATGAAAAGTATTTAGAATATGAAAATGATGTTTTGATAAGCAGCAGCTCAGGAACTAGTTGTAAGTCCCAGATTTCAAAACGTAAATATTTTATCTAGAAATCATTTTCAGAGGCTATTAAAGGCATGGCATTTTTCTGATAATGAAAGATACTTGAAGAAAGATACGTTATATAAAAACGTACCACTAAATGCTAAATTGAGGGGGAAAAGCAATCTGTTGACCTCGGGAAGTTCATATACATCAATGAAACAAGGATGCCTTTTAAAGGCATACTGAAGGTTAAACAGTATATTTGCAATAAATGGCATAATTTTATTATCAAATTATTTCAATTCCGTTTATGGTATAAGGTTATATCACACGTTTGCTAACCCAGACCAGAGCAATAATAGCAACAAATTTTTCGATATTATTAAAAAAATTTAGATATAAAAAAAGGTTTAAGTTTAAGTTTAAACAGCAGTACTCTAAATTTTTAATTTATCACACGTTCCCTAAAACCTCCAAATATTACATTAATGTGTAAGAAGGTGTGGTGGTTGTCAGATGAACAAATTACTTCAACGTCTTCCTCTTTAAGTAGAGTAACCCTAATTACAGATTATTTATTAATTATTCGAAAATATCATCAATCATTATATATGAAGGGTTAATCTTCTGTCATGTTTCTTTATTACAAAAATATATGGTTTTAGAGTTGACAACGTTTCGCCTATTTTTTTTTATAAGGCTTTTTCAAGTCTGATTAAAAAATGTAATAATATCAATTTTCAGATATAAGTACAGTGTCTTATATCTGAAAATTGATATTATTACATTTTTTAATCAGACTTGAAAAAGCCTTATAAAAAAAAATAGGCGAAACGTTGTCAACTCTAAAACCATATATTTTTGTAATAAAGAAACATGACAGAAGATTAACCCTTCATATATAATTGAAAACAACTGTCGTAACCCAACTACTAATCATCAATCATATAACTGAAACGGACCAAATCTCCCTTGCAATACAAAACATTCTTATAAAATGTGTCAGTAGGCAGTCGCTAAATTGAAACAGCTTTCGTTACAAAAATTCAAAAATGTAATATTATTGTTGGTTACTTGTCTTAAAGATGCCAATATAATGCAGAGTTGAGTAGAGGAACAGGTTTCTACGTCTTCGTAGACACTTGAACTCATTCCTTTTGAGAATAAGTGCGCGGTGTAACCCCTAACGGCCCTAACCATCTCATTTACGTAAGAAAGCTTTACATTTCGCCGAAGAGTAGTGCGATTATAATAACTTAAATTTAAATAAAAATGAAACAGAACATATGGTTATGTTTCTAAAGACAACAACAAACCCATCTGCCGTTTTACTTTTTATTACTAAAGTTGATTTCGTTCCATTTAAACAAACTTTATTTTTTATTAAGTAAATTTGTATGACTCTCTATTTATTTTTAGTATATTAAAAATGTTTGTAAAAAAACTTCACACATTTAAATTGTTAGATGACAATGAGTTTTTTTTATTTAATATATTCCACCTAAAAATGTGTAACAGTCGTTTTAAAACCTTTCATTTCAATTGAGAAGCAAAATATATGAACAAACATTGGAATTCATGTAACATTTTTATTTAACAAACCAAAAATAACAACTAATTTAAATTAAAGAATTAAAATGTTACATGAATTAAAATGTTTGTTGATCATTTTAATTGGGCACTGTAGGTTGCGGAGGTTGTGTCAACTACACACCATAAATTCACTTGGCAACATCACCTAATGTAATTTTTTATTTTTAACTTTATTATTTAACCTATGTTTATGGTCATAGAAAAAAAACTGAACAACTTAACTTAACCTTAACAACAAAAATTTCTCCAGAAAACGCGTGTAGAAATAACACAGCGTTGTCAAATTCACTTAACTAGCATATGGTACTCAAAACCTCCGCAACCTACAGCGCCCAATTAAAATTATCAAGAAACACTTTAATTCGACATACATTTTAATTCTTTATTTTAAATTAAAGAACAAGTATTATTAACAAACATTTTAATTCGACCTACATTTTCATTCTTTAATTTAAATTAGTTATTTTTGGTTTGTTAAATAAAAATGTTACATGAATTCCAATGTTTGTTCATATATTTTGCTTCTCAATTTAAATGAAAGGTTTTAAAACAACTGTTACAAATTTTTAGGTGGAATATATTAAATCAAAAAACTCATTTTCATCTAACAATTTAAATGTGTGAAGTTTTTTTAACAAACATTTTTAATATACTAAAATAAATAGAGGGTCATACAAATTTACTTAATAAAAATTAAAGTTTGTTTGAAATGTTATAAACCAAATTTAATATTTAGTAGTAAAAGCAAGAAAGTATTTGATAGATTGAATTTAAATGTATGTTATTATTGTTTATTACATTTTATGTGTTTGTTTAAAAAACTGCACGTATTTATATTGATACTTGATTTAAAATATTACTTGAATAAAAATGCACATTGAAAATAAAAGGAGTAACTTTATAGGATACTTTTAAGCAACGAACATTTTAAATGGTAGAATTTAAATGTTTGTTGATAATTTTAATTGGTCGCTTCGATCGCTGGCAGTTCTTGAAACTACATCAGTATAAGGAAACACATATAAATTATAGTTCGAAATAACGCCATCGATCGAAGCGACCAATTAAAATTATCAACAAACATTTTAATTCTACCATTTAAAATGTTCGTTGCTTAAAAATATCCTAACATTCAAATTTGTTCATCAAAATAAAATTGTAAAGTTAGGTACTTCTTTTATTTTCAATGTCATTTTTATTCAAGTAACATTTTAAATCAAGTATCAATATAAATACGTGAAGTTTTTTAAACAAACATTAAAATTGTAACTAAAATAGTAAACTTAAGAAAGACGTTATTTTATACATTGCGTATAAAAACTGACAATAAAAAGTAAAACGGCGTTCCATACATCTGTGCTTTTGTGAAATTATCTGAGAGAATTGGTTGAGGTCACTAAAAATCTTCTCATTCTAGTGACAAGCTGTGAGAATTTTAGGCGAAATTGAATATGTAAAGAAGTGCTGATTTGATTTCTATTTGTGAGACTTAAAGTTAAAGTATTAACCTTTCCTAGCTATACTTATTCTAAATTGTTTACTAGTTTACTATACGCTAAGTCGCTTTTTAGTAATTATATGTATAGTGTGTACTTTGATATCTCATACTTATGATTACAACATCCAAAATTGTAATGACGTTTGTGTTAATTTTAATAGTTTAGATCAAATAAAGGCGTACGAAAAGTCATTGAATTTATACCTATAGTTGAAGGTGCATTAGTACAATTGCTTGCAGTGTCACTTCACGAAATTGTAAAAGATGACAAGTTATTAAAATGGAAGTTGGTACATCAACAAATGAAAAATTTCGATAAAATTAGAAACCGTTCGACACAACAGTGTGTATTAATTGATTTTCTAAACTAATTATGTTGCGAAACAGTAATATTATGTAAAAACATTCTGTAAGTTAAGATTAATTATTCTAAAATTTGTTTTTCATTTATTTTTGAATATTGTGTACAAGTATAGTTAGAAATCGGCCTATATGTACATTTTGGTGGAGCATAGCCTTTGCTGATTTTTCTGTTGCATCCCTTATGGCTAAATCTGCAATTTATATGCAACACGACGCCAAAGAAACCAATTTTAAATTGAGTAAAAGACCTTGAAATTATTGTAATTAGAATTCTTAATTTCTAGTAGTTTGTTAGCCATTACAGTTCATTAGTGCAAAAATAAAAACATAAATTAATTGAACGTAAAAATAGGGGAAAGTAGTTCATTCTCTCACTACCTATATGAAAAAAAAAATGCATAAAATAAACCACCAGTTCGTGGGGTAATTTTGTACCGGAGGTGTAAAAATGTGTTCATGGTAATCCTCCATCCCAATGCTGCTTGTATCCTCCTACAACGTGTGAAACGTACAGCAGACATTATTATTAACTTCTTTATTCAATTCAATTTATTCAATGGTAAATGGAACACTGAATGCGTCCGAATGTCGCTCAAGCTCAAATTATAACTTCGAAAGTCGATTGTTTTGTAGGTTTGTGTAACGAACTCGTCTAGAAAGCTCCAGTAGCCAAATAGGACGTTTTGCTTTTAAGGAATACCCAGGCATCATCAAAGCAAATTACGAGCACGGAGATACGTGGACTATTTGACAGAATATTTGGAAAAGAGTTTTTCAACAATAAAAGTTAGTGCGAGTACGAAGATCGCCGCCGAGGCGTTCAAAATTCCCAGAAGAATAATTTTGCAAAAACCTGGTTACCCAATAATATTTTCTTATGAAGAGGAGAAATGTTTCGTGGCAGTATTCAGAGTCTCCCGTTTTCCTGCTACTGAAATGGAATTACGACAAATAATTAAGACGCTACAAGAATATTAAGATACTAAGAACATATAAAGGAAATAGAGGAGCAGTCAATGAAGATCAAAGGAGACATTCAGTGAACCGTGTGCAATGTTTAATTATGACGCAATGAACTTAAAATATGACCTCGGAAAATATTACAAAATGTGGATTGAAATACACTGTGGCCCGAAATAAAGGAGTACATTTGTTAATCTGAAATAATTTTTTTGTTTTTAGGGCGATTTATTTTCTTTTTACAGAGTTAATACCCCAGCATGTCCCCAATATGAGTGCAAATTTTGGTATAAAGAAAATGTACAGGGTCGGACTTACAATTTTTTTTCTTTAATGGTGCATTTGTGATCGTTGCAAATGAAACATGTTTTAGCTAAATTTGAACTGATATGCTCTTTCGGTAAGGGAAGTACCCAGAACACTTCCGTACAAACGAAATTCTCCGAAAGGATTTGCGAATTATCATTTTTTTATTGAAATAAGGAAATAATACATTTTATTAAATAACACAAATTATAACTAAGAAAAATAGCTACATAATTTATAACTTAAAGTAAAATATTATGAATGTGGCCACCATGATTGTTCACCACTTCTTGTAGCCTTCTGCGCCATAAATTGATGGCCCCATTTATTGTACGCTGTTCAAAGTTGTTCCATACAAACTGCATTCGTTCGAAGAAATGGCAGGAAAGATGTAATTTAGTGCTAAGAAGCTTCCGTTTTAGTGAAGATATTAGAAAAACATTTAAAATTACATAAATATTAAAATTCGGCATTTTTTTTAGTTTATGGCTAATGCGCGTACTTAGTACCATTTCAATAAAAAAATGATAATTCGCAAATCCTACAATTTCGGAGAATTTCGTTTGTACGGAAGTGTTCTGGGTACTTACCTTACCGAAAGAGCATATCAGTTCAAATTTAGCTAAAACATGTTTCATTTGCAACGATCACAAATGCACCATTAAAGAAAAAAATTTGTAAGTCCGACCCTGTACAATTTGTTTATACCAAAATTTGCACTCATATTGGGGACATGCTGGGGTATTGACCATGTAAAAAGAAATTAAATCGCCCCAAAAACAAAAAAATTATTTCAGATTAACAAATGTACTCCTTTATTTCGGGCCACAGTGTATATAGATACCTATATTGGAATCATAGATATGCGCAGATTGGTTCAAACAAATTTTTCTATCCAGATATAAAATGTAGTCAGGGCCGCCGCTGCTATGTGTACGATGTGCACACCGCACACAGGCAGCCGAAAATAGGGGCGGCCAAATGGTACTTGGGACTAGTAATTATAAAAATTATTTAATAGAAAATAAAATTCATGGCACCATTATTTGGATGCAATTCCCGTTCGGGTGTTATGTAATTTAGTTTTGTTAAATTAGTTTTACCCATATCAAAGTTTATTAGTGATTCTGATTACTGATTACTTCAAAATGTCCGAAAGAAAAAAAATTATCGCGTTTTAAATATAGGCAAAGAAAAGAAGCGAAAACTAAAGAAAGAAAAAGACTAGCGGGGCAATTTTAATATCTTTCTATAATATAAGCTAGAACCTGTACCTATGTATTGTATATGGGAATGCGACAAAATGTTACAGTGTCATTTTGCTACTTCTACTACTACTATTGAAACGACAACTTTTGCCTGATTAGTACCCTTCTATGACGTCCGGTTTTTTTCTGGTGCGGGACCGCGGACCCCTTAGTTGTATACAGAGAGCGTATAAAGTTTCAAAACCTTTTTTTTCTTTTTTCCCGTAGGAATTTGCGAAAAACGCTTGAACACGTCAAATTGATTTGTTTTAAAAGAAGTATTTTGAGACCATTTTCATTTTTCCACCTCCCTCCGTTTTCAAGTTATGACGTCAGAGCCATTTTTTTAAAATACAACCCCCTCCATTTTTTAGTGGATTTTTATAGATCACAGAATTCTGATTTAAGTAATATGCACATTTTAGCTTTCTGACCAATAGTTTCCGAGATATTAATTTTTGAAAGTAAAGAATGTAGACTATTAGTGGTAATACTGATTATGCTATTTCTATTTTGTAATGGGTTATCACTTATCATCAACAAAAAAAATCCTTATTGAGAAAAAAATACCAATGATTTCTTTTTAATACGTAGGTACTAAACAAGTCACAAAAATAATAGTAACGGAAAAATATTGATTAGGGACAAAATAGCACAATCGGTATTACCACTAATAGTCTACATTTTTTACTTTCAAAAATTAATATCTCTGAAACTATTGGCCAGAAAGCTAAAATGTGCATATTACTTAAATCAGAATTCTATGATCTATAAAAATCCACTAAAAAATGGAGGGGGTTGTATTTTTAAAAAATGACTCTGACGTCATAACTTGAAAACGGAGGGAGGTGGAAAAATGAAAATGGTCTCAAAATACTTCTTTCAAAACAAATCAATTTGACGTGTTCAAGCATTTTTTGCAAATTCGTACGGGAAAAAAGAAAAAAAAATGTTTTGAAACTTTATACGCTCTCGTAATATAAAAGAAGATTCACTCAATAAATGTGTTGGCGAAAAGGGGTTTAACTAATTTACAATAAACAAGGATTGGGTCTTTCAATCTATGTATACAAAAACAGTAGATTGGTACATTGGTTTTGGTTGTTAACAGGTTTAAGTCCCCATTGTGCTTTAATCTTTGTAGTGTATAGTGGTTACAGGTTACAGGTATTAAACAATAGTAAAATTCTAAAGAACAGAACATCCGAATTCTAAGTATCGTGTTTGTAACTATTAAGCTCTTTCCGCGCTTTAAGATACCATCTAATACTAATATCTTAACTAATTAGTAAGCAACAAATTAAATATAAATTCGAAATCCGAGGGGCTAACTTCACAGAGACGTTTGCATGCTTTGCTATTGAAAGTTTATGATATTTTAGGTTTCGGGTTTCGGTTATGTATAGTTGGTTCCATTGGTGATTTTATTATATAAGTATGTCCCTCCTGTAGAATACTGAAAAGTCCCTTATTAACCTTTAATTAAATACGATTGTGTCCAATTTCTAACGATTTGTAGGAATATGAGAATTTTTCTTGGTAATCTTGCAATACGATATAAGTAGCACAGCTCACAGTTTTTTGTAAAAAGTGAATACTAGCATTTATCCTTATTATATCGTTGACTAGATACGAGCAAAATTATTTAAATAGATTAAACTATTTCGTTGATATTCTTTAGTCAATGACTATTTCAACAGAGACTGTCTAATGTGGGAAGTTTGTGCAAAAATTTCAATATTTAAATAGTGAATGTGTGCATAATGAAAATCCGGTTTAAATTCAGTTTTCTGCTATAAGTCGATCGATTTTTATAATATTAAGCTGGCTTATAATATAAAAAAAAGAAGCATTTCAAGCAAAACAAAAAAAAAGTGAAACTGTATTTTCGTCCGGCACGAAAGGTACGCTGACGACTTGCTTGGACATAAAACGCGTCCAATTCCATAATGCAAAGAATTTCTTTTATGCATCATGTATAAAAGCGAACAGGACTGATACAGCATGCTGGTGCCTTCGACAGTTGGCCAAAGAAATTTAGTAGGAGATGTTTACAAAGAAGGATACGTTTCGTATACAGTTTATCTGGATTACACCATCCTGCTATGGCATGCTACAGGCAGATGCACCCTAGCCAATATTATAGTAGTCGCTGTATCCGTTCTAAGGATCTTTTTACTGTAAACATTCTGAATTTTGTTTTAATTATATAAGTTCCTTGCAATGTTCAAATATTTTTAGTACATCAACACATTCGACCCATTTTATTTTTGATCGTTCCAATTGAAAGAGGTTAAAGAAATGTTTATAAATCTATGAACAGTTAGTTACATGACATGAAAATAATATGTACTGCGTAGGTACGTATTTTATAAAGTGCAGAAAAATTCAATGAGTAACTGTACTTAACATCAATCATCTTGTATGATTGCATAACGTTAATATAATATTTTTGTGAAAGTTTCAGTTTAATATAACTTGACACTCAAATTTATATTAATTTATATTAAGATCCACTTGTCGCTAATGAAACGCTGCATTTAACATTTACAAGTAGGAACTACTACATTTCGTTTTATTGACCTATAAAGTATTAATATAATGTTTTTCTGGACACTTTCAGTTTATTACTGGCATGGCAGTAACTTTAAAACGGGAACCCTCTGAACGCAATCGGTAGTCGCATTTGCAAATTGCACTAAGCTAATTTTGAAAAATCCAACGATTTTAAATAGTAATACATATTTGGTTATATCTACGTTCGTACCTACGTTTTGTCATTTTTCCAAGTAAAAAATGGTCAAGTTACGAATACCCACGTGAAGCTAGCAAAAATTCCGGGAATAACTTTGCATATTTAATGTGAAGTTAGTAATAACTTTTCATAAATAAATAAACAAACCTTATTGTAACCGAGATATTAAACAATCTACATGCGCCTAACTTTCTTCTTAAAAGGTCCACATCACTGTTCATTTGAAAAGGACCAATCATTAATTTTACAAAAATGCGCAGTGTTAGAAAGAAATGTCGAAACACGTCAACTTTTAACTTGAGGGGGGCACTTTTTGGCGCTATGTAATAAACGTCTGATTCACCCCCTCGCTACTGGAGATACCCCTTACATTCGTCTGGACGTCTGTGCTGTGTGTCTGTGCGTTGCACAATGTTACAGGATTTAGACTTTAGAAAGCTGGAAGTGGTGTCAGGTGTCATCTTATAGGAAATTCTTTGCCGATTCCAAATCTCTGGTAGATTTTTTGATCTGATCACCCGTTCGCAGTTGGGAGCCCGTTCAAATTAAACTTCGATATTAAGATAGGTATTATTAAGTTTTGTGTTTTGAAGTAGGTTGAAATTAGAATTCTATAAGAATTCTCACCTTTTGAGCTTTGTTTCAAGTGGCTTTAGCGTGATCCGTGTCGTGGGACTTGCGGTCAAGTAGATTTTTAATGAAATACAGTGGGACTTGCGGTTAATTTTATTTTCGCAGTGGGACTTGCGGTCTTGAGTATTAATGTTTTAAATGGAATTAAAAAAACAGATATTCAAGAAAATCGAAATCATTTAGAAACTTGTTATTACAGATGCCTGCAATTTTTGTCTGTATCCTGTAAAGAAATTAAAAAAACAAAATTTTTGATAATTTATCAATGCTTGCACCAATTAATACTGTAACTCAGCAATATAAAATTGTAACACCTGCAATATGGTCCCTATTGAAGTTATTGTCTCATATTAATGCCGAGAAAGGTCCAAAAATAGATTAGTGGAGAGCACTGCCTTTGTATGATTTATCACCTGACGAGATATCAGTAGATACATTTTGGGGTAACTTATTAACACATGAAGGCTTTAAAAACTTAGCTACCGTTGCTAGTAATGTTTAATGTGTACCACATTCAAATGCAGAATGTGAAAGAATATTTTCTAAAGTAAATAGTATTTTAAAAACAAAAAATAGGAATAAGTTTAATAATGCTACTTTAAATGGCTGCGTTTTAACAGCTCAAGCTACGAAAGAACGAAGTAATTGTGTTAATTATAATTATGCATCAACAAAAAATATGATGCAAAATTTCACACATGCTATGTATACTTTTAAAAATTCAGAATGTGAAACTAATGCGATTCCAAAGTTATCTGAATCAGAGTAATTTTTTATATTTAAGTACTGGTCGTACGGAGAAAGATTGCTTCGGGTGCGCAGGTGAACTTCGTGTATTCGGAAGCGATCGGCATGTAAACTGCTTTTTCCACGTTTAACACTGGCGTTGCTTTTTATGAGGAAATAAAACTCGCAGTGTTTTTAAATTTATATTTTAGTAACAAGTAAGAAAAAATACGTATACATGTAAAATTAAATCACATATACTCATTTAAGACAAAAATCTTTTTTTTTTAATATTCAAGCCAGATGTTACTAATTAAACGGAATTTAGCGGCGACACCACTGGTATCATAAGATTGCCAAGCTTGGAAAATTTACAATTATACGAGTGCGCATCCGACCTTGGGGCAATCTTTCTCCGTACGACCAGTAATAAAAGTTTATTTTCTTGTAGGTATTTCTTTTTTTAATATTTCTAAATTAAGTACTGTTGTACTCGTATTTCTATGCATTCAACGAAAATACTATAATTTTCTTTAAAATGCTATAATTCTGGCATCGATGTACTATATCATAATATCCAGCAGTGTGTGTTCTGATGTTGTGAGTGTATTATGTACATACTTGCGTTTGAGTGTATTTGGACGGGTTAGAGGTATCATATGAGTGGGTATTAAAGTGTTTTGTGTTTGTAATGAACTTGTGTATGCGACATAGTTTCAGTGTGTAGAGGGAGATATCCATGTTTCATTTTGTGTTTGAGTGGTATTAGGTATTCTCCATTGCACTTTAAGTTCCTGAGCTATATCAGTGTATTTGCGATGTTTCTTTGCGTGTGTATTGGCTAAATCGTTTGTGTTGGGCTATTATGCATATGATTTTTTGTGTTTTACCTATAAGTGTTATATCTGGCCTATTGTTATATATTATTATTATTATTATTATTATTATACGTAATTATACGTGTAACTATAAGGTGATCGCAAGTATCACTGCAAATATAAAATTGAGCGCATTTAATTAAAAATCTACTTGACCGCAACTCCCACCAAATCGGGTTTAGGTATCACGTATCAAGTAGTACCTCATTTAAAAGGTCTGGCAAATCTCCATTGAATCATATGTTTTTGACTTTGATAGCAATGGAAGGCTCGTTCCATTGTTATTTAATTGTTGGATAAAATGAATTTTCTTAAGCTTTTATGATGTGATTTGACTGGAAGTTGAATTGCGGGGAATCCAATGCTTAAGGCGTAAGTTATATTTGAAATTGTAAAAAATTACATATAAAATGAACGAGATGAATCACGGAACGAAAATGATCGAAGTTCGGTATGAAATAAATAAACCGACAAATTTGGGGTGAAAATGAAGGGAATGTTTATATTACAAATCTGTAAATAAATTATGACAAATTGCGGAGGTAAGAGATTTACGTACATCACTGGAATTGTTGAAATATAAAAAAAAATTGTAAATAAAACCACCAAGCTTAACTTCAAAATATGTCTAATATTAAGTAAATAAACATTATTTTACAAAATAAAAAATTGAATTATTTAGTACCTAGGTACATTGCTTAAAAAAATAATGTGTAAAAACAAAAAGCAAATTCTTTTTACAAAATACCATGTCGGAATAAAAGCGGAAAGAGATCAGCCCTCGTACATCGTACCTGTAATATTTGAAAAAAACCGACCATATCTAAAATATTTTTGAAAGTATCTCTGGTAACTTTGAATTTCATATCAAATTAACATTAAAACTTCATAATCGATTAAATCTTTAAAAAGTAAATTGGCTTTCCACAGTAGAGTGAGGTGTAAGATGTGTCAAGTATTAGTTGTAACTTTTTTTCACTAACGGAACCGACGTATGAATTAAATACACATAATTTCATTGATTTGACTAAATTGGCGTAATAATGTAAGTTTGATAAAATGTGCTTATTGATTAGTGATCAGTGAACAAAATTTATACCGCATATACTTCAGCATCGTATTACAAAGAGAATAGCGGGACCTGTATTTTATCTTTCTAAAGGGAATGACATGTCTCTTCAAAACTGCTTATGGTAGAACGCACATTTTGTTCATCGTTAAAACCACCCTTAGTTCCATCCATAGTACGACATATATAGGTATATAATCTGAATAGGAAAAGACAGAAATTGCATCAAAAGAATCAAGTTTTTTTTGTCTCGGATTCAGGTATAAAATATGGGGTGAGTTCTAAGAAAAGACCAGTGGGTCTTTATTCCAAGAATTTTAGGAACGATCGGCTACCCTAAAAGGATGTCTGACCCTTGTAACTTGTCACTATTTGACATTTGAGGGGGAGGTTCTCTCCTTACCGTTCACAGATTATGAAACATAAATTAAATTTTTTAAAGAGGACATTTCTAAAAATATTTTTTTGTCGATGGGAAAGGCATGGAAAGTAATATAAGTCGGTATATTAGAATACTTTAAAAATAAATATTAGTAAAGTGTTGGTAATGAAATACTACAGTATCCTTAAAAGCAGCTGCTTGCGTATTTTACTTCAAAGGATTGCTCACGTGAAACTTTATACTGACTTGAACTAAATTGTTGCTAATACAAGAAAAAGTCTAATATTACAAATCAATATCCAATCTACGTTCGTAATAAAATTTTACTTTTAATTCAACCACACCTTCTTTCTAAATTTGTGTTTGACGTAGTAGGTTAGAAACGAGATTTAATAAGAAATCAAATCTGTACATTACACGATTACGACTTGTTGTTGCAGCGCCGTAAGATAACGGCACTGCGTGAATACTTTTGATTATTATTTACGTATCGGAATAATGTTTGTCACTAAATTAGAAATTATCATTTTATCGATGAATATTTACTTATGCTTATGTACTGTTTACATAAACACATTTCAGAACACTATCTATTATAGACTTTCGAAGTACTGCGACCTCAATGCACTTGATTAACTTAATTAATTGCCACATCGATTTCATTTTCCGAAGCAAGCTGATCACATTTTAGTACGATAGATTAGGGCAAGGATCGCGCTATTAATGATAAAAGCACCAAAATTTGAGGAAACGTTCATTTTGATATAAGGAACAAAATAAAACCGGGCGGCATTCTCAAAAACCCCCCTGACGGATTCGGCAGGGGAGGAAAGGGACGGAGGGAGTGAAGCATGGTCAAATGCGTATTGCAAGCAAACGGTAAGAGCTGGAGCTTTCTAATAAAAACCAGTAGATGCGTAATTAAAATGTCTATGTATTATGTTTCTAGTATATTTTTCGTATATGTACAGGATGTCCTAAAAATCACGACTATTCCAAAATTCGGCATTATCGCAGCGTTAAAACGGTCCAATATTTCGCGATAGAACAGGTGGCCTTGGATAGAATTAACGGCCAGTTAAGTAGTTTTTAAAAGTATAATTGCATTATACAGTTATAGAGTAGCCTTTCTCATAAGTGTACAGGGTAGCTCAAACATCCAATGCAATATAACTTTTCAAGACAGTTATGAACAATTGAATTAGGCCCTAAAACAAAAAAAATGCTGAAGAAACAAAGACTATTCACTAAGCAATTTTGTACACTGACCTGTAATGGTCTTATTAGAGTTTGTTGCTAGGGTAAATTGAGGTCATCACCACATTTCCCTTGGCAGACACAGAGAGTTGTGCATAGGATGTTGGCCTTAGCACATTTACAGTTGAAGGCGCAGTTGGTCTTGCAGCCACATTTTATTAACTCTGCACAGCTTTTGGCAACAGGTTGAAGTTCGGTCCAGAAGGGCTTCCACAAGCTGGTTTCTTTGTCCTTGGTCCAGCCCCAATGCTCTGGTGACGGTACCTGAGGATCACTAGCCAACTGCTGACCCCATATGTGAACGCCCTGTAGAACGGCACGCTTCAAGTGTTGCATAAGTGCAGAACGTGTGGGCGGAAGAGATTCAAACAGTTTGTTTCCTTTCGTTGTGCAGATGTGCGTTCTGCAACTGTCGATGTCGGTCTCTGCGCTGGTTCTGTCGTAGATTAGGATGACAAATCTCATTACTGTATTTAATACGTGAGTTGGAATCGTATCAGGTTGGTCATACAGCTCCATGAATGTGCTTGTGAGTTCTGGCATGGTTTTCCACACGGCAAATGCTGTTTTCTTTCCATGTCCAACGAATGCTGAAACGGTGTCACAACCTGTGAAGGCATGAAATAATGGCAGAACTTTGCACATCTCTTGCTGAAGTTGATGAGTGATTTCATGAATCTATAAGTACTTTATGTGATCTCCCATGCCAAAACAAACGTACAGCCTCTGGATTTTGAGTTCTTGGTATGCAGCTATTGCAAGCACAACAACATCAGTATCGACTGTTCGGATCATGATAGAGTTGTACCCAGGGGTGGGGCCCCAAATTTTGAACAACCGGCTCGCTATTATTTCGAAGAAAAAACGGTAAATGAGTACATTGTCTTCATTTATTTTTGTACATTATTTATTTTACTTATATTACTTACCTTACCACTTAGACTAATTAGTATTGTATTTTGTATTGTCAATTCACTAAACAAAGTAAGTTTTTATAGTAAATATAATCTGTAGAAAACGAACAAATTATAAAACAAAATAAAGTTGCAACATGTAACGAAGGAAATAATAAAGCGGGCGATACCATGTAGTGTGTGCCGAATTTAACAAGCGGCTCCAGCCCGCCCCTGGCTTGTCCCATTATTTGCAGCATGAAGAGCATGAAGCAGCATACGGGTATCAGCTTCCTCGTGAGTAGATGGATATAGACTTTGTATTGGCTCGTTCGATGTGCAGAAAGCGGATTCATCAGATGTCACTATCAAAGTCTTATCTTCCACTTTCATGTTTCGCAAGTGATTGGTGAGTAATTGAATTAGCTTTTGCTTATTCTCTGCATTTTGCAGAAATTCGAAGAATCGGATAATTCTATGAACCTTATTTTCAACTTCAGTTGGCTGAATGGCACCAGTAAGTGATTAATTTTATTAACAGATATTTGATTTATATCTCCAGTTATTGTCAGTAACTATCAAATCGGGTTTAATTAGCTGAGCCAATGCCATTTATTCTATTACGATACATAGGACCGTTTTTAATCGCAACAAAGGCGATTTTATTGGGTTTTTCGTGATTTTCGTGACATCCTGTACATATACGAAAAATATACTAGAAACATATTACATAGACACTTTAATTACGCATTTACTGGTTTTTATTAGAAAGCTCCAGCTCTTACCGTTTGCTTGCAATACGCATTTAACCATGCTTCACCCCCTCCGTCCCTTTTCGCCCCTGCCGAATCCGCCAGGGGGGTTTTTTAGAATGCCGCCCGATTTTATTTTGTTCCTTATATCAAAATGAACGTTTCCTCAAATTTTGGTGCTTTTATCATTAATAGCGCGATTCCAGCAAAAAATGTCCTTAATCTACCGTACTATTTGATGTAATGTTACCCTACTAGACATTAGAAGTAAGAGTAAATAGACTTTATCTACATGCAGTGTACGTAATTTCCAAAGCGTTTTTTCAGTCATTCGGAAACCCGTGTGAAGTTAGCCCCCACCGCTTTTTGAAATTTATTATCTTTTATTTGTGTGTTCGCTATTTTTGTGAATATTATTATTTATTTGTTATGTAATATTATTATAAATATGAATATTAATGAGGAAAATGTTATTTTAAATAACAAAATAACTCATAATTACAACCAATTTATCTTCAAATAAAAAATTGTAAGTTTGAATTTTATAAACTTTTTGGTTATCATGTTTAATTACTACTATGAATATTAAAAACCGATAACGTTAAAAAATAGCCAAGCGACACCTACAAACGATAGCTGAAAGAAAAAAAATTTTACATTTCGGAAGTTGGGGGGCTAACTTCGTATCGGTCATTCGGAGTGCTCAAATTTAGTGCCTTTTATCTTTTTAAGATTTGTTAATGTCTACCTATAGGAGTGTTATCGTATCACAAAATAAAAAAACTCTGCCATGTTGTATTTAATCTCAGAGAAATTAACATATTTGCAGTCTTGTATTAGCAGGGGAGGATTTTCAAAAACAAACTAACTTTAATTTGATATGAAGGGCTAATTTTTACTCAATTCTACGAATTATTAAAAAATTAAAAGTATTATGTAGTTAGATATTTTTCTGGTTATAGAAACTAATTATTTTCCTGTAAATGAAATATGCAGACTACTATGAGTAATTTTTATATCGTATTGTTCTCGTTCTGAATTCGTTTTTCATTTTATGTAACTATCCTGTTTAAGAAATCTTTCTACTCGTTATTTTAACCTTTCTTATGGGACTAAAGATGAAAGATAGTGTTCGGTTCAGTTTCTGGTAGAAAAAGAATTTTTCTTATTTATTTTTTAACTTTTATTATTTTATTAGTACATATATGCTTTCTTAAGAATTTATAAGTCCCGGAAAGACTTTAGCACTTTCCCTCCTCGTGGCGAACTCAGTCTCCATAAAATGGGTAAGTAGGTTTTATCTAGCTACACGGCCTCCCTGGATATATTCCAGATATAATCGGGCTAAAAAAAGCACACTCAAAATCTATTTTTTTTAAATCCGCCCCACGAAGGGGGTTGAGGTCATTAGTCCTATACGCTTACAAACATCCATGTCCGGAGGTATATTTTTATCACCAACCGGTCGGGATTCGAACCCGAGACCGCCAGGTGTAGTTTATTGGTATACCAACGGTACATCCACTACACCATGTACGGCAATTAAAACTATTATTATTGTTATTATTATATTTTTTTGTGTTTTTGGGTTTCAGTTCAATTTTTTGAAAGGAGAACTTTGAAAATATAAGGAAACGTATGTGAGGAAACCATTAACTGGGAACAAAGATACCCTGTATGCAATGCATTCAGGTTAGATAAATCTAAACAATTGCTGAAAATTTCGCATCTCACATTGCTCCCGTGTAAGTTACTTTCTACTTTTTCGTACCATGATTACAGAGTGGATGTGGAAGAATATTATTTGAATGAAGCGAGAAAGTGAAAACGAGAATGTTGGTTTAGAAATCTAGGTTTTTACAAATACTTTAATTCCGTTGTGTAATCAACTTTTCTGTATGATTCGGATACAAAATCACAAAACCTTCCTCATGATCATTTATTAAATTATTAAATTGTTTGTAAAGTTGAATATAAACGGGTGGGATTAAATTAATTACTTGATAAGTTACAAATGGTAAGAGTGGAATTAATTATGGAGAAAGGTGGATTAATGAATAAGACCTAATTGCTAGGATACTACATGTTTCGACAAACAATTTGTCATCTTCAGGCTAAAATTAAGTAAAGCAATAAAATTGAAGCTTGTTGTAACAATATACTTACTATAACTTTTTTGCTGAATATTTTCAATAATTAAACAAATTGAGAATAATCTTCTAGCATTGCCAGATCGAACAAAATTACAGTGCAAATACCGCAATTGTTATGCTTATGACAGTTATGATTAATAAATGTTGACGCAATAGTCCATGACTATCTTTTATTCAAAAACCCTTTTAATACGTCAAAATAAGTTTTAAATGTTAGCTTTAAAAATCACATAGAAATGATATATCATATATGTTTATCTTTAGCAAACTTTTATATTTTGACCGCCATTTTGACGGTGTTCCCGATGAGTTACAGCGAAGCGCATGATGATCTATGGTTACTTTTTGATGCTCTTTCAGAATCTGAAGTCTAGAATTTAAAAAATTCCTTAACACAAAGAAGCCACGCACAGACACAGAAGGAATTCATACACCGAACAAAAGTTCGGTAAATGAGAAAAAAACTAAACTTCGTCATGTTAATGTTACACACGTATTGTTTATATTGGCCAAGCCAAAGTCGCCATGTAATTTCTATTTTTAAATCAAGTTGTAGCGTTAAGACAAAATGAAAACCTCAAATTGTTGGTGCTTGCAGCATTTTGCATATTTAATAAAACACTTTGCTGTGTACAGTATATACTATTAAGTGAATTGAATATGAATAATAGACTCATAATTACGTTTAATAATTGTTTTGTGGAAAGTGCATTAATAAATAAACCTCAGTAATTATCAATAATTGTTTACTTTTCAATTTAATGAAGAAATAAAAAGTTAATAAGTACGTGGTATGTAGACCTACATTTAGAAGTAATTTACTGGATTCTTCGCGGTATTTTAATTTTGTATTCATGTTTAGATTAAACGAGTATATATAAAAACATGGCGAAAATGATAATAATTAGCTATTGATAATTATTATTAAAGGTAACGTGTAGTCTTTGTTTAGAAAGGTTTTCAAGGGCGAACATGACAATGCAGACGATACAGATTTCATGGATATTTTGTTTCACACTCGACTTCGTAGACTGACTCTACGAATTGTTCAATGGCGAATGTGACAATGAGATACGGGCGATACGGCACTTATTTTAAGAAGGACATTATTGAAATATAGGTGATGGTATCATTCAAGAACAAAAGGTCCAAATTTGAAAATTGGGAGTGTGCCATTTCTTCAGTTGAAGTTTTGGAAGTAATGGCTAAGAATACTATATAGATATAGAATACCGTTGAGTATCCAATATGTGTGTCGATTTAGGAACCAATCAGACTTTAATACTTACTAATTAATAACAAAAAAATGCAGAGATTAGCAATGTAACATTTTTTTGGAAAACAACAAGCAAATAATCAAATGGAAAGATTTCAAAGTTATAGTTTTAATTAGATTTTAATTATTCAAATTAAAATCAAGAATTATTTATTTGAATAAAACAATAATAGTTTTTAATTCAAGAAGTATTAAATCATATTTTAGCTACAATATAACAAATAAATTAAAGTTGTTCTCCATTCCTACTGGGGAACCAATAAAACTGATTTTCAGATTTTCTTATCGACATATTAGATGCAACGCATCCCAACTCATCTGAACAGGTTTTATTATTTCTTTCATGGGATTGGAAATAAAACTACTAAGTTTGGTAAAATATAATTAGTGTAGGTAATATAAACCATCAATTAAATGACTATTATCTACATTCATAGTTTTGTTTTGATTAAAAGTAATTATTTCATCTTTCATTTTATTGCTATGTGAAGGCCGTGCCTCAGCTTGCTTTTTGTATGTACTTCCTAATTGTTCGTTACTTATTAAACCTTGCCGGTTAATTAATTAAATAGTGTATGTTTGCCTATCACAGAGATCTGTGTCATTTTAAACAAAGTTAAGGAAGTTAGCGTGAACGATATACAAAAACCATAAAATTACAATGAATTGAGATTATTAAAGCTATTTGATATTTTATGGATGGACAACTACAAATGAAGATTTTTGAATATTTTGGAAAAGATTAAACCCATGTTTTTTAACCTTTTCTATACCATTAAAGCGGCCAAAATCGCCTTTATGACCACTTTAATTCTTTAAACGAATGCAACGGGTTGATGTTTACGAAAAGCTAATAAAAGTATTGATTGCACGAAAAGAGCAATTTTCTTACCAAACTAAAGGACACTTATGCCAAAGGTTTCTTGCATGCATTATTGCTTCCTTCATAGTTTCAAATTAGATTGTACCAAAATTCGCTTTATCACATCAAGTCAAATGGTTATCGAGAGGTAAAGTATTCACGAATTCTGGAACTTTGATTCGAAGTTAGTATTTAAGTTAAGGGTGCGAAGGTTGTAGCAGGGTGGTGATTATAATGCAAATCACGAACGATAAAAGAAATTTTCAATTAAACAATATTTTCAATTTATGCTGTAACGAATTTGTGTGGAAATGCACGGTAACTTTTATATGAATGTGAGGGGTAAGTGAAAGTGTAGACGTAACTGATAGATTTCTACACAATAAAATCTAATTTCTCGCCTTTAACTTACGAACAGTTCGAGACAAAGACACAAAGAAAATTGAATTTGAAAAATATAAATTAAGAATAGAATCACTTAAAAATATGAGTCAAAACTATAAATTTATTATGTATATCTTTATATGTTTAATCAATATGTATTTCAATTGCAACAGAGTCAATTATATAATAAACTTTATTTATAAAATGCACAAATATATCGGCGGCGTTTGCTGCCTTTGTCAGTTATTACATTATTGACTCTGTTGCAATTGAAATACACATTGATTATAAAAGACAGTCAAATAATATTTAATTCTATATTATACACATGTTGATATGTGTAGTATAATTGGATTTTTGGAAAGTTCTAAATAGCTGACCTGGAGGTTGCCCCGTTTCTCTCTTTCTCCTCATCTTCTTTTGCGTATTCTGTTTGTTTAAAATCGCTGGGATCCATATCAGTTGACCAGTAGTACACAAAATGGGGTAACGCGAAACTTGGAAATAGTAATCACTAAACCTTCCCCATATGAAATTTTATTGAAATTTAAATTTAAGGAATTACGTTAAGTTTAAAGTTAATGAAAAATTGAAAGCAAAAATCGCAAAATTAAGTAATTAATAATATGTATAAAACTACGACATGTTTCGACAATATCTGATTGTCATCATCAGGCTACAATTACTTACTTAATTACTTTAAACTACTAAAAAATCCGAAAAAAATGGTATCATTGCAATGAAATGAGAATAAGTCAGAAACTATTCAAGATAGGGATAGGAACATGTAATACCAAAATATGCCCATTTTGATTCTCTATCAAATGCAATAGTAAGAAAATTGAGTTTTCAGTCTTTGAATTTTCTTAAATTTGGAGCCTCATAGGTGACGTCGTACGCAACATAACTTTTTTTAAGTACACGAAAAGAAAGCCCTATTCTTCCTTTAAGCGCTGGTGAACACTCGATTGCCATAGCTACAACCGTTTTCAAGTAATGAATTCTTAAAGTACCGTCTGCATCCGCCATTTTTTTTAAATAAATGAAAATAACTTAAAAACTATAACTTGTAGATATTGACATGTTAGCATCAAAAGTTATGAAATTTCACATAGAATCCAAAAATGCAATAAAAAATAGGGGTTGCCATTTAAAATAACAAAGTTGGTAGCTACTTCCGGCATTTCCGGAAGTGCTGCCATTTTGAAAATGTTTTAGATCGATTTGGCTTTTTGAGTAACCCCTGAGTACAAATTTTCAAAAATCTACCTATAAAACTTTCCCAAAAACGTTTAACTAAAGCTCCCAAAAAAACACCCTGTATATGTCTACAAATTTCTCTACTTCCTAAATATTATTATTAGTAAGTATTACAAAGGAATAAGTTTGTTTACTGCGATAAGTGAAAAGTTGTCTCGTTTTGCTTTTTGGTCTATTACCTACAAACAAATGCAAAAAACTAATTGCTATTATATTTTGGTATGGTAATGTATGTAGAAGGTAATGAAATACCTAATTGCTGAATTTGAAAAATTCATACGCTTTATAGTCCTTTTTTTGTGAAGAAAATCCAATAACGTCAACAGTTTATCGACTAAACACTTAAAATTTGCATTAGTAACAATTCATCGATTCTCAATGGGTACAAATGTTATCAAAATCCGCCCCCCCCCCCCCAACAATTTTGTAAAATATGCCCTCAAAATAAGGGGACTAAACTTTTTACTCTGATAGTATTGACTTTGAAAACGGTCATAGCATGATGAATTGATTAAAATAACTTTATTATTAGCATTCACGTTTCTCTTTAAGATGAAATATCAAAATTGCACATTGTATGTAAATCACGCAAACTTCCATGTTACGTAATTACCAACCTGCAACGCATATCCTTGAAATGTACCTACATGTACTTAAATCGTTTCATCCTTTCGTTGAATCATCATCGTCCCCCATGTAATTAAATAACTGTGAAACGCTTAATTTGAAAACGAAAAAAAAATTGCGTTTTTATTTTTCTCGATCTTAATGCATCTCCAATATTAATGACAATACTATCTATAATTTATTGTAAACGAACCCTCATGCAACGTAAAAATAGTTTTTAAGTACCTAACCGTTTTTTTTTATACGTCATTCTACTAAACGACATTGTGATTATCCTTGATGTCTAGACTTTTATTTTAATACAAGCGTGGTGTTTAATTAACAAATCGTATTTGATCAAAAAATTTAATGTGTAAACAGCGGTATATAAATAACGTTGGTTTTCAGTCATATTTATTAGTCCGAATTTGTTTTATTAAATAATGGCAATTTATCGTACAAGTGGACTAGAAAATCGGTACGTCTAACTACAGAGATAAATGGGACTTCGTATTTGTATACTATAAATTCAGCTGCCGTCCTTCCTGTAAGGCACCACATGCAATTTTATACATGTCTACTATTGACATTTCCGTTCAATTTGGTTTCCCATGAATTGGATCTTTTTCAAAATTATAAAATTAAAGAAATATGTGACGCATTTTTCATGTTTTGTTAATTAGTTAATTAGTTTCAATAATAACAGTATAGGAGGTTTTTTTATACGATAATGCATTTCATGTTTATGGTAAATCTAAGAAAATTTAAGACATTTTGAAACAGTGAAATATATCTAATTGTTAAGTGTATTATTATACCGACGTAATTAGTTGAGTGCAATGTATTTTATAGATAATTTAACAATAATACAGCGCGTTTCGTTACAGAGCGATACGTTCAACGTTGCGTTGCATTTAATAAGAATTTTGAAAATGTGTTTTCGTGCGCTTAGTCTTGTAGGTCACAATGTTGTAGCTGCATATACACTTGATGCTTTGAATGATACACCACAACCATACAAACAAAAATATTTTTTTATTGCTCGCATGTACGGCATACAAGGAGAGGACCGATATTAACACAGGGGCGATAGAAAAGGATATAATGATCGGGTCTGCTAGTACGTATTTCCAAATATCAATGCATTTGTGGAGGTTTTTTCCACAAAAAGATGCAAAATATTCCAATGCTTTTTGTTATCACTATATAATAACCGAGACGTGTGTATATGTTTGTGTTGCTGTGCACTTTTCCGACAGTCGCCGAATCCTGACGAATGCGGATGTGATATTTTAAAACCAAAGCTATTATAAATTTATAACCTACAAATTAATGCTACAAGCTACAATTATAGATACTCCGCAAACTACGTAAATATCTGCACTAAGTTCTTTCAAAGTAAGTTTTAAACATTTTAGTATAAAAGTCCGTCATCTTGTTCAAGCGGTATTTGTGTCTAAATATATTTTCTTTACTTAGAAAATACGTTCAAAGTTTCCTTATGGAGATTACGTGTAAACTAGAATTCGCTATTTCTGCTTATTTTTGGGTGAAAATTTTGTGTAAACATGCATAGTTTGTCTGTCCGAGGTCCTTAACCCATTTCGAACATTAAAACAATGGCAGAAAGTATTTTCGCGAAAATTTTCAAAATGACAAGTATCGGAAACTTTTTCTCGATAACATGGAAATTTAATTATTTCAAGTTGAAAAGTTATTTAAATGATGAAAAATGATTCTATTATGCCTCGCGTTAACATTTTCATGGTTAAAATGATGTAAAAAGTAGTCACAGCATTCATTGTACGTAGACTAATTTATGTGTCCCGATACCTTCTTTCGGTAACTTTCGAAATGTACATGTTTGTGTGCTTATTTCGAATTTAGAGATTTTGAACGATGAACGATGTCGTAAGTAACATATATAGTCGAATGTTTTCACCGAGAAAAATGTTTTTGTCTACATATTTAACTTAATATCTATTGATGAAAGTAGGTGGCAAGTGTATTGTTACGCTACACTATACCAAAGAGAATACCTATACTTTGACTATACTTCTAAAATATACAACTTATATTGTAATTAAGGGGAAGTAAAATCCATATTTACTGCTGTACATATACGTGTAAATGGTGGCCTTTAGTTAGTGAAATAAACAAAAATTTGAAACTGTTTAAGGTAGAGAAGGTCTTTCTATAAAACAGATGTTATGCAACGTTAGACCAGCTTCCATTTGTACATTTTACGTTTTATGGTATTTTTAGTTTTACTATAGTTAAAGATGAATGTTAAAACGTTCTCCCTAAGGCCATTCGTATTCCCAAAAAGTTGCCAGTGTCCAAATTGAGTTCTTTTACATTCACAATTCATTCTAAACTGTCCTTATGAAGTTCACACGGAATTTGTTATATTTCGTTAATTTTTGGGCAAAGACTATGTGCAAAGACGTAATCAACATTGTGAAAGGGCCATTATGTATTTTTGGTCTCAAATCTATTCCAAAAAGTTTGCATTTTACATTTTTTTTAATAATTGGTAAAAATTTACTATAAGTAGGTAGGAACGAATTCGTATATCTTTACCAAATATCAACCCATTTTTGTGATTTTTACGTCAAATGTAAGTTAATGTAATCCTTTATTTTAGTTACTTTAATAACTTGCTAAATTACAGATACCTACAGGGTCAAAAATCTGAAAAGGTACAAAAATGTAATTTTTTTTCTTTTTTCAAGCAACTAAGCCAGCTCAACAAGGTGTGATATTTTAAAACAAAAGCTATTACAACCTACAATCACAGATACCCCCTCCCCCCAAAGCACGCAAAACGCGAGAATCGCGTGTACCCCCGTTTATGTATCAATATGCAAAAAGTATAGCTAGACAATTCCTTAGCCTTGTTTATTATTAGCTGCATTAAGACGGTTTAATCTATGGGGATATAACGTATGGGTATGGCACGAAAGATGTTTTTGAATTTTTGAACTTAGTTACCAAAACGGCGAATTGATAGCAAATATGTCAACAACAATAGCACTTCAATTTAAAGCAGGTCATTCATGTTCTTGGATTCGCCGTGACTAGACTGCGCCTAACTCATTTTTTTTTAAGATTGTCGAAGATTCTATGTAATTAAAGGGTGATCCAATTTAGACTCTAGGATTTGGTTTTGAATAAAACACAACATATTGGAAAAATCCGAATTTTATTGTTATTAGAAATATGATGTCGGCCAAATGCCCTCCACGACACCGCTGGCATGTAGCATTCTTTTAGCGAAGTTTTTCGTAATCGTTTCCAATAAATGCATCTCCGATAGAGTACACCATTGACAGTAACCGCGTTACCAGTTTCGTCCTCAAAAAAGTACTAAACAGTGCATTTTTGTGGATGCATTGGTTTTTCTTGAATAGCATGTGGATTTTCATGTGTAGTATGCGACAATTTTGGCGATTAACAAACCCATTGAAAAGAAAATGAGCTGCATCAACTTCTGTGTTTTCTAAAACTCAGTTCACAAATGCACGACATTTCAGATGGTCCGCTGCTTCAGTTCTTCCGTCAGTTGAATGTTATATGTCTTTAAATGTAGGTCTTTTTTTAATATTCGTTGAGTAATCCCATATGAAACATTCAATTGCTGTGAACGGTGATGAATTGACGTGCTTATTTCTTCTTACACATTATCACGTATACGAGCAATATTTCACCTGAACGACTTCTGCGTTGATGGCGAACTCTTAGTGTATCAATAAGCATACTACTTGTTTCAAATTTTTGCAGTAGTTCACGAATTGCAGCCTCACTTGTAACATTATTCCGTGATACCAACTGTAAAAATGCAATCTTCCAACATTCACTGAACGAAAGTGGCGCGCAATTCAAATCCCGGAATTCAATTTGGATCACCCTTTATTTGTTGAGAACCAACCTCTTTGGCAATTTCTAAAAAACATTATTTTGTATGTGTTAAGCCATAATAATGTATCTGTTAATACTAAATTAATTTGGGTGCAACTCACCGCAAACATGCGATAGGAGAGCGTATTTGAAAATATTTTAATCTTTTACTTTGGATAATTGTCAAATGAACACATTTTTAGCTTAAATATTATTTTTGAGTTAAACTATATAAAGCCCTATTCATTCCAAGATCAGATAGGTACAAATGTTGGAGACGAATTTTGTTTTTAGTATTCCTTCAAGTTGATCCTGGGTCGTATTTCGCGTAATTGTTCGCAAAAAAAAACTTACAGTTGTGTCAGTTGTATGATAAACGACGTCAATCCAGCTTGCTTAATTTCGGCCATGCTGTCGCATTGGCACAGAGAATTGAAAGACGCTTCAAATGAGGGGTCGCTCAACCCCCTTTCCCTATTTAAATTCTTGAGTTAGGAGTTGCTGGGGGCGTTGGGCTAGGAGGTTGACGTGTCAATGTCAAGTTTGACATCAAAAGTTGTCTCCCAAAAATCAAGAATCGACTTGTCCGAGCGTTTTTTAAGCAGCTAGTCTAAGTGTCCCAAACAGGCATGTTTCCTTTTCAATGGCGCACCCTGTATTGCTATATTACGAAGCCTCTTCATTTGAAGGGGAAATTTTACAATAATAATAATAATAATAGCTATTACTATTATTATTTCTTGCTTGTGACACAAGCGTAGGGACGTCATATTACATAGATATACAGGCGTACATTTACGTCAACAACGTACATATACATTATTATTGGTTGAAATCACTGTCAAGATATTCTATCAAACTATACATAGGATTCTGAATTAGTATGTAGTAGAAATGATTTTGACATTTACAGGTAGCAATGGGCGCCCATAAGGAGGGGTTATAGGGGGCGTTTACCCCCCCCCCCCCCCCCCGGAATCGGACTCTAAGCAGTAATAATTTCTTAAATAACGAAACGTTTTTTTAATTTGCTTCATATTGTTGAAATAGCTCATGATCTTCCCTAAATTGCCCCCCCCCCCCTGGAAATTACTGTATGGACGCCCATGCATGTACCTTATTCAATAATTTGATAGTAACAATAGACAATGGTTTGCCACGTAGCGTAGTGATGATTATAATTTATGTTTCGGCAAACTTAAAGTACCTTTATATCTTAGGTTTAGATTAGTACTATCAGAAATCGTTTGACAATCACCTTTTTTGCTAAGAGGATATTATTATATATTATGAGGAGTGATACTTCATACTGCTGATAAAATCCTTCAATTTTTAAATAGGTCTCTACATAAATATCTAGCTTGTTTAATGTTTATGTTTACCATGCAAAGCACGAATGATTCGTTTATGATCATTACCTACTTCCTCCATTCTTGTACTACTACTCCAGCAAATAATGCCGAAATTGAGAGTAGAATGAACATAAGCGTAATAAAATGAAATTAAAAGACAAAAGTTGATAATTTTTTAATAACAGTACTAACTTGTGTATTTCAAGAGAAATCGTTATTCAAGGGAATACCTAAGAATTTTATCGAATTATTTTGTTTAATAGACATCTCATTTAATTTAATGAGTAGATTACAGTTTACACTACATTTTCAGAATAATACATTAAAAATAGAAAAAAAAAAACAGTTACAATCAGTAAGTGGAGATAATTTATGTAGGCGGTTGTCGTACTTCCTTAAAACACCAACCAATTTAAACCACAAATTCCGAATCTTAGATTGAGCGTAGATTAACTTTTCCAACTGGAAAGAAACCAGAATACTGACCGAATCATTGAAACCGCTTAATTTAACTAACAAATTGATGGATTGGTGAGTCATTATCAACTTCCTATCGTGAATCTTCTACTATTTCTCTTCATCAAGACTGTATCTCTTCGTCGATGCTTATATCGGGCATATGACACTACGCCGAATGCCCACAACGCCGACACGCTTTTTTGATGGTCCATATCGCCGACTAGGGACACTACGCCGACGGACACTACGCCGACAGCGCCCACATCGTCGACAAGTGTACAAGGGACACTTCGCCGAATTTTTCTCTGTGGACACAACGCCGGCAATTTTAATTGCAATTACCTAACATAATATCATTATTTTTAAACTTATTTGCGTAATTAAATGTTGCACTTGACTATGAAAAAGTAGGTATCAATTGAAAAAAAATATACTAAACCTGCAAATAACCTAGGCGCTTTAGTGGCAATCCACGTTTAAGTTTTGCATTTTGCATTCTGCAATTATAATAAAAATCGGCGAAGTGTCCCTTGTATACTTGTCGACGATGTGGGCACTGTCGGCGTAGTGTCCGTCGGCGTAGAGTCCCTAGTCGGCGATATGGGCCATCATAAAATCGTGTCGGCGTTGTAAGCATTCGGCGTAGTGTCCCGGCCCCCTTATATTTATTTATTATTCAAGTTTAATTAATTATAAATAAATTTAATGGAATTTTTCACAAGATATCGCCATATGTGTCTTTAAAACATGCTTTCCTGGGATTTGGTCATTGTTAGTAAAATACATTTTTGGGCATTATTAAACGTAATATCTGGAATGCTGGTTCAAGATTCTGTGCGAAGAATTAGGAACCAAAATCAAAGTGAAGGTATGTGTGCTAAAAATTGTAGAAAAAAAAATGATAATGTAGGCATCATATTTTGCACGTACCGTCATTTATATTTATTGTGATGTAGGGGGAGCAATTTAAATTCAAAATTTTATACAGTATGTCAGATTGAGTTGAATGGTTGATGCAAGATCTGTATTCCACATTAGTTATTCGACAAAAGTATTAAAGTTTTCGCGATTCCTCGAATTATTTTAGGCTTGTCGTTAAAGTTTGTCACACCGAACATCTTTAGGCTTGCCATGCCCAATATCTTGTGAGCCGAAACAAGGTCTTATAGGATTGCCATATTGATGGAATTGAGCGATGCTGCAGAAAAATAAAAGTGAACTCGTGTAAATTAATACAAAACTCGAAATATATAGAGTATTAAGAAGTGTAACGGCTCAATCATAAGAGAAGCAAATGGGAAAGAAGAAAGAAAGGTTGGTGGTTTTGAAAACAGTTTTGGCAACGTCCAAACTATTGACTTTTGAAGTTATAAATGAATACTTTCAGACGGGTGTCAAGCATCAACGGAGAACAATGGAAAGCAAAAAGGAGGAATGGAACATGGGGAAAGCAATGAGAGATGAACTGAAACAAGATTGGAACCCTATTAACGAGAAACTAGAGTCGCAATAAATGTTCAGCGTGGTATACTATTTAAGGAAGCATTTGAGCAACATGTACTTACCTCGATCCAGCATTATGATCGCCAGACTAGCCGTGGAAGTGTTTTTGTATGTTTGTGAAGAAATCGTATCTAGCACCACATTTTTCCGATATGACGATGGTGATACTAGCCAAGGGAAGAGATGAGGGATTTGTGGCGAAACGGATGGATGTTACACCAAGAAAATGGTCTTTTCGTTAGACTATTGGGTTGTATTACAACCTTGCACCTTCGTGGAAGGATGTACCTATGCACCCTGAAACTTCTTCTTATTACCAACAATCAAAAGTTGGCTAAAATGAAAATGTTAAACCTCACCATTGAAGACTAAAATTCTTCAGACAATGGCAGACATGCATATGGCGGTGCATAGCAGTATAATTAAAATTTTGCATCCACATAATTTGTTAATATAGGTAATGCTGCAACACTGGCTAATGTTTTGCATCATGAAGGGTTTCTATCGTCGGAAGTCGGAATTTGTTAAGTAAATGATTAAAAATTTTCAAGGAGCAGGGATACCGCTGATTGGTAATATTAAATATACATTCAATCACAATGTACCAACCCTCTACAACTATCTAATTATACATCAACAAACGTTCTGAACTGATAAGTAACTGACAGCATAACACGGCTAGAATAAAAAGATTATGAAAATTTGAATTGGGGTTAAATTCTCACCCACCAACAGATTAGGTAAGGGTTAAGTTGAGTAAAGTGACAAATGATGAGAAAAACTAAATTGTTGAGATTACCATGAAACTGAAGGTCTGCGTTACTTGTATTTGAACACCATGGACATGTACAGAGTACATTTCTTCCAAAAAATTGTATACTATAACAGTGTTTCAATAGAGTGGTTTTAAGCCATTTTCGGAGGTTAACTAATATTCAGGAAGGGGTTAATTGTAGATTGAGAAATACAAAAACTCGCAACCTCCCCTTGACAAAATTGTTGATTAAAAATTATGATATTTGTTGATTAGTGGCAACATGTTTCGAGATAGACACATACCATTCTGAAGCCCGGTAGCTTTTATAAGCAAATTACATCATTACGTTAACAAATTATTGTCTGAGGAGAAAGAAAAATGTGTGTAAAAATAACTTCTTAACTTAGGTTAACCTTATTTTGAAGAATTTGTTGTACCGCAAAGTTTAAATATTATAAAGTAAAAGGGCACCCTGGCAAAGGGAAAACCGGAATATGCCAGAAGGAAATGATGTAAAAAGATGAATAAAATTATGAAATAACTGCAAGTGAAGACGGATGAGAAAACATGTTGCCACTAATCAACAATACATATATCATAATTTTTAATAAAGTCAAGGGGAGAGGTTGCGAGTTTTTGTTTTTCTCAATGTAATAACTAAAAATAGTTGTAATTGTCCACAAGTTGTGTAAAAAATTGCATAAAAAGTTTTATTTTTCCACAAGTTTACGGGAAAAACGTACTGTAAAATCCCCCTTTTAAATTCTATAGTATAAGCACAGAGTATAAGTAATGGAATTGAAGGTATTCGTCACCACATTGATGACATTGGACATTGAAGTAGTAAAATTATCAGCTGACTCCACGTTCTAGTAATGTTAACGTAATAAAAGCGGCAATTAAATAAAAATAAAAATGAGTTGTGAATGAATTCTCGCATATGAGTGTTTATAATAGCAGATTCTCGGGTTTAAGTGGTTGTACTACACTCTTTTTATATTCAGGTAATTAGCAAGGGGCTGTCATGATGTTTGCTGGATATTGAAGTTTAGAAAGCGGCAATGACGTAAGTTAGACCTTGAATGAACGACATGCGAGGACGTTTGTTTATTGTCCCCGATTTAACGTAGAAACGCTAACTTAAAAACGCCACAACAGAATATTGAGGTTGTTCCGTATGATGAATTTAAATTTCATTGAATGAGAATGTAGAGAAGATTCAAGTTTCTTTCAAAAATACGCTACACGTTCTGTGCGGGCGCCCCCTATCTTAAACCATGCGCACGAAAAACAAGCGATAATCAACATGGCGTCGAACGGTGTACGTATACGTCAAGCTCCTTTAAAAAAACGGTTTTAAAGTGTGGTGGTTCATAATGGATGCAAAAAAGAGTCCAATTCGTAGGACAAAGCGTCAAGCGAAAGTGTTGGAAGACTTTTGGGACTGCAGTGTGTGTACGTTTCGAAATACGGCGGAAGCATTTAAATGTTTGATGTGTGACGTTCGTAAAGGTACATCGACTAGAAAACCTAGAATAAATCCTCAATTAGTTGCACAACAAGTTGCCAGCCAATTTGTGCCAGCTAGTAGTAATCAAAAACGTGAAAAGAAAGATAAAAGGTCGTTAAAAAAAAGGCGGCATCCTCCACGTCTTAAAAATGTTGATAGGAGTTCGGCTCAGACAAGGGAAGTTACCGTAAATAGCGTTACTGTTGTTATCACCGAGTACAAACCAAAAATTAAAACCACAGAGACTATTTCAACGTCCAGTTCATCGGATCACGGTTCTCATTCGGAATCGAGCATGGACGCACGGTGAATCTTTATATAAAAGAACAAAGGGGTGAGTTTTGTCTGTAGTCGCTTAAAACGCAATGTCACTGACTTTATCGGACAATGACTTCGTGATGTCACTACACCGGTTAGTTGTATTATTTTTATTTGGCTCATTGACTGTTTTATTTTAAGATAATAAACGCTTATCAAACTTGTACTAATCATTTTGAGTATTAGAAGACCAACTATCGTCGTTATACCGT
The DNA here is from genome assembly GCA_036250285.1 of Pyrocoelia pectoralis. Taxonomy (NCBI): domain Eukaryota; kingdom Metazoa; phylum Arthropoda; class Insecta; order Coleoptera; family Lampyridae; genus Pyrocoelia; species Pyrocoelia pectoralis. The sequence goes on along the minus strand of CM070075.1, from coordinate 76,274,089 downwards.
GTATTTTGCATTTATTACGATATATTTATTGGTTTTTGTAGTCTGGTACTGTTAATTTCATTAAAAACCAACCGCCGCGCCGTTAGTGAAGCTTTTGAATACTGGTGAAGTATCAGCTTGGTTTGTGACCTTGTAAATAACTTTAATGCACGAAAAAGTTTCCAACCCACAAAGTATGACGACAATGTCGATTATTATTTCTGTGCAGTTTGTTTCAGTGTTCCGATGTTTTTTGTTATACGATATTCGATATTCGCATAGTAGGAACCGATATTGTGTACAACGAAATTGGTCGACTAACAATGCTTATTTGTCAATTTAACATTGCGCTGGTGTCTTCTCATAAAGGACGAAAACGTATTTATAGTTGTGCAAATCGACAGGATAATGGCCGAAGTTTAAAATTAGTTCCAGGAAAGGATTGACGAGAGTTTTTTAACAAAGCGGCTCTCAATCAAATTGTAACGTTAGCAATTTTCGCAGCACCCAGTGTGTTTTGGCAGATCACTGAAAGAAGTCTTCTTACATACATTGAATATTAACACAACATTGACTGTTCGAATCTGTCGCGGCTATCAATATTCAATTGAAATTGCGCCCGATAAATAATGCAAGAGAAGTCTACTATCACTGTGTTGCAGGAAACTTTTGATTTTGTAAGAAAGGTATTCATCACAACGTTACATCAATCGGCAAACTACTCACTTTCATTATTTTATACTCCAAATAGACCATGAAATCGTTGTGCTTATGTTGAGAAGAGAACCAATATCCATTTAACTTGCTGAGCATTATTACACAGTTTGTGAGATATAGAAATAGAAACCTTTGTCGCGCACAAAATCTTCAATTGCTTGATCTAGCCAGAGGGACCGACGAGTCCTACTGTCAAATGCTTTTGTACCTTCTCGATGAACATTTTGAAAATAGAATAATTTCTGCGGATACATTTTCGATTCACCCGATATCACACTATTATTTTCAGAAGCTGCTGAAGTTGTTATTTACGAATTAAGTTGATGCGAGTATTTGGCATTTACAAACTGCATAGGTATAGAAAGATTATTGCAAGTGCAAGGCTCTACGTGAAAGGGGCCCTTTTTTAAACTCGAAAACACGATAAACATTCAAATAAAATCATATGAATAATATGAATAGGTATAAAGTATCTAAGTAAATAAATGTACCTACAAATAAATAATTAGATAAATATTTTAAATAAACAAATAAATTGATTTTTACTTTTTTTTCTTAGTTTTGATTTAACAAAGTCGTCGATTATGTCATTAAAATCAATTGATCTTAATAATTCCGATTCAATTGCTAAATGATTTAATGCGCTGTAAATACATCCAAAGATGTTCTAAATAACTACTAGATACCGTAATATCACGATATCCGTAATATGGTGTATGGATTTCAGTGGTGGGGGTAGGTTCACTTCGAAACAGAAATCTCGGCCATCTTAGGAGCAAATTGCGCGCGATATTTCAATCTGTATCTGCAATGTACTAATAAAATATCGGTTTTGTATAAAATTTGACATTTTTATACAAGCTCAAAATTCGTTTTCACAATTACAGCAATGTTCATAAAATACATGAAGATATACAATTTTTACTGTACCCATGGGCACCGGAAGGGGGGTGGCAAAGAGGGGCGTTTGCCTCCCTCTGGATACAAATTGGCAATATAAATTAAACTAAATGAAATTAGTTCAATTTATTTTGATTTTTTACAAGAATTGTGTCATTTTTCGTCCGAGTTTAAGAAGAGGAGTTTTTGGGTCTTTCATAATAAAGCCTTGTAAAAACTTCAAGGACATTGACCAGAACGAGAAAAAGCATAATTATGGCTTCGGAATGGAACCGCGAATCCACGCTGAAGGCTATGAATTTTCGAAAAATTATTGAGGCCAAAAGTCACTGAACAACAGCTGAACAATTTTAAAAAAGAAAAAATTGAATTAAGTAGAAAAAAACTTATTCTCATAATTTCAACAATAATTTACTTTGGGACCCTGATTTAGCACTTTATTGTAAATCCTTAGGAAATTTTCATGACCTTTTGAATTTCAGAATAGAAAGTGGCGATACTGTTTTGAGTGAAAATTTGAAAAATTGTGCCGGAAACCGCCACCAAACCCAGAACAATTTAATTAAGATTTGTGGCGATATTGTTCGCGAAGAAATTGTTGCAGAGGTAAATGCCAGTGAAGAATTTTCATTGCAATTACTGTTCTGTCTATTCAGTGCTAATAACCAAAACAGTTGATACGCCTAGGGCAGGGGTCGGCAGACCGTAGCTCGCGAGGCCACATGTGGCTCATTGCATCCAAAATTGTGACTCCTTCGAACAAATTCGAAATGCTCCATATTTGAACAAGTATCTGTGGCTTGTTGAATGAAAATGCTAAGTCGCTAAGAATCCCTATTAAACAGTTTATTTTTAGTTCATTTTCATTTACACGCGCTTTTGGTGCACAAGTGCTCGGAGTACGGGGAGTTTGGAAGAGTAACGGCGCACGGCCGCACCACCACCATATATGTGTGGCTCTTTGAATCTAGTTCAATCTGTTTATTGGGATAATTGGCTCTTTACACTCCAAAGACTACCGACCCCTGGCCTAGGGCCTAGAGGTGCTTGGAAATTCGCTGTTCCTAGATCTCGCCCTATAATATAAATAAAATAAAATAAAAGAAGCTGTTTTATCCGTCCTTAAAGGTCACAGAAGTGACGTTGAAAAGATTTTCAAAGATTCTGATGTGGATATACGGCATATGGGTGGTTTTATGTATTTAAGGGTTATTAAATGCCAATTTGTTTTACATTTATTATAATTCAGAGGACGACGTTTCGCCTAATCGAGGCTTTTTCAAGTCAATTTTAGATAAAAGATTATTTACTTAATTAAAATTAAAATTGACTTGAAAAAGCCTCGATTAGGCGAAATTACAATAAATGTAAAACAAATTGGCATTTAATAACCCTTAAATACATAAAAATTTTCAAAAATATTTTCCAAAAATATAAAATGTTTGGACACAAATTCGATATTCCAGTAAAATTTCCCAAGTTAACACCTAAACAAACTCATAGGGCTAACCCGGCTAACTATGGTAAAACGTGTGCTGAGGATTATTTTCGAATATCCATTTTTGTTCCCTATCTAGATTCGATTATTCAGTCTACCGAGATTCGATTTTCTCAGGAGCCAAAGGAGGTGCATTTGCACTTTCACTTCTGCATCCACAGTTGTTAATTGAAAATTTTGAATCATTAAAAAAATATAATTGTAACACTTCAAAAATACACGATATCGAAACTTCTGAAGTTGACGTGGAAGCAAATGTAGGCCCAGAAAGCTTATGAATTATGATAATGAAAATGAAAGTTGGAACTGTTGAACTGTTAGATAAACACTGTGTTTTTTTCCAGCGTAAAAAAAGTATTCAGCATTTTTCTGGTTCTGCAACTATTAATTAATAAAATTTTTTATTGATTTGAAAGTAATACGTAGGTATCCTAACAACAACTGTATCGCTTTTGCATAAAACATGACAAAACCGATCGCCGCCAAAACACACACGAAAACAACAGGTTATACATATAAACAAAACTGCCACTAACATGGCGGAGTTCAATTTTGTCCCACGACATCAGCGCCAATGCGATATCTAGTAGCGATTTACAACACCTTTGCTGACATTGCTCTATACACATTTTTTATTCTTTTTATTAGAACTGAGAACGATCTTTCTGCCTCTCACAATTAGCGATCGGTATGGTATGGGATTGCGTTTCATCCGCTATAAAATGGGAGTCCCGTATTTAATAATAATAATAATAATAATAATAATAGGCTTTAATGTTCAACAGATATAGCATCCATTACTTAACAGGACAATAAACAAAAACTTAAATTAGTACATTTAATCTAATGGGGTCCGGGCGCTGGTTGTATAACAAATAATACCACTAACATATGCATTTAAAAGTATTTTTGGGATTTTGTTGCAAAATGTTAACTTTTTGTATGTTATTGTAGTTTTGAAAAAGTCAATCTTTTTGTAACTAGTAAAATTGTTTTTACTTTTTGTAACTAGTGATAAAATGCTTTTACTTTTTGTAACTGGTTGTAAAATGACATTTATTGTGGAAAAATAAGATACAGAACACCAAAATTCCTCTGTTTATTATAAATATGTAGCTGCATTTCCATCGTTTTCAATAACTGAATCCTCGGAAGAACTCATTTTAAGAAACAGCAAATTTTATTCTGGATGTCTAGATACGACTCATCAGCAAATTGGACGGGAAAAATTTTGTTCATTTATTCATTTTGCAACAAAATGCGAAAAAATCTTGTATAAAACACGAGATAAAAGCGTTTTTTTATCACACGACGTGTTTTACGTCTGGTGATAAAAAGAATCGTTTTCACCTCTAGTTGTATAAATAGCTATTTGACGTTATGTGTCATTATCGAGGTTTACAGATAGGTTGATTAAAGACTAAACAAGAATTACTAGGTTACAAGGATACTGAGGAAATTCTGGCGATTTTTCAAAATCTATAACATAAGTACTAAATTGTATTGAATTGATAGACAACTTGGCTGTTGTCTGTAAAGCACAATTAAAAAGAGCCCCAATTATTGCCGAAATGTTACCGAAAATTTCATGTAAAAGAATTGACAATGTAAACGTGCACGCGGGGTACATTTGGAAGATATCATTCATAAATTGTACACTCTACTTTCTACTACATTACATAATTATATCAGTAAACAGATGAAGTGTGTGTTTAATTTGAATTTGAAAAAGAAACTCAAACTTGAAAGGCCCCTTTATAAGTATATTCTTGAAAAAATCCATGTATTTGTTAATGAAAAAAACTTTTACATAATGATGCCTGATAAATGAGAAGCATCTTATTCAGACGTTTCAAGCCAAAGTCGACCTTTAACCAACACATTTAACTACCTTAAAAAAATTGTAGTACAAAGCAAAATATTCTACTAAACATTGTTCAGAAGTTAAGATCTGTACAAATAACAGTAAGTTTTGATGTTACTAATTAATGTTTTCCAAAATTTTCCACAAGTGTGTTCTATAGTATAATTTCTTAATTACTAGTAACGTAGGGTTATTTAAAAAATTATAATTAATCTAATTTAATCTTTGTATAAATCAAAATTAGTTTCCGTTTTACAACAGATTTTGTCGAGAATTTTATTTAAAAGAAAAAGATGGAAATCCAATTTTCACTCTTTGACTAACATTTTCATGAATAATTTAGGAAAACAAATTTTAAATTAAACGTTTCAAAAGTATTATATTTAGTGTTAATTTTGAAATGTTTGCCACGTTTAGCGTTTTAATTATGTAGTACCTATCCAAACGAACCGTATTGAGAAAATTTGACTCATTGCAATTTTCATGGAATAACATTTATAATCTATGAAGCTAAAAACGAAAATGTGGAATGCATTTCACCCGGTTTTACCTCATTGGTTAAATCGTGGAAGGAAGAGCGCGTCGCATATTGTTCTTATTTGCATTTTTTATGACAATAAATATACCTCGAAATATACCAAACATTTCACTAGTAACATTTCCATTGGGTTAATTTAATAGAATTTTAATTTGTCACAATCTGCAACCCTTTATAATGACATAGCACCGAAGATTTTAGTAAAATTACTTGTTTTGATTAGATCAAACTTAAGTACTTACAGGGCGCGGAAGAGGAGGCTGAATACATAGGAAGTTATTTATATAGGATCATGAATGTTATTTCTTGTGCAGGCCGTATTTTATAATATTAAATGGGATGGTAGGTTAACTGTGAACTCATTTTAAAGGTACTTTAAGGACTAAAACAATGTTTTTTGAGAAAGTTAAAGATCCTCTTGTTCAAATAATATCTTTCATGATTCTATAAAACTTCTCCAAAATTTTAACTTTCTATATCTAGCTTCGTTCATAAGATATGAAAGTGTATCCAGACTATACGCTATTTATATTATCAGGAGGTCGATTAAAAGCAGCAATTTTTACAGTTACAGTACTGTTTCTGTAACTTTTCTTATTTCTGTATTAATGCGCTGTCAATCCGCGGTCCAAAAAAAGCATGAAACCTGTTTAGTAAAAATATATTCAGTAATTTTTGCAATTTACGCACTAGCAATTATTTGACATTCATTAACTGTGTCCGAAATTATTTCTGAGTTCAAGTGAGAATTTTCTTTTTCTTATTTTATTTCTATATTTTTTGTACATGCACAATCGGGCGATGTATGGGTACTGGATACTGCTTGAAATGTAAGGTCTAATTTTATACTATTAGTCTAGTCTAGCATAAAATTAGAGGGTAGTGTGATATCTTTTAAAATTTTAGTTTTACACCCTCCAGTGTCCATATTCTCGAATTCCTTGTTTATAAAAATAGGTTACCATTTTATAATGAAGCTTAGTGTACATACAGGGTGTCTGTAAACCTCCTACCATAAATTTACCAGCCGATTCCTGACGCAAAAATAAGCCGAAAATGTCAGTACAACTTTTGTCGTAAACCGCTTCCTGAGGAAGATACACGTCTTTGAAAATGGTGTTGAAAAAACGGAAAACAATTGCATTTTTAAAACGGCTTGAGATAAAAAATTAAAATTTCTGAGGCAGCCTAAGCTGTTAAAGGCCTACATTTTCTACTATTTTGTTTTTTAAAAATTAACCATGGGCGGTACGAATGGGGGTTATCACCTTCTTATTATTACCCGCTTTTTTTACCTTTTGTTTTTTTGCATTTTATTTTGCAGATTCGGATTCTCTGATATCTAATTAACAAAAAAGGTTCTCTTGTTACAACTTGCCTAGACTAACCGTTTCCTATAAAATTCAGGTTTTCTGTTTAACGAAATTCAATTTTAAAAAACACTGAATTTGCGCAAATTAAATTAATTAAAACACTTTTTTAAGTTAAGTTATTGAAAAATAAAGTAAAATTAATACAATTAAAGTAAATGTTCGAAGTGTTCTCCGTTAGTCTCAAAGTTTATCTTAAATGCAGTGATTATGATTTTAGAAATAAGGTGTGCTACAAACATCTGTCAAAAGTATTGTTGCAGATGTTTTTGTATTGACAAATTGTTCAATTAATCGTTGTCATTATTTGTTTAAGTTAGTTTCAACAGTCAATTATGGCTGTAGCATACACTTTTGAAGAATATGCAGATATGCATTTAGTGTTAGGGGAATGTTTAGGTAACGGTGCTCGTGCTGTTGAACGATACTCTGAATTGTATCCTCTCCGGAGAGTTCCCAATAGAAGAACGTTTATTGCTGTAGATCAGCGAGCCCGAGAAACTGGATCATTTGTCCCAAAACAAGGTACTGGAGGAGGCCGCAATCGTACTGTTCGTACTCCACAAATGGAACAGAATATTTTGGATGCTGTGGAAGAACAACCCGGTGTGAGTGTTAGAAGACTAGCAAACACACTTGGAACTTCTAAAGACGTCGTTCATGTAACACTTAAAGAACAGCTACTGTATCCCTACCATTATCAAAAAGTTCATGCAATTTATCCTGAGGATTCGAGAGCTAGACTTCAGTTCAGTAGATGGATATTGCAACAACGTGTCAACAATCCAGAATTTTTAGTGGACTTATTAACAACAGATGAGGCGCAGTTTACTCGGGATGGGATTTTTAATTACCATAATGAACATCGGTGGGCGGATGAAAATCCCCATGCTATACGAGTTGGGAACAATCAGAGGAAGTTCTCGATAAATGTTTGGGCGGGTATTGTGGGCGACCATCTTATAGGACCATTTCGTTTACCCTAGCGCTTAAGTGGAGCAAGTTATCTAAATTTTCTCCAGAATGATCTACTAGGCTTGTTGGAGGATGTACCATTGCAACAATGGAACAGAATGTGGTTTCTGCATGATGGGGCCCCTCCCCATTTTTCACGTGCCGTCCGAATGTGGCTACACGAAACATTTCCAGAGCGCTGGATAGGACGGGGTGTTAATGCTCCGGTAAGATGGCCCCCAAGATCACCAGATATGAATCCTTTGGATTTTTTTTTCTGGGGTGCCATGAAAGCTGCAGTTTACACTCGTGCGCATTTCGAAATAGTTCGTTGATTTTCGGTATTTGCTAGAAACCTTCGGCTTTGGCCAAAACTGCGGCCTAATTTTTCTACACAATCCTTTTTTAAACATAAGCCCTTAGAAAGTGGGAAGCAGCACATTTTCATAGATCCAACCACGACAACTTTATGATGTGTAAAATTATCCCTTAAAAGTCTTAATTATCAGACATTTGATAATGACTTGCATCAAAACGATTAAAACTTAAATAAAGGGATTAATCTAATGCTTTTTTTATCAGCCGATTCTATTAACCTTTTAACATAGTTTAATAGTTATTTATGTATCAAAGAAATTATAAGGGTCTTAATTACCGAGGGCAAAGTTTGCGTCCCGAGGGCCTTTGCCCGAGGTAATTGAAACCTATTTAATTGCCGTGTCGGATTTTGTGATTTTCACAAGGTGTGAAATTAAATTTCGCAGAATAAACAGAAGAGTTTGACAGATGTCGAGTGTGACAAAAAAGGATACCGATTATTTTAAAAATGTTAATTTTATGTTTTCGCGAGTTTGGTATGATATTCCGTTCTTCCGGGTATTTTCAAACGTTTTAAAAATCGAACTATGTTTCTTCTGTTCTAGTGTTAGTAATTATAATTACATATATCGTAACTCGTAACTGATGGTTCAGGGCAGTTTATGTATGGTATAATTATGCAAAACCGGCCAAAATATTAAAGGCATGGGTAATGTCTGTAAATATTTCAAATACAAATGGGACCAGACTACAACGGCCACTGATCATAATGGCCACCTAGGTTATTGTTATTTCATAACGGCCCCTATTTGATCATAACGGCCACCTTGTTCACGTTATGATCAAATAATATTAATGGCAGTTATGAAATAGCAAATACCGGAGTGGCCGTTATGATCAGTGGCCGTTGTGATATAGACAAATGGCATTTGGACGCAAAATGTAGTATTTTCACCACGATGTTAACATTAATCTCTTTAGAGGGATTTACCATAGATTCAAAAAAATTCTTCATCGTCTTCAAACCAATTTCAATTGTTTAATAAATATAATGATGCATCGCGTAACCTAGGCTTGCAATTCTTACTCGGCAGGTCGTTTCAGCTTATGACAGTTTGCAAATATCTCGTTCTTCAAGTACTGTATGGGTTAACATTTACAGTGCTTACCTGAAGTCCCCGGTATTCAAGAAGAAGATTTAGGAATTGGTGAATGGATGTAATGCACATCCATGTACATCGTACATCAAGTAATAGGATGTATACGCTACGAGCTACGACGTATTGCGACTGTTCTTTTTTTACCCTTAGAGTTTTATTTTTGTGAACCGTTTGTTCGGAAAATCCACAATTGTTAATATGGAATATTGATGTAATGATCCGGTAATAAGATTACTTTAGTGAAGTGAATTTTTAATTTAGATAAATGTAAAACCCACTTGGATATTTAAAAAAAAGCTGAAAATTACATTGGTTCTTAGAGAATGAAATCGAAGCAACACCGTTTCATTTTTAACAAAGGAAAGTGTATATATTATTAATGATTTTAACAAGGGAAGTGGGTTTTAATTTTATCAGCAAAATTGTTGATAATTTGTTCATAATCACTATAAATTTTAACCGTCAAAAGTATGAGTTGGTTTTCGGCGTAAAATCTAAGACTTCTCCAATTCTAACGAATTTATACGCTTCACAAAGACCCGTTGTTACGAGCCGCAATACCACAAATTACTAGTTTGGGTCTCTGGAAACCTTGATAACGCTTAGATTTCTTTAATAACTATTCTATATGATATTAATTTACCGTTATAAATTTTTAAAAAAATAATCACTTACCCCTTCGACCATTATCGATGATTTTCTTCAATATCTGGACATAAAAAAATTGGTATTAATACGATTTCGTCTATGTAATTTTTTTCTTTTTTGTTACAGGTGGTGGACAGAATCATAATGGTGTTATTTCAACAATTTAATAGTACCTAATGGATTTTACTGCCATCCTAAGGTTAATGTTATATTTTTAAAAATGGTGCAAGTTGTGGTGTAATTTACTTACAGTTATAGGAAATGTGCCCTTCTTATAAATTGCGACGTAATTAATTTGAAATTGAATTTTAAAAATTCGTACGCACATAATTTTACAAAATATATCATTAGTATATATTATTAATATTGTAAGAAAAAGAATTTTGCGATAGAAAACTTATTTATCTTTCGATTTGTTTTTTATTTGTGTAAATAATACTTCGCAATATTTAGATTTTTAAATATTGTGCGTTTTCCTATTACTCACTGCCGTATTGATTAACAAATGAGTTAGTTTTAATAATGAAAATTGTGGGCAAATGTTACCATGTTTTAAAATTTCCCACTCTATTATGTCCAATGGAAATTGTGGTAATTTTCTTATTATAAGACTGGTGAAAATTTTTAAATAGAATTAGCATAAAATGCATTTAATAACTTTAATATGTACTTTTAATGTACCTAGGTAATTTTTGTAAAAATAAAAGTTTTGCTCATTGTTGTTATACATACCGTATTTGTTTATAATACAGAATTAATTCCTATGTTCTAATATTATGTTCTCTTGTAAAACAGATTTAATTATTTTTAAATAAAATTACATATTGTTTTACTTTGTTCATATGGTGGTTAATTTTTCAGTTTTCAAATCAATTCTATTATTTGCATTTCTTTCTGTTTGAAACTGGTTTAATAATATTTATAGCAGTTCAGATACATGACAGTGAGTGTTGTAAGATAGTGCGACTGTTTGAACATGAACCAGAAGTTACTTTTACGTTGAGACACCCTTCCACTATCAAAACTGCTTCCATCATGGATTTAAATGAATAATAATTTCGTATGGTTTGTATATAGACTGCTACTAGTCCTTAATATACATCCCATTCGAATCATTGTAAAAAATGTTACACGTTCATATTTTGTTCTATAATTATTTAGGTAGTAAATGCAAACACATAATCTAGCCTGAATGATTTCTACTGTAAACAGGTATTAAATCTACAGTTGCGCTTCTTTTATGCCATGGTCAGGCAAATAATTTCAAAAATACCCCTCGTAATATGTAACATGGACACAGTTTTAAAATGTAGTGCTCATAATTTCACGTGTAAATTGAAACAATTCACAGAAACGAGCATCATCCAATTTGGCATAATCTTCAATAAAAGTTCAAGAACTGGTGATTTGTGGTTGGCCTCAATACAAACTTTTAACCCATAAAGGTATTCTGAAAATGTATCGCGACCACAGTATGGTTAAGGCCGCACGTTCTATATGTATTATTTATTGTGCATCAAGACTCACTTTAGTAAGTAATAACAACATAAATGGTTAACTATTATATTCAACAAAACCTAAAGCTCATTTTTATTCAGACTTAAATACAGGGTGGGCCATTGAAAAGGTAACACGCCTGTTTTGGGACACTTAGACAAGTTTCTTAAAAAAACGCTCGGGGACGTCGATTTTCTATTTTTGGGGGACAACTTTTGATGTCAAACTTTGCTTTGTCAAGTCAACTCCATAGCCCCAGCAACCCCTAACTCAAGAATTTAAATAGGGAAAAGGAGTCGAGCGACCCCTCATTTGAAACATGGCACTTCGAAAGTGGAATTTTGTGCAATTAAAAAGATACCTTAGCCGTAGATTTTCGACATCGGCTGTATTTTTGACAAGGTTCTCCCTAACTATACATATATTTTGAACACCTTTGTGATAGTGACAAAAACGCAGTTAATGTAAATATTTCGGTGTGTAATTCAATGATGTTCTTATGTTTATTATTATTTGAGGCACCGACTATTTGATTTTCTAGTCATTCCCGTTTTGAGAAATAATTTTTAAGATATCTGCACAATACGGTTATTATTACCGGGACCATTCAGCGATATGCCGAAAGGGCCTTGTATTTGTTTGGTAGAATTTTGGTCTGAATCATTTCATCAGTCACCGAAACTTGTCTTCCACTACGATATTCGTCCGAATCGTTCAAATTACCGATATTATGTCACCCATCAATGGATAGTTGCATGAACAGTTTTGGTATGTGTACGATCAAAGTCAATGATACGTTTAACATCTTTCGTTGTCAACCGCAATCTGTATCTGGCGGAAAAATTACTAATAGGTAACACATTTATAATAGTAAATTTTATTTTATACCTAATTTTAATAAACAGCACCGCCCAAATACTTGCTTTGACTTTTTTTATTTTACTTGCTTCAAATATCAAAGAAACCGTCGTAACTGTCGCTTATGCATCCGTAGGTATTTTTTCTATAACCGCACGTAGTTTTATTTAGTTAATGATGGGCATGCATTAGTGTTCCGCTATCCCCCGTTGGTTAATGTAACCACGAACGGATTATGTGTGCCAAAATTTACAAAAAGTATGAACGTCTTTTCTATAATCTGCACTTCCCTTAATTCAATGTTCTCTGTTACAAATTACTCCTTTGAGTTTGAGTAATAAGAGTAGACCGGTGTCGGAAAAAAAAAACCTTGAAAAAAAACCCGGAAAAAAACCCCAGGAAAAAAAACCCCGAAAAATAATTATAGATGGCTGTGAATAAATATATAAATATACATATAGTTTGGAAATAAAAGTAATGCCAAACTTAAACGTAGATTGCCACTAAAGCGCGTAGGTTACTTGCATGTGTAGTATTTAAATTGATATAAAATGGCAACATGACGCCAAACAAAGTTGGAAGTAAAAAAAATGCTAAACTTAAACGTAGATTGCCACTAAAGCGCCTAGGTTATTTGCAGGTTTAGTATATTTTTTTTCAATTGATACTTTTTCATTGTTTGATACCTTAGGTATATATTATGTATGATTTTGTAATATTGATGTGAAATATAATGCAGTATAAAAATCTAAAGTAGGTATACAGGGTGATTCAATATTCACTCCTTAGCCCTCGGATATGTATTCTACAACTAAAAATAAGATAATAATAAAGAATAGTAAAATACCGAAAGCCTGACCGTTTTCCGGTAAAATTGAAATAAAGAATAAAACAATTCAAAATTTTAAATCAAATTGCAATGCATTTACTTGTCGTTATTTTGTTTGTTTATTTGACTTAATATCATTTATAAAGTATTGAAAGCTGGAAAAGCTTTTAAATTAATAATGAAATTAACAGAGAACACGTCGATATGATAAAAGTTTTAGGCGCTTGTAATGATAACGCCCGTGCTGCCGAACGTTTATACAGAGAGCGATTTCCGAAGAAAACGGTTAGGCTTTCGGGATTTTACTATTCTTTATTTTTATCTTATTTTTAGTTGTAGAATACATATCGGAGGGCTGGGGAGTGAATATTGAATCACCGTTTTCTGGTAAGGGCGTTATCATTACAAGCGCCTAAAACTTTTATTATATCGACGTATTCTCTGTTAGTCAGGGGCGTAGCTTCCGTGGAGCAGTTGGAGCAAACTGTAATCGTGTTTTGTAGCCACTTTCAATTTTGAAAATGCACTTTGGTTTAAAAAAAATATCCACGCGCCGATCAGCGGTTTAAACATGTCATACATTTAAACATTTTAAATCAATAATGTTTAAAATTAAAATTAAAAAATAAAGACTAGAAAATCTAGTATTTTGCAGGAACATTTGTGAGGAAAAAGGAGGTGCACAGATCTTATTTGCTCCAGGGCGCTGAATATGTAGCTACGCCACTGCTGTTAGTCTACCTTTCCATTATTAATTTAAAAAGCTTTTCCAGCGTTCAATACTTTATAAATGATATTAAGTCAAATAAACGTCAAAGTAAAACAAAATAACGACAAGTAAATGCATTGCAATTTGATTTAAAATTTTGAATTGTTTTATTCTTTATTTCAATTTTAACAGAAAACGGTGTAGAATACATATCCGAGGGCTGGGGAGTGAATATTGAATCACCCTGTATGTTATATGATATATCATTTATTCAACGTTTATGTTTCATTCGGCGCATATGACAATCTTCATCAACAAAATTTATTTACAGCCATCTATAATTCTTTGTCGGGGTTTTTTTCCGGGGGGGTTTCTTTCCTAGATTCGATATAGACACACCCTAACGACTATACTATGTATCTACTATCTATAACTAATAAAATGGCTTATGGCTAATAAAGTAAGTGGGAATTGTAAAACTGCCCCTTTGTTTATCCCATAAAAAACAATTCATGATTCCGTTTAATAGATTTGCAAATCACCTCGTCACTGCACTAGAACATTACTTTGTTATAATCGCTTTTCTTGAATTGTGAGTGGAATTATAAAAGTACGTGGTCCTATATCTTGAATGATTGAGAATAATTCACAAAATCCATCTATGATGAGGTTCGACTCAAAATGGGATGAAAATAAGAGGAAAGGACAATTAATAGTATATTAAAGTATAAGTGGATAAACAGGTCTTTAAAACACGCGCGAGTTTTCAAGCACGACGGCGCAGCCGAGTGCTTGAAATAGAGCAAGTGTTTTAAAGACCAGTTATCCACGAATACTTTACGCTATTTTTTTTATTGGTTCACTTTGAAATCTGGTATTAAAATGGAAATAAGAACTAATAATGTGAAATGGTTGAATTCGTATGTGAAATCAGTATACCTTTCGTTGTCATGGAAATGAGAAAAATGGAAATTAATTTGCAGTCTGTCATTTTATTTGACGTAACAAAGTATTCCTGTCAGATCAATAACCAATAGAATTCACGTTTTTCAAATTGGTGATGCAATCTGTCATTTTATTTGACGTAACAAAGTACTCCTGTCAGATCAATAACCAATAGAATTCCCGTTGTTCAAATTTGTTGATGTTGGCATGGCAACTTTAAAGCACGCGCGTTTTTAAAGTGCGATTTAAACACGCTGGGGCGTGGTTTAAAAAGCTAAAATAGGACACCAATAAAAAAAATGTTATACTTAATAGACTCCAAATATACATGTGCATTTATTAAAATAGTTCTATGTATCTAACCATGGCATTCCAAAGTAAACGGAATCGACCATCTTATAATCGATGAAAATGGCCAATTTTTAGGCATTTATGAAGATTGTATAGGGCAATATGCTCGTGATACGGAATGATAATTGTGATTCACTTATGTGAGAACCTTCCGAAATGGTTACTGTTATTATATGCACCTACTAGTTAGGCTGCGAACAAGATACAACATGGGCAACGTAACTAATGTAATTTATTAAACTAACCCATTTATTGCCAAATAGTGAAATGTTATACCACATGGTTATACCTACCTACTGTAGGTATGGTAACTTTTAGAATTAATTTTCTCCAAACTCAGTTTGTGAAATTCCATATAAATAAAAAAATGGTCGTGTATTTTTAAGGGTTCTGTACAGTATGACAAAGATCAGTATAATTATTAATCTAAACCTCTAGCCGTGTTTACGGAATTAGTCGAGGAAATAAAGCACTGAACCTACCAAATTTTTGTAGTAAGTCGGATTGAGATGGGGTTTTTTGCATTCGCTTCCTAAATTTAATAGGAAACTTTGTACCTACTTTTCATCATGTTTTTTTTCGAAATTGCATTTGTGCAGTCGAAAATGCATTTTCATAGAAAAAATTCATAACTTCGTTATAAGGTTCTAGAATCGACTCAATTCGGGTACAAGGGGGTTTTCGAGGTCGCTGATCCCGAATATGACCTCCAAATTGCCTCACTGCCCACCTGGAGGTCAGGATGGCTGAGCAACGTCATCTCCGAAGCTTTTTCTGAAATTCATGCTCAAATGATTCTAGACATTTCATCCGAGGGTTTTTAGGGTTGCTGATTCCAAATTAGACATTGGAAACCATCCCCCGCGTACCTGGTGCCCGCATCCGAGCATCAACGTCATCCTCTTGAGTTTCACTGAAGTTTCAAGCCTATAGGGAACCGAAAATTGTTTCCGGGTTTTTTGGGTCGCTCAGAACGAATCTGGTCCCTGATACTTTCTAAAGGATACCTGGTGCACCACACCGCGGCGGCATCAACGTCATCCTCTGGAGTTTCGCTTGAAATTTTCGCTCAAATGCTTTCATTCGAATGCTTGTTTCATCATATCAGGAAATCGTGATGTAAAACTTATAATGGAACATTTGAATAGATATGGACATTTTCATTTTGTGAAATAAAATTGAGATATATAAAAAAAATGTAAGTTTTGTTTAATAACATTATCATCCAAATGTATGAAGTTAATGTTATAAAATATTTAGTTTAAATTTAATTTAATTTAATTTGTTCCTTTTATTACATATTAAATTTGTATGTAAAACTCCTAATATAAGGTTGGTAGTTAGAGTAGTTTCAAAATCTCGTGGAGAACTTCGGAATCCGCCTCTGCAGGCGGGCTATGTACCATGCACGGCTGATAGAGGTCCTGGAAGAACCCTGTCCTAGTAATTACAAATTATTTTCGGTGCACTAGGCTTGAAATTTTAGTGATGTCGCCGCGGTGTGATGCACCAGGTGTCCGTTAGCAAGTATCTGGTGCCACATTCGACCTAAGCTACCCACAAAACCCCGGAAACAATTTTCGGTTCCCTATAGTCTTGAAACTTCAGTAAAACTTCAGAGGATGACGTTGATGCTCGCATGTGGGGGCAACAGGTATGCGGGGGACGGTTGCCGATGCCTGATTTGGAATCAGAAACCCAAACAAACTTCGTATGAGATGTTTAGAATCATTTGAGAGTGAATTTCAGAAAAAGCTTCGGAGATGACATTGTTCAGCCATCCTGAGCTCCAGGTGGGCGGTGAGGCAATTTGGAGGTGATATTCGGGATCAGCGACCTCGAAATCCCCCTTCAATCCGAATTGAGTCGATTCTAGAAGTTTATAACGAAGTTATGAATTTCTTCTATGAAAATGCATTTTTTAGGATGCATTTTCGACTGCACAAATGCAATTTCGAAAAAAAACATGATGAAAAGTAGGTACAAAGTTTCCTATTAAATTTAGGAAGCGAATGCAAAAAACCCCATCTCAATCCGTCTTACTACAAAAATTTGGTAGGTTTGGCTTATTTTAGTGCTTTATTTCCTCGACTAAATATAAGTATTACATATTCAATGCCTTGTTCAAATTATTAAAATAATTAGAATTAACAAAGATTAATTAACTATGTATAGTATAGGTACACACTGTTCTCTGGAATTGGGGTCATGTAAAATATGTAAAATAAAATTAACAATGAAAGAGGTATGTATTTGCAAAACTAGAATTTTGCAACTCAAGCAAATAATTTATTTTCTATTTAACAGTTCAGTACAACTAAACTTTATGACAAAACTTCTAAAGTTAGGGAATGAAAATGGGATATTTTTACCTTTTTATACATATTTCTCCCTGAAAATAATCAATGAAAGAGGTTTTGCAACACAGGAATTTGGCATGTTAAATTTTTACAGTAAAGAAACTCAGTTAATATTCAAGGTAGAATATTGAATTAAAGTGATTAGGGGAGTCATCGAGTCAATATTTTCAAAAAAACCAATTTAGCATTTATGATTCAAATTCCAGATGGCACAATGTACATAACTTGCATGCGGTTTTCGTTAATTAATATTTGATCAATATAAAAACAGGAATTTGTACTTATAGAATAATTATTTCGTTAAGATAACGGGTGCAATAACACACAACCTTCGAATAATTTTAATATCAATTAATCACAGATTGATTGATTAGACAGTGGTGACGGGTTTCTGGAAAACTTCCCATTTTCAAGTCAAAATAAGATTGTAAAAATTATATAAAGTAATCGTCGAGATGTCACCATTTACTAACTCGTTTTATGCAACGTTGATATACATACGTAAATAGGATTAGGTACATATGTAAAGATTTTGTACAGGTAATAAGCACACTGTTATTTTATTTAAAAAAAAATACTAAAGCGACTTTAGGATATACCTTTTGCAACATTATTTTAGGGACTTCACAATAAGGGTTGATATTTTCAGCTGAAGTTTACTATTGTTATTACAATCCTACTCTGTAAGTATGTTTAGTTTTAGTGTTTCGACGGTTCTTATCAGTGTTTAAAGTTTCTTTACAAACTCCATTTTCACAAATAAATGCATGCAGCAGTTATTTCTCATAAGACGATTTAGATTGATATCTAAAATGACGTTTTAAGCAAAATACCGATTCAAACACGAAAAGTTAAATACGAACTTTCTCCGTTTGATAAAATCAAATTAGACTAAAAAACTAGCTTTAAAATACATGAAATCCATTAAGTTTCGTAAGAAATATCCATGGTAAGACATTTCTCGCAACGAACAAATTTCTAATAATAACCTTTAGGGCGAATTTTCGTAGGCGGCTCCAAACTCTCCAAAACTAATAAAACAACAATTAAAAACGCTTAAACCATAGCGCCATGTTGCAAACTGTACTTAGGCAGGAATTTCATTTTAGTAATCATTAATATTAATCTAGTGCCATCAATATAAACCAAATTACTCTACTGTTACCCTACACAGTCGCTCAAAAGATTAAACTAAACTTTGTAAACTTATATATTAAGTAATACTTCTTTGTTCTGCAAGAAACTTTGCGTTATTGCTAGCTCCCTGAAAGTTATTTTAGGTCGTATGTTGTACGCTAGAAAGATTTTCAATGGAAAATTAGTTATTTGTTTGATAGTAGCTATACACACCTGTCCAATTTTATCTTAAAAGATTATGGTTCAACGTCCACTATAGGTATTTTTAAATGCACCTGCTACAAATATATACTTATCCATGTTAAAAATAAAGGTTATCGATAAGTGAGTCAAAATATTACTATGTCAAGAGGTGCAAAGCGAGTTCGTGTAAGTACAAACCTAAACTCTATCTCTTTCAGAGTTGACTAATATGCATAGAAATAATAAAAGTTAACTCCACTCGGGATTAAAACACAGTTCCCGCTGCTGGTTGATAACCGTGCAAATAAGTCAAAATTTCCTTATGTAAATTATGCCATAAATCACAGTATGTATGTGTTAAAAAAATCTATGAAGACATATCTTGCATCTTTGCATTCCATTTCGTATAGAACGTATGAATGTAGCGCATAATTTCATTCTTAATATGAGATTGTGATTTAGTAAATCAAAACGTTATGGTATGTAAGCTTTGTTATTAAAATGTATTGTACAAGTACACTTCAGTTATACCCACATCAGTTAATTGTGAAAGTGTAATTAACATTCTCATTATCTTCGTGGTATCAAAAACTAACAGACAAGAAAGTCAATTATTATTATTTTATTTATACGTGATGAAGAAGAAAGAAGATAATTATGGTGGCTATTCTCATAGAACATATCTTGCCGTTGCCATAGTGCTTTTAGTTAGGCCTTCTAGCATATTAATAATGTCATTTTGTTGCCAGCTACACGAACATTTTACTACTCACGTAGTTTCTTTTATGCTGTTAATGATGGGTACCTTTGATGTTTTAATGACTATACTCTATACAGGAAAGTACATGTTATCATTTGAAGTAATTTATAATAATAAAATGAATAGAATCAACTAATTCTCAGATTTTAGTTATTGGGCGTTTAGGTTACACACAATGAAGAAGACTGTGCCTATATTGTTATTATTTTCATCATATTTGGTTTGGGATTACTGACAATATTCGTGACCCAAAACAAATTGTTAAATTCTGTTTAGCGTCAAAAATTCTTGATCATCTTAGATAAATTTCAAATTATCAAGGATGAAAGTACATTTGAGAATTTTTTGGAAAAATTGAGCGCCCAAATTACGTATTGGTATACATATTTTTCAGTTTAAGAGAGAATTAGACGGTAATGTTTGTTTCGTGTTTAGAATATAATTAAAATTTAGCAATCATAAATCGTGGGCTTAGTTCAGACACCGCTTCTGCTACGTCGCTACATGCGCCCTTGCATTAGCATTGTCATGCAGAATGATGGGTGGAATATCCGCCAAGTCTCGTCGAGTTCTTCATTAACGCGCGCTGCTCGCAGATTATTTTTTTTCAGAAACGAACAATAATAGTACCTACTCTGCATTGAGGGCCTGTCTTGGGGGAACGACGTGCTTTAAGATAACACCATCCCAATCGTAGGCTAGGATTAGCATCGTTTTCACATTCGTAGTGATCTGCCGAACTATTGTTTATCGCGGTGGCCCATGATAACGCCATTCGGACGACTGACGTTTCAACGGCGGTTCATAACTTTCGCCCAGGTCTCATCCATACGTCATAAGAAGGGCTATCCTTCCCTCTCATAGCGCTCCAAGTTTTTACAAGCAGCTTCATATCGCATATGCGTTGCCTCGTCCATCGCGCCACTATCTACTGCCGATGCCGTAAGGAATAGAAAATCTCATTTTACGAAAAACTATCGCACTTAGCTATAGGGTAAGCTTAATAAAGTTGCACTAAAATTTACCCGGGATTCCAAATATGCAATAATAAATATGGTGTGCTATTTAAAAAAATTAAGAAAAATTAGTTTGAAAATGTCCATGTTTGGAGGAAAAAAAGTGAACGTCACGGTTGAATGCTCTGATTCAACCCAAGTCCCCACCGAACTTCCCTAAAAACAAAATCTCTGAATGATTTGTGTCAATTTGCTTTTCCTTTCGACTAATGTCATAATACACGATCACGTTTATACAGGGTGTCCCACTGCTCCGTAATCGGTCGATAACTCATAGTGGGTTGAACATACAGAAAAAAGTTTCAAATAAAGGTTGTTTTGATTTGAATTATGCATCTTTTAAAAATATTTTTATATCTACAGTATGTTGCATTTTCACCTGCCAGGAAAATGTCCCTTTTTTTAAATGGCACACCCTGTATTTTTTCCCTTGATGTATCGACCAACTATATTTACATCACGCCTGAAATTTTTTTGGATATTGGATGTGCGCTTGCCAAATTATTTATTAATTATTATGTTGTGGTAGTCTACAAAAAAAACTAAGTGATTAATTTTATACCGAGTGTTGAGAATTCAAAATTTATGAACTAAATATAATTTATAGAATATTTTAAGTGGAACGCACTGTATTTTTATTTATCAGATTCTCCACAAAAAACCCTATTCAATGGTGTATAATTTCCTAGTATTATTTTTTGTACTTTTGTACAAAAAAAATTTTTTTCAAGTATTCATAAAAACAACTTCTACTATAAATCTATACATTTCAGATGCAGATGCACATTGAAATATGCATTGTCTGTCCTTCCCAATGACGTCTCCATTTAACCACAACTTGCTAAAGTCAATTATCAAGTAAATTAAATCATAAAAATATTTTTTTCTCAATACAAAGCCCCCCCGGTGATATCCTGCGTAGACCTCCATCGGATCGTCTACGAAGAACAATAAAAACTTGTGCGGCATCCAATTGTCCTTACTTATTATTAAAGTGTAATTAAAGCGTTAAACATCTGTTTTTTCTATAGCTACATAATATTGAATTAAATATGATAATCTAATTATATTAAATCAAGATTACTGTGTACGGAAAAGATAAAAACAAATACATAAATAAGATTGCTCGAAACCACTACCATTTAAAATTATAAAATGCGAGCGACGCGACGTGGGGGATCAAAGGGCTACTTAAATATTATTATCACGTCAGAAATAGTCTTCCCCGTCATCTTTTAACTTTTATCCATCTATTGCATTATGTGACGGAAATTTTAAAATACTTCTTTACCTTTTTGTTATAGTTTATATTCATTCGCCGGATTAAATATTAGTGTAAAAATTAAAAAATGAAAATGACAAAAAAACTGAAATCGAAGACTGTATAATGAAATCGAGAAGTTAGTATGCGTGTTCAAAGATGAATTATTTAAAGGTGGTGAATCGTTAATAAGGAAGCGGCTCATTGTTCATTGAGAATTAGTAAAAGTTTCAGTTTTTACGTTAGTCCTTCTGCATTTCCGTTTTAGCCTATTCTCTAAAAACTTCTTGCGTTAAAAACTTGTAATTTTTGGCAGCACTGTGCATGTTATGAGTACAATTATAATATTTCGGCAAAATAATGGCTACGTTTTGTTTTAACTCTACATGATGTTTTGAAGTGTTAGACTCAAATAAATTTAATAATTTATTACTATAAAGATTATTACATGTATACCTATGTAGTTGAAATATGAGAAAAATGTACTGACAGATTACTAATGTAATCATTTGTTTTTTACAGACTCGACTGCACCTCTTCGAATTCCTAATAATTCACAAGTTCCCGACGTTCCCGTTGAATTCTGATCACGGATGAGTTAATCAATTCGATATTTTTGACTCTTGTGTTGTTGAGAAATTCATAGACTGCTATAAGAAACAATTTGAAATTGAAAATTGACCTCTCTTGAGAGAACATTTAGTGTGGTGAGAGTATCTTCGAAAAATTTTTGTCCCTTTGTATAACCAAAGAGTATATACTATATTATATACTCTTTGGTATAACTGACCGATGTTTAACTCTACCTGCATAAATGTATGAAAATTTCCCATTTAAATAGTAAACGACAAGGAAGAAGGTTCTTTTTCCCTAGCATTAAATAAACAAGGAATTTCAATATCACGTGAAGGAAATACCTAAATATTATACAAGGTTTTATTAAATTTCGCGTGCATTTGCTGTATAAGTTCGATTGGAAAAGTTTTGTTTTGGTTGTGCACTCATCTTCAGTGGTGTACTCAAGGGGGGGGTAAGGGGGATATATCCCCCCCCCCCAAGCGTCCAACCCTTCCATTCTATTTTACTCTTATTCTTATTAATCCTTTAAAAAAGACCTGTGTTAGAAATTCAACCTCACAGAACAGACTTTATGGACTGGCAATAATGTCAATTCATAGGAAACTACCCATTTCAGAAGACGAAATAATAGAGGAACTTGCACGACAACCAAGGCGATTGGATTTTGTATTATAATAACATTTATTTTATAACTTTCTCTAAAACAAATGTTTATTAAAATTGGTAGATCACGCCGCACTTTTTATATTCCCTCCCAAGGCTATAGTCTGCGTACGCCACTGCTCATCTTTAACGTATACAATACAGGGTGTCTCACGATGACCGTCGGTTAGAAGTATATCAAGAACTGTAAAAGTTAGAAATTTGAAATTTTGCACATGCGACATGGAGTGCTTATTCTATTAAATAAAAATATTTTCCAAATGGCAGCACTTCCGGAAATACCGGAAGTGAGCATCAACTTCTTTATTTTGAATACAAACCAGGCAATTTTTTTTTACATTCTGATGTGTCATAAAATGTTTAGTAAGTATGCTTAAAATAATCGGCGTATCAATTTTGATTGTTGAGAAAACAAAATTTTTTCACTGAAAAATGTCAAAATCTTGTTTAGGAAATAAAATTGAAAGTCGAAAGTGGTAAAAGTTAGGGAAATGCGATTTTAGGTTTTCAATGTCAAAAGATTGAGACACAATTATCTGTCATGGATAATAAAAAAATGCGCGCGGTTACGTATCTATTTGACGTTATTTCCAGATTTTAAAAAGTCTTTTTTTTTTAATGGAATGCCTATTTAATTATCGACCCATTTGATGCAGAAATAAATTTCCTTTAAATTGATATACCATGTTTCTATACCTAAAATCAATGGTTACAGAGTTATTTACATTTTTCTAATTAAATTTATAATTACATACTTTACAAAACATGGTTGGCTTTGAAAATTTTCAAAAAATTTTTATTCAAATGTTTCTTATGCTTTTAGGATTATTTAAAATTCTATCTCTGCAACTTCTTGACTATCCAACCATGTTTTGTAAAGTATGTAAATAGAAAAATGTAAATAACTCTGTAATCATTGATTTTATGTATAGGAACATGGTATATCGATTTAAAGGAAATTTATTTCTACATCGAATGGGCCGATAATTAAATAGGCATTCCATTTAAAAAAAGAAACTTTTTAAAGTTTTTCTTAAGTCTGGAAGTAATGTCAAATAGATACGTAACCGCGGGCAATTTTTTATTATCCATGACAGACAATTTGTGTTTTAATCTTTTGACATTGAGAACCTAAAATCCCATTTCCCTAACTTTTACCACTTTCGACTTTCAATTTTATTTCCCAAACAAGATTTTGACATTTTTCAGTGGAAAAAATTTTTTTTCTCAACAATCAAAATTGATACGCCGATTATTTTAAGCATACGTACTAAACATTTTATGACACATCAGAATGTGAAAAAAAAATGCCTGGTTTGGATTTAAAATAAAGAAGTTGATGCTCACTTCCGGTATTTCAGGAAGTGCTGCCATTTGGAAAACATTTTTATTTAATAGATTAAACACTCCATGTCGCATGTGCAAAATTTCAAATTTCTAGCTTTTACAGTTCTTGATATACTTCTAACCGACGGTCACCGTGAGACACCCTGTATGACCTGTGGTCATATTAGTTAATTGTTGGTACATAGTCAGTAAGGTTATATGTGCTTTTTATGTGTTCTTACAGAACACAGAATTTGCATTAAATTTGTTTAGTAAATTGAATAAAGTAATGCACCGAATTCAAAATGTCGACCACTACTTTTGGCGAGTTTACTATGCAAGAGTTTGTCAGTGATAAAAACGTTTTAGAGGGCCGTGAAAACGTAGAAGATAGCGAATTCTTGGACGTCCCAGTACATCACAACCGATGATGACCTGAAAAAGTAAAAAAATGCTCATTTTTGATGAAAAATAGCACCAGCCAACGTATTTGCCGTAGACGAATAAAACGATCAAAGGACAATATTATGAAGGAATAAAATAAAAATCCCCGAAGAAAGTGAACGCCATACCACGATACATGTGTATCGTGCACCATACCGAGAAATGGGTTTTCCCATTCACACGAACCCCTGTAACTTTTGTCTTTGTTGACTCAGGGACCTGAAAATCAAGCGATTGCCCGCTTCTAAAAAGAGTCATCGCGGACACAGACTAACTGACGGACGGTCAACAGTATATGAAGGATCTGAAGATCCTTAATAATTTAGTGACGGCTAAAATAGCCAATGATATTATTGTTAACTAATTTCTTCTCCAGTCGATATCCTAAAGTTTGAAAGATGTTGAAAAAACTTTAAAAGCAAATAAGAGAATTTTTCAAAGATAGTTTTCTTCTTGAATTTACATCAGAACCAGTGTATGAATCTCATTTCTATATGATATTACACGTATAACATAAATATGTATTAATGGGAACTAAAGTTCATAAAACAGCGGTGTGCCCACTAAAAAACCATAATGAATGCATCTTAATTTTGTTCCCATTATTTAGATTGGTGTGAAAGCAATTTTTCTTAAAGAAAATTAGTTTGAATATCCGAATCTTCAAATCTAAGATTAAAGATAACGGAAACAGTTAGTTTCAACTAATTGTTAAATTTTCTGCTGTTAGAGGAAATATTACATAGCGTGCTAATATGGATTCTATATAAAATTTCTAACAACACTAATAATATGTTAATTTCAATAAACGGAGTATTAAGAAATTAATTTACCAATGAGAATTACCTTATAATATGTATAAAAGTTACATTATTAAATTTAAGAAGCCATGCGTTTCGCATATAAAGTGAAGAAAATAACTACTCTATTTTGTTTTGTGAAAGTATGTATGTGGTATATAAGCAAGATATAATAAGAGATTGCTTCATTCTCATCTTGTATACGGTATTATGAGGGCTGCTCTGGTAAGATATGTTCCATTTAAATATTAATGAACTAATAAGACACGCTCTAATGTATTGAAATAATTGGTACAATATTTTTATCCAAATTTTGTTTGATTACAGGGGTGCCTTTTTCTAGTGTCTTTTGGGTTATGTCGAAGCAAAGATGTCGGTAGTATGATGGCAAATCCAGAAAATGTGCAAGTTTATCTGTTACCATTGAACAGTGAACTTTATAGCAGAGAAACTGTACCTTCAATAAACACTCAAGTTCAACAGATTCCCGTTGTCGAGATGAAGGATTGGATTGAGGCCAATTATAATAGTAAACAAGTTTTATCAGAACCTCAAGTGCAGTCAAGCTCTCAAGCAACACACAAAAACCCTTCTAATGAAATATCAATCACCACCGCGCAACCAACCAGTTGGTTGCAAAATCCGTGGACCGTTATGATTGACGAAGAAGTGCCTGAAAAAATTTCGTATATTGCTGTACCGATAATTCAAAATAATAAGCTAACTGAAGCCAATGTTCTTCAACCTTGGACTGTACAAAATGTAGATGAAGGTGGTTTATCGAATCAGCAAGATTTTCGGGTAAAAAATGAAGAACGTGATCGGCTTACAAATTTGCATTTGTTGCCCATTAACTATCTTCAACCTCAAAACCAATACCTGTCTACTAATAACACCTCTTCGAACTTCGACAGTCCAGTAAGCGTTAACACAAAAAGTAATCACGGGAAACATATAAACAATTATATACCACCTAATGGAAGATCCATCCCTGTTCATAACTTTCTTAATGAACAGCGAAGTAGTAGACATACAACACCGTCTTCAATATTAAAATACACGACCAGAGGTACCACTACCGCTCAACCTGTGGCTATTCAAAATGTCGACGATCGGGATAAAAAAATAAATGTTTGGAATAAAAGAGATTCCAAGTCATGGAATATTGTATCACATCAAGGTTATTCGTCAACTGTTAAACACGTGGCATCTAATGGTAAAGATGCAATTAGCCATTCGTATATGGTGCACGTAAATGCAAGGTAATTACTTAGGTATTCTAAATAACTTTAGTATCAATTGTAAATAATTCGTTATTATAAGCGTTCGTTTGTTTTTGTCATAATATGTTAAATTTTAATTTTAATTTTCTGACATTTTTGTTTACAAAGAAAACTCAATTTACAGGATATGTAGTGTTACCATGGTTGTTATACATATGGTAGATACGTGTATTCGTGTATAACAACTTACATAAAATATTACTCAGTGGTGTAAAATTCCATAACATCCAACATAATATACCTCATAAAGGTGTAGTGGTAGATATTAAATTATTACGTTGCAAATAATTAATTTTTCGTCCTTTCCTCTATTCCATTCCATTCCATTCCATTACACATTAAGGGCCGAGGTTTCTATTTTTAAATAGCTATATTTTCTGAAAAAGCCTTATGGAGGCAATTATTATGTAGCAGTGTCTTAGGAATTGATTTGATAGGAAGGTAGAAAGATCGATCCTGACCAACCACATAAAACACAAATGCAATAAACGTTGGATACACGTTGTTTTAACGAAAGTATAGTTTCACAAATGGCGATTTTGACATTTTTTATCAAAATCAACGTGATCGCCAACGATGCAATGCGTTTGGACATTTTTCTACGAAATTGGTGTTAGTCTATTTTTTACCGATAACGATCTACACGAACCTCTGTAATTTTTGTCGCCGATGACCTAGGGACGTGAAAGTCAATAGTCTTAATCTATAAGCTATAAGGAATCCGTTTACCAAATTTTCAAAAGATGAGTGACTTCTGAAAAGTGACGGACAACAGTACAAAAATATCAAGGATTTAAGGATCCTTGATAATAGTACGCTATTGAAGTTATGGTTCACTGTGATCATTTAATTAAGTACTTATAACTTGTAAGTGTTTACAACTTTTTCTAAAACCAAACCTTTTAATATCTTATTTTGAATTAGTGATCATTTTGATTTTTAAATATTTTTCTTTTAATAAAATATGCCATGAATAAAATTTTTCACTGTTTCTATCCATTGTAAATATACAGCCATATTGTAATGTTTGAAATAACGACCCAAAATAACCAAGGATGTATGCCTCCAACAACTCAACACAAAAACAAATGCATACAACTTGGCAAGATCGATATGAACAGGAAATCCAAATTTTGTTCATGAACATATTTAAAGATCAAATTGTTCGTTGAAAGATGCACTGAAAGTTTATTATTATTGCTGGGCTATTGGCATCCCATGTTTACTAAAGTGCGACTGTAGAATTTTTGGAGAGCTTTATTTCTTAGTCTGTGTATTTTTCCCGAGAAAATCAATTTGGCATGGGATTTTTGTTACAAACAGACTGTTTATACTTTTTACTTAGACTTATACATACTACCTAGTAGTAATAGTAATATGGTGGTAAACCGCAACTGATCATATAATAATGTCTCTACTGATAAGTTTAGCCGCTATAAGTAAACATTGGAATCATGCATTGCCAAATTGTTGACCTTTTCTACAGGGTGTCTCCAAAAACACCTTACAACGCCTTAGGGTAGACTTATGGGGTAATATTAGACCGATATAACCCAATTTACCTCTATGCAAAAGTGCACCATTTCAGAGTTACAGCTCTTCAAAGTTGGTGTTTGAAAAACGTTTATTTATCATAAATGATAAACCGTTTAAGATACGAATTTGAATTTTGGAATAATAATTACCCTTATCAAAAGCTATAATTGTACAAATTTTGGGAAAAAAAAACATACAAGAAATAGACCATCCGCATTATGGTTACTGTTAACAGTAGAATAATTTTTTAGTTCTTTACTAAAATGTAAAATTCGCTATACAAGATGAAAGGAAATTTCAAAATTAATAATTTTCACCTCTTCACATTTTATCGTAAATTACTTGGTTTTCCAGATAAAAGGAAAAATTAACGCTAGGTTTTTCTAATTCTAGCCGTAAACATAATAACAAATAAAAGTTCGACCGATTGATTTTGAATTACTTTGAATAACAATAAATTGGGTTTTTTGCCGGAAGTCTTTTTCCCGCAAAGTGCGTTTTATTTCGCCCTTATCGCTTTCCTCATACGAAACCACAAAAATCTTTCAAATCCGAAAGTTTTAGACGATTGGTTCTGCGTCTACGGCTACTAGATAATATGCAATTAAACACTTTTATTAGAAAAACCTAGCGTTAATTTTTCCTTTTATCTGGAAAACCAAATAATTTACGATAAAATGTGAAGAGGCGAAAATTATTAATTTTGAAATTTCCTTTCATCTTGTGTAGCGAATTTTACATTTTAGTAAAGAACTAAAAAATTATTCTACTGTTAACAGTAACGATAATGCGGATGGTCTATTTCTTGTATGTCTTTTTTCCCCAAAATTTGTACAATTATAGCTTTTGATAAGGGTAATTATTATTCCAAAATTCAAATTCCTATCTTAAACGGTTTATCATTTATGATAAATAAACGCTTTTGAAACACCAACTTTGAAGAGCTGTAACTCTGAAATGGTGCACTTTTGCATAGAGGTAAATTGGGTTATATCTGTCTAATATTACCCCATAAGTCTACCCTAAAGCGTTGTAAGGTGTTTTTGGAGACACCCTGTATATCAAAGTTACAGTAGAAGTAATCCGGAAAAGTTGAATCATTGGGAACATCAACAAAGAATACTGCTGAATTTCCTGCAATGAGTTCTGAAAAGCAGAAAATTGTAATGCGTGAAAAAGAAGGAAAATTAACATCTGTTTTATAATAATAGCCAGCAGATACCTTTTGGGGCATAGTATGAGGTTAAATGAAGGTGGTGCTAGTTATTACCAAGGAATGCACTGCTATCTTCCAAATGTTGAAAGATTGAAGCAATGAAAATCAGTACGATTCTCCTTACCAAAAAATCAAAAACAAAACCGTAAGCTAATTCCAAAATTCATCACAGTATATCCGTTTTTCCGGTATTTCGAGCAACTCATAATAAAACACATAAGTATATGCTTTTCAGACAAAAACATCGGCAAGAGAATAAAGCGCATAATGGCAAGAATAATGATAACTAACAACTAAAATTAAAGTAATGCGAAATTTGAATTGATACATGATTGTTAATAGAACACACAGCAAAGCAGGGAGGACAATTTAACGGATAAGAAACACTGAAAAAGTTTTGGATAAACCAGGAAAGAAGTTATTTAATAATTAATTTCAGGAAAACTATCCCAATTTTCCTTTTAATCTAAATTCTAACGTATTGAAAAATTGAATTGCGGCGTTACAAAAGAACTCTTATAAAAAAAACGTCTCTATGTATCAACTTTGAGAAGAAACTTTCTTTCAAAATAGATTGATGGTTTAAAACTAACCTGTACATAAAACTGTAAAGATGTTTGTTAAAGGTGCGCATTTAATTTTGAAATGCTTTTATTTCTTTTATTCACTCCTTATTAAAAAAAACACGGAGAAATAAGCAACAATCGTATATGCATGGCAAACCTCCATTCAGTTGATTTATTAAGAAAAGCTAACTTATTTTTGTAACCCAAACTAAAAATTTTTATTCACAAAGATTAAAAACACTAGACAACTTGGCTAGTTTCAAATCAACAAAAATGTGGGTTTCTTTTGAAATAGACAATTTTTACGTAATTTTGACACTGATAAATTGTATTCTTTTAAAGAAACGCAATTGAAAAGTTTCCTAATTAAAACTGTTATATTTATATTTAAAAAGGTTAATTAAAAACGAAGCTTAAGTGTTCAAAAGTTCGAAAATTAAAACTAGAGCTGTTTTAATTTTTTTAAATATTTCATATCCCTAAATAAGAAGGAAAAGAGTGCATGAAGATCATATTTCGATTACGTAAAATGTTATACCTCTCTACACTACACGGAAACGAAACAAATGAAAATTAATGAACATCTCATTTAAAACTTTCGTTAATGTTTCCATTATTGAATAAACGCTACACCGAAATTTAATAAGTATTCTCAATAATTTGTATACCCTACAATTATGTTTATTTCCACCCTTAATTAAATAGCAATATGTTGTTGAAAGTTTAAACTTTCTTAATAATTCAAATGAAATGCGGGGTGCACAATATTGACGATTCAATCACGTTTTTATAATTAATCCCCGCGAATATTAAGGGTTTTAAATGACTAACTGTAAATCGTACACGAAAATTAATAAACATCTCATCCCATTCAAAACCGTAACCTGTCCGCCACCTTAATTACAACAATAGTGTTCAATAATACCTATAAAATACACTGCATTGTCCCTTGCGTAGGGCGCCAACCCCTAGGTGTTACGGAGTGCTGCACAACGTATAGGGAAAGGGTGCATGTTGCATGGGCTTTGGGGTAATTTATGAATCGAGGGTGCAGTTCCCTCGCTGGTCAACATCAATCATTGTGGCGCTGCAGCAGGGGGTGGATTGTAGGTGGTTAGAAAGGTGAAGGGTGCAAGTGCAATATATGATTGATATTTATTCGTATACTTTTTTTATCGTCCTAAATCTTTACGTGGATAATATTCACAAGTTAACCCTATATTATTTATAAAAGTTAAAATCAAATTTAAGACATATAAGTGTAGAGGATTTAATCCATTCCCGTACAGTCTATCGCTTTAAGTCTGTAGCTATCCAAGTAGGTCGTGCTGAATTTCAAGCGCTATCTCCATTGCAGGGTATGGAGAATATTGCATCGACTTTCTCTACCTCCCCCGGAGCCTTATCAGAACACCCGAAGCGCTGGGCCGTCGTATTCTCACCCCCTTATGTATGGTGCTATATATTCTTGCTATAGCCTAGATAGTTTCCAAGTTTTGTGCTCAGAAACTAGAGCTTTCGCTCGAATTGATGGTTTTTTGGATGTTGTAAAACGCTTTACCGCTATCAACACAAAAAAATCGACGTTATTATATCGTAACTAAAGTTTAATAATCAAACTAAACAACGCACTTATTGAATTCACCTACAAATTCTTGCGGTAATGCAGGTGGGTCACGTTGTCATAAAAATTATTCGGGATTAATTACTTATGGTAATTTAGCATTCATACACTATATTAGTTGACCTAGTTGCTGATATCTGCAATATAATTTGGAAAAAAAACGTAACTTTCTAGCCTAGAACGAACGTGTGGCAATGAATATATCTCTTTAAAGCAGAAACAGCAGGGAATATCGTCTTTAGTATACACAACATAAAAAGCTGTCCGTCGGGGGTTGGATGGGTGGAAGGTGGAGGTTGGAGAAGGAGTTAGTTGGGACCAGAGCGGGGTTCACTTGTCACTGGGCCGCGCGCACACGGGCCTCCTTATAGCGAAGGGAATAACTTAAAATATTAAAATTCTAAGGAAAACCATATACAGTATAGAAAACGACAACTAGGACTTTTTCTATCTCTATCTGAACTACTTTTAGAAAAAGGATCCTTGGCAAGTAATAAAGAATCTAATTAATTCGCGTTTTACTCTTTAAATATTATTCATCTGGGAAATTCCTATATAAAAAATAATAGAATTTTTTATTTTACATTAACAAGTCCGTTCATCCCAAATTTTAATGGAAAATTAATTATATCTTCTTAATTGTCAATTTTAAAATAGTTTCTTTTTCGCCTGTAAAAATTTATGCGGAATTTATTCCTCGAGTTTTATGTTTTGTTTTCTCTTTGGATAAATATGCTTTATTTTACTTCTTTATACTAAAATAGCAGCTGTTTAATGCATCATTAACTTATCCGTTGTACACCTTTCACTAAAATTAGAATTTTATGTAAATTTCTTGCAGGATTGATTGCTCGGTATTCTGTCGGCATTTTTTATTAAATAGTTAAACAAGTAGGTATGTATCAAAACAACTAAACGAGGACAATTTTCAAAGAATCCTTAATGTTTAAACATTTGTTTCTCTTTTAATACGTTTATTTTTAATAACGATACGTAGATAATAATTCAGTGTAAATCGAAGTGGGAAAACGCTCTTTCTCTTTGAAATTGTAATGTGAAAATAGAAGCGAGATGTGATTAAGTGTAGCATTAACTAATCTCTTCGGAAAGTTTTATTATGGTAAGAAAAGTAGAATTCAACATGCGCACTTTTAATCATTAAGCACAGTTTACAAAACTAGGAAAATGGAAGAATGTAAACTAATTATAATCATTCAAATTTGAACATATGCAATCAGCTCCCGATCATAATAAATTCATGCAGTTCATAATTTATATTAGGAATTGGTAATCAACTTATTCCTTATTCCTTTCATTTGGTCGTTAGAAATTGTAAAAGGACAGAAATACTATTAGCTAAGCACAAAGAAACGCACGAAACTAAATATGAAGGAAAGCGAAATTAAGCAAAATAGTAGAATGGGAGTAACCAAGTATAATAAGGTGATAAGAGATGTACAAAGTAAACTGATGCACCATTGATCGCTCAGAACAAAACCAGACAAATTATTTTTCCATGGATGAGTATGGCAGAGACAGTTTCATGAAAGTTATTAATCTGGTCCTCTTTAATTCAGCAGTACAAGTTACGGGAAAATCTGTCAGTAGCAAGTCCAAGAGACTAAAATTTAAATCGAATATACATTTTTGCACAACCAAGGCGAGAGATTCACTTTTATTGTGGTTTTTTGTGTGTTCAGTGTTGTGTAATTCTATTTCAAAGTTGAGTGCAATTGAATTCTTCGTTTAGATAACACTTATTAAATCATCTTATCAACTGTTGAGTTTGTGTTATTGAATTTTGAAAGTTGCAGCTTGGGGATCCAATGCAAGTCTTAATCTGAATCTGTGCTGGTCATAAAGGTAGTGATAATCTACTTGTGACGATATCAATAAAGCTATACAACGTAATATAGAAGGATCCTCAGTGTTAATCATCACTCATTTTGAGGAATTTTGCCATGTCCTCGTTGAAAACCATATGGTAGTCGAAATTCGCTTATTGGGCATCCATGTAATGGGTTTGGACATTTTATTAACAAAATTTGTGGACAAAGAACAATTTTGACATCGATACAATACGTTTGGGCGTTTTTCCCACGAAATTGGTGAATAAATGGGTAAATTTTGCTACATAATTATTGACAAGAGCCACGGATGAGAATTATGTTGAATATTTGCATATCTAAGGAGAATCTAGTAATCTAGCAGTATAATCATGCAAAAGTCCAAGTCGATACGTGATCTAGCGAATTAAAAAATTGTGTTAGTCTATTTTCACTGTTTCCGATCCACACAAATCCTTGTAACTTTTGTCCCTGTTGGCCTACGAACTAGAAAGCCAATAGCGTCCATTCTTAATCTATAAAGACATGTATACCAAATTTTGAAACGATTGATCGCTTCTAAAAAGAGTTAGCGTACACACGGACGGACGGACCGACAACGGTACAAAACTAAAAATGTTTGAAGTGCAAGTTTAAATACCGATGCGAAAAGTGCAATGCTATTCTTATGTGATTTATTTTACGCATCGCTGCCATAAGAGTTAATACACTTTTCGACACAGAGAAAAATTCACGGATAGCTGTGCTTTAGAAAAACTAATTTTTTTGTGTTTAAACGCCAAACTCATTCGAGTTTTGTCTACTTCACGCACTTAATAAAATACCCAATGTACTATTCTTAGGTTAAATAATAACCGAAGGTAATTCTAAATTTTTTAAATCCTAGTGAGAACTTTTTGTATAGAACTTCACTGTATAATCGTAATACACGGTGTCCAAAAAGTATGAAAACCCTTGATTATCTCGAGAACGACACATCCCATTACAAACAGAAAAAACACGTGTTCCTTTATTTTTTGAAACCTATTCAGTCATGGTAGGCAAACATCACACTCAACCCCCTGGGGGATGAGGCGGGGGTGAGTTTTGAAAACTGAAATGGGAATACCTATCTTTTATTGCACTTTTGCATTCTCCATAAAAAACTCTTCTCAAGTTGTAAATTTCACACCCTCCCCCACCTCATACACAAGCACCCCGGATTCTGTACAAATGAGCCGTTGTTTTTCTTTCTACCCTTAAGGGAGAGAGGGTGACGGACAATTTGTAAATGACGAAAAAATGTTGGAGGGGAGATAATAAAAAAGATCGTTTTTATGCGGATATATGCAATTTTCCCCCTTTCCACCCCAAAAAAAAGTCGGGGATTGGGGGTGAAATTTGCCATTTAAGATCAGTTTTTATGGAGAATGCAAAAGTGCAATAAAAAATAGAAGTTCCTGTTTAAGTTTTCAAAACTCACCCCCGCCCCATCTCCCATTGGATTGAGACTGAATAAGTTTCAAAAAATATAGCAATACGTGTTTTTTCTTTTTGTAATCGGATGTGTTGTTCTCGAGATATTCAAGGGTTTCCATACTTCCATACACCGTGTATATGGACTACTCAAAATTTATTTATAGGAAGAATTGTCGTAAGAGATTGTTTACTTGTCTTGAAAATACATCTATCGTTTAAGTATACAATTATAGTATTGCAAAACAGTCTCTTTTTGGCAACGAAAATAGTCTAAATGTGCACGTGCAATTATGCATACATTTCGTGTAGCTTTTCTGGAACGTCGAGCTCGATAACGTCACCTCATGCATTGTTTTGATTTCTATATAAGTCTCCCCTAAAAGTGAGCTATGACTATGAGCGTATGTAAAAAACGCCACGGTTTCGGCGTCAATGGGAAAGAGGTCACAATGTTTTTCAAGGTAACAGGCAGTTGCATACAATTTGTCTTGGGCTATCTAATTTATTTCACGTTTTCAACAATGAAACATCAAAATCATTACTTCAAGATTTCCCTTTTTCTGTGTGACTGATTCCCATGAAAAAGAGACGTTATATACTCTCGATAGGTAATTCATTTTTTCTAAAATAACGACCTGACTAAAGTTCTAAATAGTAACAAAACCTAAGTAGTGTAAAAATTCTATTCCAGATATGGAACCTACGACATTTATTTGAAGACCATAAAATGTAATTAATTCAGCGACATCAGACAAAAAAGAGTCACGCTTCTATACATTTTCCAAGAAAGCGCGAACTTTCCTCTAGTAATCAACAACTTCTCATTGTCTTTCTAAAGCAAAGGTGCACTCTGCGTTATAATATATATTTTCTGTTACCTATATTGTAACGAATAAAAAGAAAAACGGATGAAATTTATATATCTGCGTTTCAGCACATTTAAAAGATAAAAGCCGAGAATGGTTTATGGACAACAAAACGCACAGGGAAAGAAATTATTACATTCCACGTTGAAAAGCTAACATATAAACAATCGCAATTCTTTATTTTATCAAATTTTTGAAAATAAGAAATGAAAAAGCAGTAATATCTGGAAAAAATATACAAAATTCTTTCGAGATTTCTAAATTAGCTAACGATTTCCTATTTTAACATACTTTTAATACTTTTTCATTTTAGAAAATATAAAGCACTACACTACACACAAATTTTCGAAAAAAAATACAGTTCAGTTTGAAAAATTGGTTTAAAGTTATCACAGAGTTTAATAAAACTACATCTTTCAAAAATAATTAGTACTTTTATAAGTAAAAGTAGTCCGCTATTCGGTTCGAAATTGAATATTTTGTAGGAGATAAATAGTCGCGTTTTGAAGGAACAACATACAATTAATGTAACGTTTAAATTAGACGTGCAAGCAATGTGCAACTGTAAACGAAACGAATATTACATAAAATTAGTAATGTTGAAAGTTCGTTGCGTTAATTTAGACACTTAACCCCTTTTGATTGACGTCAAAGAGTAAATTGTTTATAGTTTTGTTATTGTTTTAATGAAGCTTGTTTTGTAACTACCATCACGAATAAATTGAAGTGGTTATATTTATATCACATACGATGAAAGATCGAATATCTAACTACTAACTACAATATTATATGATATACTCAGAAGTCACTCACGTGATAAAACTCTCTAATCTTCAATAAGATAAATTATCTAGTTCCACTTGAATTAATACGTGAAATTAAAATATATCGACTCCCACATACAAATTAAATAATTTCATTCGATTCGCACGGATAGAGATATTAACTATACGAGGGCGGATTATTGTGTATTGCGAGAGACTAACAAAAATAATAAAATGTTTAGCCTTTGAATCTTCAAAGCATGGGTTTTGAAATCCAATCCAACCATTGGAAATTAATTTGATATTGTTATTACCTATTCAAATAGTATCGCAGTATCATATTCGAAAATACTAATTAGAGTTAACCATTCTATGTCCTCCAAGTCACAGAAGTTGGCAACTTTTTTTCGAAAAAATTATCCACTATTTGTCCTGGAAAAACTTTTATTGGATTTGACTCATCCAAAAAACCCATACAGTCGATAGTCGTTTGTTTTATATGGCTTACATGGGCATAAATTCATTCGCGTTGTGAGTTACTAAAGAAACCTTTTTTATATCATCAATTCATTCGAGTTCTAACGCACTCAGTTTTCAGGAAATCACTGTGGTGTAACATGCCAGATCATAGTTTACACATTATATCTTGAAAATACATATTTCCACATATGTATTGATCCTTAATCACCTGTTTGAGCAACAACTAATCTTGATTTAACAAAAGTAGAAAGGGGACACTTGCGCTTTCTCTTTTTGACGTCACTAACCCCACAATAGGCCCACGTGGGCGACATGTTTTTTATGCTTAGGGGGTGATCCTGGAGGGTGTAATTTATTTTTAGGGTTGACGCAGGATGGTGGATGTTGGATGCTGGATGCCTTTCTGGCTAGACGCCATCTTGGATCGTCACTAACCCCAGTGGGGGTGTGTTTCCTTAGGGCTGATTCTGGATGCTGGATGCTCTTTTGGTTTTTCTTAATGCCCTTTTGGTTTTTCTTAATGCCCTTTTGGTTTTTTCTTAATGCCTTTTTGGCTTTTCTGTTTCTTGAATGCCTTTTTGGCTTTTCCGTTTTCTTAACGCCTTTTTGCCTTTTCCGGATGCTGAACGCCTTTCTGGGTGCTCTTCTGGCTTTCCTGAATGACTTTCTGCATGCCATTTTGTCCTTTCTGGATGACCTTAGGAATGGTTTTTGAAGAAGAAGATGAGATTTGGTTTTGAACTTTCCTAAGGTAGATTTAGTTCTGAACTTCGATATCATTGGAATTTCCATTGGCCTTAATACCCTTTTGGCTTCTTAACGCCTTTTTGCCTTTCCCGGATGCCTTTTTGGTCTTAATACCCTTTTGGCTTCTTAACGCCTTTTTGCCTTTCCTGAATGCCTTTTTGGCTTTTGGTTTCTTAATACCCTTTTGGCTTCTTAACGCCTTTTTGCCTTTCCCGGATGCTGAATGCCTTTTTTGGCCTTAATACCCTTTTGGCTTCTTAACGCCTTTTTGCCTTTCCTGAATGCCTTTTTGGCCTTAATACCCTTTTGGCTTCTTAACGCCTTTTTGCCTTTCCTGAATGCCTTTTTGGCCTTAATACCCTTTTGGCTTCTTAACGCCTTTTTGCCTTTCCTGAATGCCTTTTTGACCTTAATACCCTTTTGGCTTCTTAACGCCTTTTTGCCTTTCCCGGGTGCTGAATGCCTTTTTGGCCTTAATACCCTTTTGGCTTCTTAACGCCTTTTTGCCTTTCCCGGGTGCTGAATGCCTTTTTGGCCTTAATACCCTTTTGGCTTCTTAACGCCTTTTTGCCTTTCCCGGATGCCTTTTTGGCCTTAATACCCTTTTGGCTTCTTAACGCCTTTTTGCCTTTCCTGAATGCCTTTTTGGCTTTTGGTTTCTTAATACCCTTTTGGCTTCTTAACGCCTTTTTGCCTTTCCCGGATGCTGAATGCCTTTTTTGGCCTTAATACCCTTTTGGTTTCTGGCGTCTTAATGTCCTTTTTCTGTTTTCTTAATGCCTTTTTGGCTTTTGGTTTCTTAATACCCTTTTGGCTTTCTGGTTTCTGAATATGTGTTTCACTTTTTTAGTTTTAATTATTGCATAAAGTCCCGCTCAAGTAAACACACAGAGGAGGAGGTGCTGGAAACTTCTACAGTGGAGGATTTCCGTATGGTAACGGTATACATTAGAAAAGCGCATTTACTAAAATTCATTTATTTTTATGATTGTGAAAACATTATACAGAAGCTTAATTATATTATCATTTTCAATTAGATTTACAGTAAACAAATTTTCAAAAAAACCTAAGTCGCTAAGTTTAAAATACAGAAACATTAAACAATAAAGTCCGCAAACGTTTGAATGGCAATCTTGAAGTACTTTGTCGTTGTCGAATTCTTCTCCAAAAATCTCAGGTGCCTCCGGTGGTCGACCAAAGGAATCAAAATATTCTCCTCGTCCATTCCCATCAATGTAGATTGCAGTCCAATGTACCCCAGGCCTGTATGACGGATCGGTGTTTACACAAGGCCTTGGTGCGTGTTTCGGCAATTGATTACCAGCACATACAAGTCGAAATACATTTTTCTGACCCGGAATCAGATTTAGCAGCTTGAGAATTTGACCCGTATTCATCCTTGGAATTTGTCCAATTTTGAAGTAGTAAAACGTTTTCTAAGGCACACATAGGCTCCTCAATAGTATGATGCATGCAGCGATAAGCTTGCGC
The DNA here is from genome assembly GCA_036250285.1 of Pyrocoelia pectoralis. Taxonomy (NCBI): domain Eukaryota; kingdom Metazoa; phylum Arthropoda; class Insecta; order Coleoptera; family Lampyridae; genus Pyrocoelia; species Pyrocoelia pectoralis. The sequence continues at coordinate 76,234,547 of CM070075.1, read as the reverse complement.
TTCTTTCTTCAAATTTTTAAGCGATGGACATCCATTGTCTTCCAGATTCACGATTGGCTTGTTAAGAAATCCCAGTACCTGGCACTTTTCAATACCTTTCACATAAATTTTGTTGTAAGACTTCAGGACTTTTGCCGCTTCTCGTTCGAAATCTTGGAATGGGACATATCCCGAACTCCAACGAAGACCGTGGTGACGTGTCTCGAGATAATTTACAGTTTTCTTTGCATCAGGGGATAATATCGAATAGGATGTTGGTGGTTTAAATAGGAAAACAGCCAGATTACCATCATCCGTAACTACGGCAAACTCTTTAGGAATGAATTTATTGTCATTCCCCCGAAACCCTTGCAAATCCACAAATGCAGCAGCGACCATTCTTCTCGACCCTATAACAGAAACTAGGGCTGCTAAAAACGGAACAGTATGGAAATATCCAATTTCGTAATAAGGATATAATTTGTTATGCCTAAGGGCATACAATTGTATACAGCAAATAAGGTCTAAGGCTAGAAAAATATTTATTAGATTTGATTAAATAAATAAATAAATCATTTAATGTCTTTTGTCTTTTTGGCTTTTCTGGATGTCCTTCTATTGCAAAACATTTTATGCTTTTGTATACATTTTGTCATTTTGAAACAAAAACATCTTATCTCCTGAATTAGTTTTCTTAGAAGTATGTCCACGAATCAAAACTAAGAAACAAAAATACTTAAGTCGGAATCCATTTCTATTTTCACCTTAAATTGCGAAATGTTTGTAATTCTTTACGTTGTTGCATACTCCCTTTTTTCTGAAAATGTTGTGAGAAAACAATTTTTTAAAGTGTCTTGATCAGCCATTTTTTGTAAACAATGTGCGGTGCGCCTAACATAATTTACGTTGCGCACAACATAATTTACGGTGCGCACAACAATATTTTCGGTGAGCCCTACCATCCTATGGTGCGCACAACACCAATTACGGTGCGCACGACAACCTTTTCGGTGCGCACAACACCATTTACGGTGCGCATTACCAAATCTTCGGTGCGCACGATTAGTCATTTTACTTTCGGTGGGAATTTTGATTTATGTAGTCATTTTGGTTTTGTCGGTCATATTTAATGGTCAAGCAAGCTGCATACGTGGACTTTGGAAAGAAATACAGGATTTAAACTATAAACAAAACTAAATCATATGTTTGAAGCATGTTAGGTACATTTTGCCTTTTTTGGCTTTATGAATGCCCTTTCGGCTTTTTCGGATAGCTTCCATAATGACTTTTTGGCTTTCCTGGATGACGTAATCCGTTACTCGATTATAGATTAGATTAAATAAATAAATCTTATAGTACCTTTTTTGGGTTTGAGGAAGAGTCAGAGTCAGAGTGATCCAGGAAAGCCAAAAAGTCATTATGGAAGCTATCCGAAAAAGCCGAAAGGGCATTCATAAAGCCAAAAAAGGCAAAATGTACCTAACATGCTTCAAACATATGATTTAGTTTTGTTTATAGTTTAAATCCTGTATTTCTTTCCAAAGTCCACGTATGCAGCTTGCTTGACCATTAAATATGACCGACAAAACCAAAATGACTACATAAATCAAAATTCCCACCGAAAGTAAAATGACTAATCGTGCGCACCGAAGATTTGGTATTGCGCACCGTAAATGGTGTTGTGCGCACCGAAAAGGTTGTCGTGCGCACCGTAATTGGTGTTGTGCGCACCATAGGATGGTAGGGCTCACCGAAAATATTGTTGTGCGCACCGTAAATTATGTTGTGCGCAACGTAAATTATGTTGGGCGCACCGCACATTGTTTACAAAAAATGGCTGATCAAGACACTTTAAAAAATTGTTTTCTCACAACATTTTCAGAAAAAAGGGAGTATGCAACAACGTAAAGAATTACAAACATTTCGCAATTTAAGGTGAAAATAGAAATGGATTCCGACTTAAGTATTTTTGTTTCTTAGTTTTGATTCGTGGACATACTTCTAAGAAAACTAATTCAGGAGATAAGATGTTTTTGTTTCAAAATGACAAAATGTATACAAAAGCATAAAATGTTTTGCAATAGAAGGACATCCAGAAAAGCCAAAAAGACAAAAGACATTAAATGATTTATTTATTTATTTAATCAAATCTAATAAATATTTTTCTAGCCTTAGACCTTATTTGCTGTATACAATTGTATGCCCTTAGGCATAACAAATTATATCCTTATTACGAAATTGGATATTTCCATACTGTTCCGTTTTTAGCAGCCCTAGTTTCTGTTATAGGGTCGAGAAGAATGGTCGCTGCTGCATTTGTGGATTTGCAAGGGTTTCGGGGGAATGACAATAAATTCATTCCTAAAGAGTTTGCCGTAGTTACGGATGATGGTAATCTGGCTGTTTTCCTATTTAAACCACCAACATCCTATTCGATATTATCCCCTGATGCAAAGAAAACTGTAAATTATCTCGAGACACGTCACCACGGTCTTCGTTGGAGTTCGGGATATGTCCCATTCCAAGATTTCGAACGAGAAGCGGCAAAAGTCCTGAAGTCTTACAACAAAATTTATGTGAAAGGTATTGAAAAGTGCCAGGTACTGGGATTTCTTAACAAGCCAATCGTGAATCTGGAAGACAATGGATGTCCATCGCTTAAAAATTTGAAGAAAGAAGCGCAAGCTTATCGCTGCATGCATCATACTATTGAGGAGCCTATGTGTGCCTTAGAAAACGTTTTACTACTTCAAGATTGGACAAATTCCAAGGATGAATACGGGTCAAATTCTCAAGCTGCTAAATCTGATTCCGGGTCAGAAAAATGTATTTCGACTTGTATGTGCTGGTAATCAATTGCCGAAACACGCACCAAGGCCTTGTGTAAACACCGATCCGTCATACAGGCCTGGGGTACATTGGACTGCAATCTACATTGATGGGAATGGACGAGGAGAATATTTTGATTCCTTTGGTCGACCACCGGAGGCACCTGAGATTTTTGGAGAAGAATTCGACAACGACAAAGTACTTCAAGATTGCCATTCAAACGTTTGCGGACTTTATTGTTTAATGTTTCTGTATTTTAAACTTAGCGACTTAGGTTTTTTTGAAAATTTGTTTACTGTAAATCTAATTGAAAATGATAATATAATTAAGCTTCTGTATAATGTTTTCACAATCATAAAAATAAATGAATTTTAGTAAATGCGCTTTTCTAATGTATACCGTTACCATACGGAAATCCTCCACTGTAGAAGTTTCCAGCACCTCCTCCTCTGTGTGTTTACTTGAGCGGGACTTTATGCAATAATTAAAACTAAAAAAGTGAAACACATATTCAGAAACCAGAAAGCCAAAAGGGTATTAAGAAACCAAAAGCCAAAAAGGCATTAAGAAAACAGAAAAAGGACATTAAGACGCCAGAAACCAAAAGGGTATTAAGGCCAAAAAAGGCATTCAGCATCCGGGAAAGGCAAAAAGGCGTTAAGAAGCCAAAAGGGTATTAAGAAACCAAAAGCCAAAAAGGCATTCAGGAAAGGCAAAAAGGCGTTAAGAAGCCAAAAGGGTATTAAGGCCAAAAAGGCATCCGGGAAAGGCAAAAAGGCGTTAAGAAGCCAAAAGGGTATTAAGGCCAAAAAGGCATTCAGCACCCGGGAAAGGCAAAAAGGCGTTAAGAAGCCAAAAGGGTATTAAGGCCAAAAAGGCATTCAGCACCCGGGAAAGGCAAAAAGGCGTTAAGAAGCCAAAAGGGTATTAAGGTCAAAAAGGCATTCAGGAAAGGCAAAAAGGCGTTAAGAAGCCAAAAGGGTATTAAGGCCAAAAAGGCATTCAGGAAAGGCAAAAAGGCGTTAAGAAGCCAAAAGGGTATTAAGGCCAAAAAGGCATTCAGGAAAGGCAAAAAGGCGTTAAGAAGCCAAAAGGGTATTAAGGCCAAAAAGGCATTCAGCACCCGGGAAAGGCAAAAAGGCGTTAAGAAGCCAAAAGGGTATTAAGGCCAAAAAGGCACCCGGGAAAGGCAAAAAGGCGTTAAGAAGCCAAAAGGGTATTAAGGTCAAAAAGGCATTCAGGAAAGGCAAAAAGGCGTTAAGAAGCCAAAAGGGTATTAAGGCCAAAAAGGCATTCAGGAAAGGCAAAAAGGCGTTAAGAAGCCAAAAGGGTATTAAGGCCAAAAAGGCATTCAGCACCCGGGAAAGGCAAAAAGGCGTTAAGAAGCCAAAAGGGTATTAAGGCCAAAAAGGCATTCAGCACCCGGGAAAGGCAAAAAGGCGGTAAGAAGCCAAAAGGGTATTAAGGTCAAAAAGGCATTCAGGAAAGGCAAAAAGGCGTTAAGAAGCCAAAAGGGTATTAAGGCCAAAAAGGCATTCAGGAAAGGCAAAAAGGCGTTAAGAAGCCAAAAGGGTATTAAGGCCAAAAAGGCATTCAGCACCCGGGAAAGGCAAAAAGGCGTTAAGAAGCCAAAAGGGTATTAAGGCCAAAAAGGCATTCAGCACCCGGGAAAGGCAAAAAGGCGTTAAGAAGCCAAAAGGGTATTAAGGTCAAAAAGGCATTCAGGAAAGGCAAAAAGGCGTTAAGAAGCCAAAAGGGTATTAAGGCCAAAAAGGCATTCAGGAAAGGCAAAAAGGCGTTAAGAAGCCAAAAGGGTATTAAGGCCAAAAAGGCATTCAGGAAAGGCAAAAAGGCGTTAAGAAGCCAAAAGGGTATTAAGGCCAAAAAAGGCATTCAGCATCCGGGAAAGGCAAAAAGGCGTTAAGAAGCCAAAAGGGTATTAAGAAACCAAAAGCCAAAAAGGCATTCAGGAAAGGCAAAAAGGCGTTAAGAAGCCAAAAGGGTATTAAGACCAAAAAGGCATCCGGGAAAGGCAAAAAGGCGTTAAGAAGCCAAAAGGGTATTAAGGCCAATGGAAATTCCAATGATATCGAAGTTCAGAACTAAATCTACCTTAGGAAAGTTCAAAACCAAATCTCATCTTCTTCTTCAAAAACCATTCCTAAGGTCATCCAGAAAGGACAAAATGGCATGCAGAAAGTCATTCAGGAAAGCCAGAAGAGCACCCAGAAAGGCGTTCAGCATCCGGAAAAGGCAAAAAGGCGTTAAGAAAACGGAAAAGCCAAAAAGGCATTCAAGAAACAGAAAAGCCAAAAAGGCATTAAGAAAAAACCAAAAGGGCATTAAGAAAAACCAAAAGGGCATTAAGAAAAACCAAAAGAGCATCCAGCATCCAGCATCCAGAATCAGCCCTAAGGAAACACACCCCCACTGGGGTTAGTGACGATCCAAGATGGCGTCTAGCCAGAAAGGCATCCAGCATCCAACATCCAGCATCCTGCGTCAACCCTAAAAATAAATTACACCCTCCAGGATCACCCCCTAAGCATAACAAACATGTCGCCCACGTGGGCCTATTGTGGGGTTAGTGACGTCAAAAAGAGAAAGCGCAAGTGTCCCCTTTCTACTAACAAACTTTTTGCGGCGACATTATAATTGTGGGGGAATTGGAAAAAAATTGAAGTTAATCCAAAATGATATAACCGCATATTTGTAAAATGATACTTCTAACTCGTACTTGGACATTTGCAAATAAATCTATGTTAGAATTGAAGAATTCCATATATTTTTCCAGATCACGTTGATATTGATTTTCATATTTTACCCAATCAAATTTCTTAATCAAACGATTATTTTTTATTGAAGTTTAATTAATGGGCGTACAACTAACTCAAAGGTTTAAACTGACGAATTTGTAATTTCAAAAAAACACGGAAAGACTACCAAAATTATACGCATTGCAACAGCAAGTGAAACAGACTAATTCTATTTCGAATTTCTGAAGGACAGTATCTTCGAATTAACTTGGAAGTACTACTTTTCGAGTTAAGGTCAGATCTGATGCTTATCTTTACAAATAAAAATATCAAAACGAATCCAGTGTTCTACATGAAGTAGTCTAAAGTAACCTCAAAATTAGCTTGTGTTTTTTACTTGCTGTGTCATAAAACTCCAACAATAGATATACAGGGTGATTCAATATTCACTCCTCAGCCCTCGGATACGTATTCTACAACTAAAAATAAGATAAAAATAAAGAATAGTAAAATCCCCAAAGCCTAACCGTTTTCTAAACGTTCGGCAGCACGAACGTTATCATTACAAGCGCCTAAAACTTTTATCATATCGACATATTCTCTGTTAGCATACCTTTCCATTATTAATTTAAAAGCTTTTCCAGCTTTCAATACTTTATAAATGATATTAAGTCAAATTAACGTCAAAGTAAAACAAAATAACGACAAGTAAATGTATTGCAATTTGATTTAAAATTTTGAATTGTTTTATTCTTTATTTCAATTTTCCGAGAAAACGGTTAGGCTTTCGGGATTTTGCATTTTGTTACAAAGAAGAGACCAAATGTATCCTAATTTTTATGTTACTTGGATCATTGTGTCGGAAGTACCTTCATTGTTTTATTTTATCGTTCATTATGCAATTCTCTCACAGGTTTTGTTTCAAATTGTCAAACAAAGTGGCAAAACTATGGATTCTATCATAAAATGTAATTACTTTTCGGTGGTTATAAGAACCAGATGAGGACTTCATCCATGCCTTAGGCAACTCCGATCTTTCCAAAATTGCCGAGAGCAAGAATGACTTGCAGGTACGTGTTCTACTGAAAGTTTCTATTTATTAATGTCAATTTCACATTTATTTGTGAGTATCGACACCCATGAGAGTTTGATTTATATCGCAACGGGTGTTGGGAATAAACTACCGCTAAGAGTAAGCCGCATGAAGAAAGGTATAATCAAACAGCGTCCAGGTCCAAAAAGCACATGAATTTGTGGATGATTCCTTATATCTTTGTGGACCATAAAATAATTGAAACCGTTGTAGAATTTACCAATCAGAAAGCGGAAAATGTGTATGATCAGTGGAGTATAGAAATTCAAGAGTTGTAAAAACACAAAACCTTCCCCATGAATAAATTTTTTTTAAATTAAAATGCAATGATAAGGGTGATATGATAATAGCCCCGACAAGTTTCGATAGTTTATAACATTATCATCTTCAGGCTAATTACTACAATTAACTAAAATTAGTGGTGAAAATAAGCGAAAATTATATGTATGTACTTATGAAAAAAAAATTATGAGGAAAATCAAAACATTAATAATGATAAAGGAAACACCAAGGGTGGTCATTAGCCCTATAGTTTGAATTACAGCCAGGAAGATGGAGTGGGGCGGAATTGGTTTGAATACAGTTGGCACTAGTTGGTGAGATTGAGGCATGCTCGTGCTCGAGGATTCGTGTCCGGGCTCGGGCAGTCGAGCTGTAAATGTTAATTTTGCTTATGTGTTATTTGGATGCCTTTTTTATGTTTATGTATAGTACGTTAACAAATAAATTGAAGACTTCGTGGCAAAAATGGCAAAAATGGTATCGTATCTTTCCAAAAATGTATTCTATTTTATTAAACACGGAACACCACGACGATAAACTGGGAGCCATAAAACTAACGGTGCAGTTGATTAAAAGTATAAAACAAGAGAACTTGAATAAAGGTTTGATGAAACCTTATGTGAAAGAAAGATTTGAGAATATACACGAAATATTATGCATCTTGTGGAACTGTTGAGTGCGTCTAACACGCGTCTACCACCTTTACAAAATTATTGGGGAGATGTGCAAGCAGCACCAAAAGGCTGTTCAAACTACCCTTTGTAAACACTGTGATGATGTAATGATTTCTATTTCTTTCCACGTGTAATCGAATAGGTGGTTCCAACTCGTTAGCGTTAGGAAATTTTCTGAGTTCAACCTCTCAAAACATATGTTAAAAAGGAATAGTTATCAAACATCACATAAAATGTAGTCAATTATTAGGAAGAAGGACGAATATCCAAAACTAGCCATGTGGAAAGTTTAAATTTCCCACTGATTTAGGTAGTCATTTTCAAGATACATTTGAGTAAATATATTTGTCAAATGCCTCTCTGTCAACTAAATTAAAAACCATCCTCTACAATCGACATTCTACATATTACTTATCTGTGATATTACTTTGAACTCTCGTTCTAACCAAAGATGAATTTAAACATTATTAAGTGGCGACTTCCGTTTGTATTACTTCCGGTAAAGACAACGCTTAGTATTACATCATGCAAAAACTAAATACATATATGTAAGTATATAAAAAATTCAGATCTTTTTTCTTAGTAAATGTTAAGCCGGTTTCTATATAAATCATGCTTCAACAATAATGATTCATTTAATAGGGTTAAGCGGTGTCTTTAGGTACAGACGAACCGGAAATGCTATTCATTCCTTGACGCTTGTGATGTACGAGTAAGCACGGGGAACATTGTTACAAATAAAACAATTGAAAGAACTGAAACTGCAGGAATAAAAATTATATATAACCTACCCGAATTGGAAAATGGATTAAATAAGAAAACTGTCGAAATTGCAATTTGTTTATGTTAATTGGGCACCTACGAATATTTTTCCCACGATGACAGATCACTTCTTACCAGCGATGTTCGTGTAATTAAAGTACCGCTAATTTAAAGATTTGGTAGCCCGTTAAAAATCAAGTTTGTAAATGGCTCTGCGGTATACCGTAATAGTTTTTCCGAATAGTATAAACCAACTGGAAGTTGATTTCCAATCCAGTAACGCATACCTGCTATTAATTAATTAACATTTTGCCACTAATACGTAAGAGGTCTCGAATTAAAAGTCCTGCTGTTTAAACTAAATATAAAAAGTGCGGGCCACCGGGCCAGATTACTTTTACGGTAACTTGAATAGAGAAGTTTCTTAACTCTAATCGAATTTTTATTTACAATTCTTAATATTTGGATGAATGTTACTATGTATTTAAAAAAACTTGAACAGAATGATACCGCTCTTCTTATCATTTATCTGTGACCGACTTAGATTTTACGAAATTATGTCGCTTTGTTCAAAATGGCGTAATACTTCGAGGAATAGTATGACAAAGATAAGAATCAACAGCGTAGATTTCTTCAAAGCGGTAAGTAGGTTCCACAAAATTACGACATTTTCAAATTTGTACTTACCTAATATAAGTGAAGTTTGCATTATGCACCTACTGAGAAAAGAGGAATGCAATATAAAATTCGCTGCACGTAAGCCGAAGACGTGAAAAGGAGCTTCACCGATGTTACCGCAATTTGAAGATCGTTAATACGTTTTTGTACGATATTTCTCTCTCTATATTATGGTTTTTTGCCCGAGGTTCTACGATGAATATTAATCGAAATACAGTTTAGCCCTTTGGCCCTTTTTGGGCCGATTGTGCTGGCTAACTAACTTGACCTTCGCAATATCACCCACAGTTCACCCCTCGGTTCACCCTCGAAACTTGAAGTTAATGTCTTCTTCCGTTTTAGCAGCATAAATGTTTTTCCTAATTTACCTACATTTGCAATTTACACCCTTAAGGGCTGCATTATGAAAAAAGTTGTTAATGACTTTTTATACGAGTGATAGTTCTCTACATTATGTTTTTTTCCCGACCTTCTACAACAAATATTAACGAAACTACAGTTTGCCCCTATGGCCCTTTTTGGCCCGATTGGGCTGACAAACTTGCTTGACCTTCGCACTATGACAGGAAATCCACCCCTGAAATTATAAATCAATATCATCTTCCGTTTTAGCTGTATAAACTATTTTCGGGCTGCAGTATGAAAAAAAGTTGTTGATAACTTTTTATACGATTAATAGTTCTCTACATTATGTTTTTTTCCGACATTCTACAAACAACAAATATTAACGGAGCTACAGGTTGGCCCTTTGGCCCTTTTCATGCAATATGGTTGACTAACGAACTTAACCTTCATATTTCGACAATAAAATCTGTCCCGAAAATTTGAAGTCGATATCTTAATCCGTTCTCAATTTATCGTGGCGACAACCACACATCCACACAGACACCAAAATTTTTTACGGAAAATGGATGGAAATGCTCTGAAACGTCGAGATATGTGATTTTTTTTTATTTTTGGAAATTTTTTCACCGTTGCAATAGCTTCCCGCGAGTCGCGGTGAAGCTAATTCTGTTGAAAGCTTTGTATTCATCACAAAGCTGTTATACGCGAATTATTTTTTTGTTTCTACGCCCCCCCCCCCCCACATATTTATGGCGACGGTATAAGTTAGAAAATCGCTACAGAGGATAGCCCAATAGACGGACAGTAAGTAAATCGTTTTATCCCCCCAAAGCCATACATCGATCGTATCCGGTGTGCGATCCCCCCGTGAAAGAACGTACCGTACCGTCAGTGAAAGGTGAACAAAGGTTTAGTATAAATGAAAGGATAGGCTACCTGGTAACTTTAGATTAATGAGCTGTCTGCATAATTTGTACACCGATACGTCACTGTGAGGACCCGTCGAGTCCATATGTTTGAACTCGAGTTGTGCCCATTTTTGAGTAGATAATGACCAGAAATGATTGTAAGCCATGTATTAAAGATATTTCTCAGGTTTAGTTGTCAAGTGTTAGATCTTCAGTTCCATATGTTTCCCATTTTATTTCTCGAAAATCAACAACAAGCACTAAACATAAAGAATTGCACCTAATTCCAACACTGAATACCCGCAGTTACTGAGTTACTAGATTTAAATGTTTGAATTTCAGAATATTTCATTTCATTCACATCAGCGACAGTCTATGCAATTTAATACACATAAATATGTAGTCTACATAACACTCAAATAATTCAAATAAATAAAAAATAATAAAGTGAAAGCAAAAATGTGACAGTTACTTGCCGATACGACTTTACGAATGGCCTTTACTGAGATGCAAGCTTCCCCACTAGGTCGAAAAGCTTTGGTCACCTAACCACTTCTTAAATTCAGAATAGAGGTCCAGAGGTCAACACTTGTGGAGTGTGGACGGCTGTTCGTTATAATTTGGAAAGTCTGAGAATACACAGCTCCATCCAGTGTAGCCCCGGACCCGATATACTTTTTTGGTCCCAAATGACATAAACCATAAAACTTTGTCTGAAATTCATCGAGAAGTTTTAGGATATTTGAACCCATCCATTATCTTGATTTTTATTTTGATTCTAGGGTGACATACTAAACTCCGATTCATCTCCAACTCCAGTAGTAGCGGATTTAAAGAAACCTTTCAACATTATAGTCGGCAAGAAACGTCAGCACTGATGCCATTGGGCGGACAAATTTTTGGAGTCTTACAAGAACACTGTAACGATGATGTAAGGACATGATCTCAAGATCTGGAAATTCCACATATTACTCCCCCATTTCTACCGAACTTCGTGATCAACTTGTTGAACAATTGTGGCAGACATGCGCCTTTGTTTTTTTCATCGTTAACGTATCACTTATAAAATGTTCACCATATGTGGTTTGGGCGAATTTGTGATCGAAAAAAACAACTTGCACTTGGTGCGAGTACTGCTTGTACCAGTTATGTTTACATACCTACAGCTTAACTGAAACTCTCGTGCCTAGAGAGCCAAGCAGTTGCCCACCGTTTATCTGGTTATGTAGCGTCTCGATTCAAAATAAGAAATTCACACTCCTCCATGGGCGCCGCTACTAAAGGGCAAGGGGGGGCCCGGGCCCCTCCCTGGAATTTCATAAATCGTGTAAATCCATTTTAGAAAATGTTAAAAGCTCACAATATAATCACGTTTGGAGTATAATGTTCTATTCCATTGGTGACTCTGCATAGCCTATTGATTTATAAAAAATAGGTAAAAATGTTCAAGTATTCTAATTTCTACTTGAAAAAATGTAAGAGCCCCCCCCCCCCCCAACAAATTTTCTTCCGGCGCTCCTGCATTCCTCGCATAATTAACTATTATGAACTTTTAATTTCAAATGATACTGATTGCTGCTATATTCGTTGCTTGCAGATGTAAAGAACTGTTCAAGTAGCAGATATGAATACGATGCTAAAGATACAAGATATAAAATTTAATTGTAGACTTGTATTATTTACAAGAATAAATCAACTCCCTAATGTGAGGGAGGAAGGGTATACTTTCTTTTAACATAGTAAAAGATTAATCTTTCCAGCGTGCGTTGCCGAAAAAGAGATAATTTAAGTAGATACCTAAATTTCTAATGGTATTACAAAAACTGCTTGATTCTTTTAGTCAAATGTTGAAACCTGCACTCATCAGTTTATTAAGTTAATCATTGAATGGTAAAAGTCTTTATAGCCGGTGAAGCGAATTTAAACCGAAATAGACAAAAGTAAAAATAACGTGGAGATAATTTCCTTAAGAATTTGTTTATAATTATGACGCTCCTTTCATCACCCACAGTGGTCATTTAAAATAAATTTAGTAAGTGCTATGAACTAGATTTTAAATGAATCTTAAAAATATTACGTAAAAACAAAGAAAATTAAAAAGATTAAGCCAATGAACCCGAAATTTACAATTTATGTGGCGACAATTGTCCGATTTTTGAATATCGACCGAAAAAATTCTCACGTACAAAAATGACAGTGCCCTTTCTTTGACCACCTCGCAGGCCGATATCACTTCTTTTCCATGTAATTCGAAAATTAAAGTGTAATTAAAACTTGAGGAGTAATTCCAAAAGTAACACTTCATTCCATTTATGTGAATATTGAAAGCCAGTTGTGAAATATATTCGCACAAATGGAATGAAGTGTTACTTTTGGTTTTGGAATTACTCCACAAGTTTTAATTCCACTTTAATTTTCGAATTACATGGAGTGTAAGTAGATGAATTTATTTACTTTCTAATAAAATTGAAATTCAATGGCAGATGTAAAATATACAATTTATACCTACATTTGCAATAAATTCGAAAATTAAAAAATACGAGTGTTAATAAAGAAATCATGAATCTTACTTTTTTAAAAATATGTACTGTTAAACTTGCGACTTATTGATATGAATAATTTCATACAACAAAGCTTGTCGAATAATTTCGTGTATATAAATCTAATATAAGTGGTATATGATGTTTGTAAAGAAACAAGACATGTATTAAATTCGGTGTTGTATTTCAAATGCAAAATGTATGGAATGTTTAACATATTGAACTTGTCACAGCCAAATATATCAAGGATGGTGAATAAAAATTTAGCTATAACTTCGTCTGTAATTTCAACAAGAATGCTATGGAGATTATCGCATTATTACAATCACAGTTTATCTCTCCCCATTAGTAGACAAAGACAATGATAAACTTACATTTATAACCTGATGAAGTGATGAGGCTTGGAGCCAGCGTTCGTATTCAACTGGGGGCGCGTTTACGTAAATATTTTACAGTGAAAATTATAGAGTACGCATCAATCTGTTTATTGTGAAGGGTTAACAAAGTATAAACACGTACGATTTTAAATATTTCGAACTAGTGGGAGATGAAGGTATTATGCAAAAATACATTGAAAAGATTAAGAAAAGAATAACTCATAGTCTTTATCTGCATTCAGTAAATTAAAAACTAAAAAAGCGCATAAAAAACAAATCGATCTAGCAGATTAAGATTGTGGTTGAAGAGCGAGTGACAACTGGAGGGATAAGAAAAGATAAAGGAAGAATGCATGAAACAATTTGCAGTGACCAAAGAACTTTTATATTTAAAACAGGAGGGCAAGGTCTGCATCCAATTTTGTGGACGTTGTGGATTTTTTGTAAAAAGCGATCAACTACTTCTTGTGCAAATACGTTACAAAATTGTTTTATAGTAAGTTGATTGATAATGCCAAAACCAAATAAGAAGAAATTTGATCCGCAAGTAACGAATTGATTTTGAAAACGGTTTCCATGGTGGAGGTTAAACGCTTTTGGATATTTTTCAAATAAAATCCAAAAAAGGCGATAGGAAAAAGAATAAAATAAATTTATATAGTCATTTCAAATGAATGTAGTATGTATTTAGCTTGGTCCGCAAACGGTTAAGCACCCTATTTGCTTAGCCACCCCCATACGCTTTGTAATGCAAGTTAAAATCAGCACCACCGAGAGGATATAGAACCAATACGACCGTCCTGTCCTGAAAATGGACTTTAGGGTTACTCTAAAATTATTTTTTTTGCATGAGATGAATCAAAGATCTATTTTTAAGTATTCAATTACCTTTTATCTTACTATTTTATGGAATACACAGAAAAAGACTTCATTCGATACGAAGGAATGAACCAACCTAATCGAGAAAAAGAGTTATTTAGTAACGTACATACCTATCTTCCTACATCATGCTTTAGTATTTATATCGTGCATCATGCTCGTATTATTTCTTCGGTTGAATAACAAGTGTTACAGTCTTATAAAAAATTAAATATTTTCAGTTCTATGATCGGAACACCGATTAAATCAAAACCTTTTCGAAAATAGCGAAACAATAAACGAAAAGGCTACAATATGTATAATATTGTTTACGAATTATTCTTTGATTTCACATTATTTGCTTCCTTAAATATTTTACGGGAAAATATTTAGGTTTTTTGTAGAGCTGATGAGATTTGTAGAAGTGGAATTATAAAAATCAAACAAGAGTGTTACCTCAGTCATTATTTTGAATAAAACCATAAGAAGAATAACATAAACAGAAGTTTATTTATTTCAACGAATCTAACATATTATGATATTACAATCTAAACAAAGTTGAAACAAACCACCATTTACTGTTATAATTGTAAAACTACCGCCTAACAAGTTGATATTGAGGTATTTTATTGAACTCGGCTTCAGTTAAATTTTTAATTACATATTCCACATTTTGAAATGCAGAAAAATTGTTGATTAAAAATTTGGAATTTCTCTGCTGTATCGTGTAAGTCGGCACTCGGTATATTCACATCATAATTATTAATAATATAGTATTATGTAATGAATTAAAAGACAGAATTCACTAGTATATAGGAACAAACAATTAAATTTGATTACTTACTGCATTAAATTATGTCGAGTAGTGCAGTTATTCCCACAGTCGGTCCTTTCCATTTTTTATTATCAGTCTACACTGTCATATACAATCGAATCGATACAAATCTTTTATTTACACTTAGTCCCGACACTAGGACTGTATAGAGATAAGCTTTATGTTAATAAATTACTGTTGTCTAAAATATACGCCTAAAATGTGCAAAATTCAGCAACAAAAATCATAAATCAATATAATCCCTAACCGCCGCTGAATTGTAATTCCGTAAAGTTAAGTTAAAAATAGAAACCGTTCGAAAATTTCGAATATTCGATTGTTAGAGAGAAGCTTTAATAATAGGCAATAAAGTCTTAGGGCTTTCTGTTAAATAGGGGTTTTAATACTTTGCCCGCAATAAAGTAGTTTTGTACTTGAATTGGTGCAATTTGTTTTTATTGAAGACCAAATTTCGAATTTCTGATCGTATCGAATAATATGTAGTATTGTAACGTTCAATTTTTTTGTAAGTTACTTTAAATCGGTGTCTAAAAGTTTGCATCTCACGGACTGAAAAGACCAATTAACCGATAAGAATACAGTTTTACAGTTTTATTACGTTTCGTATACAACTATTATTTTTTATCCAGTTTTAATTATGTCCAGTGGGCAAAGTCACGATGGTGACTATTCTAATTAAGAATAGAATAATATTAGAGGTACTCAAAACCTTTCCCATAGAATTTATTTGTAAACATAAACGTTGGATATAAAAGGCTACTAGTTTCGACACGCAATTAATGTCATCCTCAGACCGAAAATATGGAAGCGTTATTACAACAAAACTAACGTAAGATATAATTAAAAATTAGCAAGAATGAGCCAAAATCATAACGCTTCCATATTTTCGGCCTGAGGATGACATTAATTGCGTGTCGAAACTAGTAGCCTTTTATATCCAACGTTTATGTTTACAAATAAATTCTATGGGAAAGGTTTTGAGTACCTCTGATATTATTCTATTCTGATTCACTTCCCATTTCGAGACCGCCAAATTCCAGCAAAGCATGGAACCAACCAATTTTTATTCTAATTAAGTTTAAGTATAACCGATTCTGCTTTCACAAGAATATTTTGGAACACATTTTCTGACATATAAATGAGAATAACAATGGGCTTCGAAACCAACTTAAAAAATTCAGCCAAAGAACTTCACAAACCTTCTGTACGTGTTTTGTTTGTCGTAAAGCCTTATTGTCATTCTAATTCAATAATATTCAAAAAACGAGAGTTTATAAACTTACTAAGGTCTTTTTTTATTAATTTTTATAGGTTCATTTAGGAAATGGCGATGTTATTTTTTCGTGCAATGGCCGTAAAATGTTAAAAATCAAACAGCATATTTTGCTATAATAACGATAATTAAGTACATTTTATGAATGTTAGTTACCTCGTCAACATGACATATCAAGAAATCTAATCTGAAACTAACAAAAAAATGTGAATAATGTTAATTTTATGAAGTGCAGATGTTAATTCCGTCGTCCAATAGTAAATTACAATCTGTTTTCTTCATTTTTATCTGCATATTTGTATAACATTTTTAAAGTCATATTTATAGCTTATCGGCACCTTTTCTACGGTAATTTTTTTATTGGTTATTCTCTAATCCGGTTGTTACAAATATTACTAGTGAGGGTTAGAAGAAGGGTCTATAACATAAGGATTGGTGACTTTGAAATGCAATATGTGCATATAACCAACATTTAGAACCAATAAAGCTTTAGGTTATGTGTATGTTTAGCTTATCCGTTTGAATTCTTAAACCATAATTTTAGTAAATTGGAATAATTTTACGTCATTTACTGTTAATTAATCTTATTGGCACAGGTGTCAAGATACGAAATTAATTTTTTAATTTTCAATCTTAACGGTTCTCTGTTTTTAATGTTTATATAAAATAATTAACGAATATAATTTAGGTATGAAGTTAGTCCTAAAATTTACAATTTTTTTGATTTCAATCGTTTGCAGGTGTTAGCTGTTTGTTAACCTTTGTGGTTTAGGTTTTTTATATTTATAATCCACTAAAACATTAGCTCGCAAACTTAGTTTTGGGGTGTGCTAGAATAAAGGGTGTAACAAAACTATTGCGTTATCAAACAAAAAAATCAACAATTAAATTTTAAATAAAGTGTTTATAATAAATCACATGTGGGTAGTCAAATCTAAATGCACTTGAGCATTGCAAGTCACATATTCTGTCAGTAATTTTAACAGTTTCACCTCCCCTGACCCGAGGGGGGGAGAAGAGTCAACCTATCGACCTATCCAAATCTTAAGTTACAATCCCAATAAATACCTATCTATCGATATATTCGGTTCCCTTCTTGACTTTCGGTTCGGCCATAAATCGCGGTCAAAAGTAGATAATTTCAATCTATAGCTGAAATTTTGCACAGAGGTTCCATTTATGATGTAGACAAGAGATAAGACCGGATTTTTCGAAATTCAACCCCTAAGAAGGTAAAATAGGGGATGAAAGTTTGTAAATTTGGAAATCCGTCATTTTTTAAGTTAAATCCATAAAAATTGGTATATGGCCTTTCGGTTAGAAATTAAGACAGGCGTGTATCAGGATTTTCCGAAATTCAACCCCTAAGGGGGTAAAATAGGGGATGAAAGTTTGTATGGAAATCCATGTTTTAAGTTAAATCCATAAAAATTGTTATTTGGACTGTAGCTATAAAAAACCATTAACCCACTTAGACTAACACCAAAAATATTTATGAAATTAAATCGCATTGTTAACAAAAAATGTTTAAGAAAACATTAATTTCATATAGTGGAGTGGGGGGAGGGGGCATTTTTACCATGATAACCATGACGACTGACGTGAAAGTTGAGGAACTGTAAATAATTCAGTAATCCAGTAATTGAGAAATCATGTTGCATTTTGACAAACTATTAAAAATTCCAAACAAACAAATCCATACAATTGGATAGTTAGCCCGAATAAGAAATAGTGTCCCAGAAGGAAGTAAAACGTTGACGGATTGGTAAAAGTAAGAGACATTCAAATAAAACCTCATGATCAGTCACATTTTTACTTTAAAAAACCATAATTAACGTAATTGTAAAGTTTAATATTAGAGTCGCAATGGAAATTAAGTAACGGAATATAATTATGGCGATTATGTCCAAAAAAAACCTATAATTCATTTTCTTTAAAGTTATTCTGTGGAAGTAATTACAATAATAAGAAAAATAAAAACAAGTAATACCACTCAAATTATGAGTGTAATTATTATTATAATTACCTAAACCTTCTCATTAATAATGTGTTTTCAAAATGGCCTCGTAGAGTTGTCTATGGCATATGTATTAGTTTTATTAAATTAAATACAAACAAACACAACACCCTATTAAGTATAAATTAACCAAAAATAAAACCTAAACCTGCTTCAAATGGCACACCTTCATTTACTTACTATTGTATTGAACATTATGCATTTAGGTTTTTAGTTTTTGAGATATATTAAGCACAGGAATTGTTGGAACAAGAATTTATGACCTCCATAATTTACAGAGAAGCAAAAAGGTTTGGAACAGTTTTAAAATTTGTCACATTCGCAATGTTTAATTGCTTTTAATTTACAAACTACGAGGGTCGATAAATAAGTACCCGTGTACACCACATAAAATTTCCGATTAATTCACAGGTTGGTTTTTCTTTGACAGCCAATTTTATCATACATTGTAAGTTCGTGTAGAAAATGGAAAAAGAACAATATCGGTCCGTAATTCGCTTCTTATTTTTGGACGGTGAAACATGTGAAAAAATAAAAGCGAAGTTGGATGCTGTATATGGGGACCTTTCACCATCTATGACCACCGTAAGATATTGGTTCAACGAATTTAAACGTGGTCGAACATCCGCTTTTGATGAAGAGCGGTCGGGTCATCCGGCGGACGTAGGTTTCCAGGAAATCGTTGAAAAGGTTCGCGAAATGATTTTGGCTGATCGACGTACTAAAGTGCGCGAACTAGCAGAGGCCCTAGGCGTGTCGTACGGAACGGTTATAAATATCTTGCATGATAAGTTAAGTATGAGAAAGGTGTCGCGGTTGCTTACTGACAACAAACGGACCCGACTGTCAATGTCGAGGCATTGTTTAAACCTCTTGAAGAGTTTTTCCGCCGAGTCGTCACCGTTGATGAAACCTGGATGTGGATCCATTATTATACGCCAGAAACCAAACGGCAATCCAAACAATGGATTTTTCCGGGTGAATCTGCTCCGAAGAAGGCGGACAGTCCCATCGGCCGGAAAGGTAATGGCCATGATTTTTTGGAGAAAGGAAGAACTATCACGAGGCAGTACTACAGTGATGTATTGGACCGATTCGATCAAATATTGAAGGAGACACGACCCCATTTGGCTAAGAAAAAAGTGCTGTTTCACCACGATAACGCACCTGCACATGCATCCAAAATTATCGCCGCAAAATTTGAAAAATTGCGCTACGAATTGCTGCCTCGCCCACTCTACTCTCCTGATCTAGCTCCCTGTGACTTCTTTTTGTTCCCCAACCTGAAAACAAGGCTCGTGGGGAAATGATTCAGCTCGAACGAAGAGGTTATCGCTGAGACAGGGGCGTATTTTGAGGAGTTCGAAAAATCCTATTTTTTAGAAGGATTAAAGAAGTGGCAGAAACGTTGGGAAAAGTGTATCGAACTAAACATTGAGAAAAACTGGCGTCTTCTTTCCAAACACGGGTACTTATTGATTGACCCTCGTATGTTGTAGTGCCATTCCTTAAATAAAAATTTCACTTGAAGTTCTGCCGTCAAATGTGGATAGGTAACCCCCTGTATATTTTTACACTATTCAAAAGCTGAGTTCTTTAGCTTTTTAAAAATGTCAACTGGGACACCCTGTATAGTAGAACAATTTCCTCGGTTTTAACCTTCAATTTGTTCGATTGTTAATGTGAAATTATATGTACCTATCATTTATTTTTATAAAGGAAAGATAATAGTAATTCAAATCTTACACGCCGAATCGATTCATTGAGTTTTAAAACAATGCGTTTGCAAATGATCTCTAAGGTTTTGAAGGAATAACGAAAACTTCTTGTTAAAAAGTAAAATTTACGCAATCGTTTCATAAATGATTGTAAAAATTAACCTTATTATTTTTACACGTGAATTATTATAAAGGGTCAAAGTTTGTACTGAAATAATAATAACCAGGTTTGTTTTTACGTAAATCATAAAAATTCTTTCGCCTGGTAAAAGTTTCAATATTTTCTTTAGCGCTAACAATTTCACTTCCAGTCTTGAGTGTATAAATACATTGAACTTTCTAATGTATTTATATTCTTTACACATGCATAATTCTATTGTTAGTTGAACAGTTGTGTACACAATAAGAAACATGTAGTTGAACCGCGATCGTTCAGCTTTTTTTTTTGGGAAAAAACATATTTAGTTCAACGTTATGTAGAAAAAGTGAAATATGTATTTTTAAAAAAATCTACGTAGACAGGTGCAATGAAAATATCGTGCACGGCAACTGTCAGTGTACGTTTTCCGTCAGTTGGGGTCCGTCGAAACACCAGTCGCCTGGGGTATTCATTGTATACATGCACATTCTCCCATGCAGGAACTGCATCCCATTCAGTGACGTGCACATTATAAATATACCTATTAAACTATCAAATTACTCATTTACGTAATACCAATAAGAGGATAACCAATATAGTGATGCGAGCTACACCTTTTTAATAAATAATTAACGGCACCTTTTTATGACAGTTAACACAACCCTTCATTTAAAATTAAACGCCTACACTGTCTTAACTGTCAACTACGTTAATAAACAGTGATACACGTGGCAAGTGTTTTTCGGGGGGGAAACATAAGGTAAGGGTGAAAACGCAACCCTTGACAAAGTGTATTTGCATTTTGGAATTTAATTAGATGTATAACATGAAAGTACTGGTTACTAACTTTTATAATTACAAATTAAAATTTATTAGCATTTCTAATTCAAAAATACTGCTAACATTAAACATTTTTTTTAATCAAAATTCTCTGCTTACATGCGTTACTTTAATTTAAAATAATGCTTCAATATGCTTTTATTAAAGATTTTGAGATAAACCCTTTAGTGCTTTTTTTACTTGATGCGAAATGAGTACAAAATTTGGGTTAAGCTTATATTATACATGCAACAAACTACAGCATACTCATGTAGTTTTTCTCAATTTCATAATTAGTTATTTGCAAGAGCGGTGTAGAATCACTTTTCGTGAGATTTTCTTCATTACTCTCTCGCAGAAAATCTACGGGGGTTAGTTGAAATGTTTGTACTTTGTATTTATATTTCATTTGTCGTTGTGATCAACGGTACGCGTAATGAACATTTTGCCCTTATTTTTGGCATTGATATTGTAGTTAGTCCTCCTTACGAGTTTATCTTTATTCTCTCGCACGCATTATTTACCTTAATACCCAGGAATATATTAAAAGTAAATGCAATAGATAGGCAATTAATGTGTAACAGGAATAATGTGGATGGTAACCAATCCTTAAAAAGTAAAATAGTGAGGTTCCGGTGGCACTAAACCAAGTGTCCAACCCCTTTGGTACGATTGTATAATTTTTGTATTGTGAATCAATTTAGGTGGATGTATATTAAATACCAAACTACTTGAAAGGTCAATTAAATTTAATTAAACATTTTCTATAAAAGCAAAATCATATTGCTGCAGGAGAAAGAAAAGAATAATTTACAAATGTATGTGAATTAATTATCTTTAAACTAACGTTGTGGAACTTCACAAATTGTATTTATAAATACAAGTAACTCCATTAATTTTTTCTCAAAAGAGAAATAATTACTACAAGAAGATTAAGAAAAAACACTACTTATTCAATTCTATAAAAATGAAAACATTATAAAGGAAGACTGGCCGAAAGTATCCTGTATCATAGATGCGTTTAGTTCTTTGCTGATTTTATTACATAAGGGTCTTATTTTATTCATATACTTAGTAAGTACATAGTTATATTCACTTCCAAGAGATTTCAGGTTTAGGAAAGACAATTTCTTCTGTAATTCATGGATTGAACAAATTGGTCTATTGCTATTCTATAGATTTTGTTCAGCAGACGTTGATTTATGATGGTAAGGGTGTATTCTGTCGTAGTTCAAGTGTTATAATTTCAATTTCTATTATCTAAATGAGTATTTTGTGTTTTGGTTGATGATCTCGATATCTTTTTTAGTGCTGATCTCAGTTATTGCAGAGTATTCAACCAAATGCTTAAGAATGAGTCTAAACTGTGTTCAAACAAGTCACGGTTTCGGGAAAAATAACGAATTGATACAGCATATACGAGGGGGTACCCAATATTAACCGAAATAGCATTACCGTGGGCAGAGCTTGTGCAGTACGCACGTCTGCCGCTAGGCGTGTATAGCGCCACTCATCACCAGTTCAATATAAGAACTCTACCAGTTCAGTGCCGACTTGGCATTTTGTTGTTGTTTCGTTATTTATGATGGCAAGTTTAAGTGAACAACGTGCAGCTGTAAAATTTTATTTTCTACTCGGTAAACATGCTGCTGAAACTGTTAATGTTGAAAACAGCTCACAAAGATGACGCTATGGGAAAAACTCACGTGTACGAGTGGTTTGCTCAGTTTAAAATGGCGACATGTCCATTGATGACAAACCTCGTTCTGAAATGTTGAAAAAATTCGAGAACTTGTGCGCTACTAACGGACTTGGAATAAGATTTCACCTAACTGAAACGTTTGTTGGGCTAGATTGTGTAATGGACTTATGTATCCATCGACAAGAGAAAATCAAATGAAATAACCTTGCAAAATCATGCAAGACGTGAAAAATGGCGCTCGTGACAGACGACCTAATTATGAAATATTGTGAAACAAGTAAGTCAGTACCGAATCAATTTTTTATTTGAACAGGCTTTGTTAACCGTTGCGCTAAGAAGATTGAAACTCTTTTTCCAGAAATTTATTTTAAGTGGGGCCAGAAGAGAAACGTATGGTCTGGAATTGATGTCATAATGGCTAAAATCGCACCTTAGATAAATATCTTGATGTATTATACAGTATTATTGAACCCTTTAATGGTCAATTAAATCGACATGGCAACTGACGAATATAATTTGTGGTTGCACAAGACGGTGCTGCGCCGCATTTTCACTTTGCAAGTAGGGCGATCAAAGTCAAAGTATCGAGACAAGTTAATTTGTAAGAAAAACACTCGATCTACAGATTTAATTCGGTTAGATTTCTTTTTCTGGGACAATTGAGGATTGCGATGTTTAGAAAGAAACCACACATCGTCCAGAAAATGAATATTACAAAAAAGCAGACGTGCAACATCACAAACAGTGCAAAAATGATAGAAGTAGTCTATGCAACGAGAAGGTTGCTGAATCGGCACGCCATGTTTTAATCAAATCAGTAATTTCTTCAAAAACGATGATTCGCTCGGCTGTTTAATAAAATTGTGGTGAATATGTAAAGAAGAGAGTGACGTTCACTCTGATTCTCATGACATCTGTGGTTAAGTTTCCTTGTCAAACAAATGTCACCGAAATCCGATATTACTATTCGATTTTGAAATATTCAGAGTCCATTGTTTTTAAATGAATATAGTGCTCGCTATCACATCTTTCGGACCACTTTCACTAAGTACATATTTCCCATTCTTGTTTCAATTAGTGCAATATTCTTCAACTTCAAAAATTGTGGAGGAAAGTACCTATACATATTTTCTATATGACAATATGTAAGTTTGTATAGTGTTTATAGCCACGTTGTGAATTTTCCTCACTAAAACGCCCCATTGGATTTAGTAGAGAAACCTCTGTGAGTGGTTTTACTTGTCTCCTATTAATCAGAATCCTTTCTGAAAAGTGCGTCCAAAAATTTGACGCAATTCTTATTTGAGAAAGTGGTTATATGTAGACGAAGGTTTACAGGAATATTTTGGCACTGAGTGCTACATAGATAAAATTACTGTAATATTACGATGTTAACAAGCAAAATGTGAGGTATGATTTAATTAGCGAAAGTATGACGTTAGAATACTAAAATTGTTACATTTTTGCCGCTTTCGGCAGTAACAGAATTCAAATAATCTCAAAGCTTTTGAAAGCTCGTGTTAAATTATAATCAAGTATGTAGTGATGAGGGGTGTAATTGGAACAGAAAAAAATAACTGTAATTCCATTGAAAATGGCTAATTTTCTAAGGAAATCATACAGAATTTTATTTTTTCTAATGCTTTCAATACACATACGTCGAACTGAATACTTAGATACAGAAAAATAAATCTTATTTTAGATAAATTAAATCACACTCGAACGTTACTTACACTGTTATTTCAGTAAAGAGGGTTTTATTAAAATGAAACCACTCCATTAATTGTATAAAAGCGTTTCTCTACCTCCAATTTCATTAGGAAAGGTAGATCAAGTGTGTTAAAAATGCCCTTATACGGAAAAAAGTTGAAAAACTAATGATCAACAGGCTGCAAAAAAAACAACTTTAATCGAACTCTATCTAGTCAAACTTTTTTCGATGACTTTTTGAAAGTTTTTCCAGTTTTCCACTTCGTTTAATATAAAACACAAATACATAACGGAACTTAAACTAAATTGTGTAAAGGATGCTAGTAAAATATTGAATGTTCACTTCAAACAAATACCTACGCGTTCAACTCAATTTGTGAATGAACATAATATAATACCTCATGTTGAAACAATAAAAGATAAATCAAACATCACTTTTACTTCTGCAAAAATTCAAATAAAAACTGGGACAGACCAATATTAACGCAGTTCCTACGTGTAGCTTTCGTTACACAGGGATATCCTCTTTGCAGTTCATTGGAAAGATCCCCTTTAATAATAAGAGGGAGAAAGATGGTGCGATAGTAAAATGCGATGCGATGAATAGAGACAAGTTACGGGGTTAGTTCGGCGCCAGATCAGAAAGGGTTGGAACTGTGATACAAGAATTCGTAATAACAAAAGAGAAAGTTACACTGTATCTAAGTATGAGAGGAAAAGGGACGAATTGATAATTTTCGAATAGGAACAAGGAAAGGGCATTGGCGAGATAAAATGTTAAGGGTGTCAATGAGAGAAACAAAGATAGGTACATTGGGGAATAGCTTTGGTGTACGAAAGGGAGTGAGGGAGAAACTAGAAGGCAAAGTAGGATGGTTGTATATTTTATGAAAGAAACGAGCTTCGAAATCCTCCGGGACAGGATTCGAATTCGGGACTCCTGCCTGAAATGACGTCGCTTTACTGTACTTTGTTTCTTATGCACGTATTTGTAAATAGGGAGAATTCTCATCAGAAACTATATGTAACTTTTATAGTTGTTCTTTAAATTTTTTATGCTCTTAGAAATATACAATGTAGAATTTGATGCAAATCACGTACGTCGAAAGACGTTGTTTTCCATTTCCTGCTTTCGTCTTTCAATTTTAAATTAATAAAACAAAAGACGTTCTTATTAAAAATCTAGAGCAATCTAACTAATGTACCTACAACTTCGAAATTAAAACAGCAGATTGTGTTTTATTTATTGTTTCGTTACATTCCCCCTTATTTACGTACTACATGGACTGATTGAAAATGAAAAAATTAGTGCTCATACTAGTCCACCCACAAGAAAATTAGAAATGATTTCCCTCTCTTTTCGGCATTGAGAAATAGAACATGATTATAATTTAATGTCTTGTCAGATCCGTCCTACTTCTAACAAGAAACCTTATTTACCCTAGAAAGGGAAATATACCAACTTCACAACTATTTACTGATATCATTGGTCAGAAGACCATTGGAAGGATAACTAATGATAATAATTTAAGTTGTAATATAGCAATATAGGGTTCCTTCTGTTTTTCACCAAATGTTTGCCCTCAAACAAATCTTTTTTATAAGTTGAAAAGTATCAAAATATTCAAAATTTATTATGTTCAGCAATTTACGAATGTATTTCAATTTATAATAATAAGTAATGTCATTTAAATGTTTATTTTAAATAGTACTCAGTGTTTTTTCGAAACGAATTTGCATTAAAAATAAGTGGAATTGCATGTTAGTATCTAGGTATCTATTATAAATA
This sequence comes from Pyrocoelia pectoralis, assembly GCA_036250285.1. NCBI lineage: Eukaryota > Metazoa > Arthropoda > Insecta > Coleoptera > Lampyridae > Pyrocoelia > Pyrocoelia pectoralis. The sequence goes on along the minus strand of CM070075.1, from coordinate 76,208,464 downwards.
TTTATGGAGTTCCACAACGTAAGTTTACAGAAAATTAATTACATTTCAATTTCCTTTAAAAATGGTAATTAAAACTATTTTAAATTGGCCAGATCTATTTTCTTAATATAAGCAATTTGATTGCTCTTGTTAGTAATGTCGCACCCGTTGTCCATTCAAGCACACTATGTATCAGTATCATTATATTATAATTCATTATAAATTCTCAAGGTCCTAAGCAATTTTCCGAAGAAATCCTAAGAAATCTGTCAAATTTAAATCTATTTAGCGTTGAAACAAATGCGTATTGACTATAATTACATATTATAGTCTGAATCTATGAAATGAAATAAAAATACTTCACAAAATCATCTATTCATTTAAAAAATTCATTCAAAACATTGTCACTTTATCTCTCCGACACTCCGACAGTCGTAAATTGCTTCTTTTTGACGTCCCTTTTCATGTTTGGAAGTCGCAGAAAACGAGTTTGGGTGGATGGAGAGGCTGCACATCGCAGTCATGTCGTTTTTTTGTCCAAAAATCGCCTTGACACTAAGAGCTGTGTACGCAGGGGAATTGCCGTAGTAGGAGAACAAATACCCTGTGCTTAATATGTATCTCAGGGCGTTTCCTGTGCACACCGTTTCGCACCCCTTTCAAACTTTCAGATAGAATGCTTAGTCCTCACGTCGAAAAAACAAATTCGTATGGACCTCACAGTTCCCATTTTTATTTTGCTGAGAGGACCGAGAAACTGGACGACCTTCGCACACTGTTAAGAATTCACTGTATAAGCACGAGGTAGTTGAAACTACAACAACAACGAAGTCAGGAAAATATAATTTCGGTGTCTTGGAGCATTATATCGCTTGCAGAATTAAATCATTTATTATTTGGGTAATTATTTAGTATTCGAGGCCATGCACCAAACCGTTTCAACTTTTCCCCTATAAGAGAGTATTACCAGATAACTAAGAAAATCTACAACAGAATGACCGCAAATCACTAAATTGTTTGAAAATTCGCATAAATAAATAATAGGAAAATGTCCAACCTTGGCGTATTTGTCTATAGGTGGCGTTATCATAAAAATGCAAAAAATACCGTTCCGTAACATTAAAAATTTACAAGCAATACTATTGAGCATGCGTGTGAAGTATTTATGCGCATGCCCGTCTTACAATAATTACGAGTTTGTATTGTTCTTTTTTCAAAGCAATCATTAATTCTGCAACTTTTACCACTAGTTCTTGAGTTATCGATTATGTACAGCGACTTTTACAGGTTATCCGCTAGTATATGAGGCCATATAAATGCCACTGTTTTACTTATTTAGAAGTAATTCTCGAGCACTTCCTCTTGATAGATCAAGATAATCTGACAAGATTACCAGACATAACACTCAAGGATTCAATTATTTCGATTCTAGGAATTGGCTCTGTAGGTTCGATAATTTGATGTAGTGATGCTCTTTAGTGAAACTACTTATAGCTTCATAATAATATAAAGCAAGTAATAGTTTTTCTTTTTTTGCACTGTTCCTTAGGTAGTTTGAAAAGGTCGTCCGTCATACGTCAGAATCCAACATACTTATAAATAAACAATCTTTTTGGTTTCTATTAAAACTGAATACCATTAAATCATCCAAATACTGCAGAAACACGGCGACCCATTGAAAAATTTAAGTAAAATATGTTAATTTTAGTCTGGTAATAAATGATTAATTATCAAACGAGTAACTCAACCCACCATTCTTTCACGCGCTGGTTAAAGCACTGCTGCCCATTGCAGAACTTAGAGCGAGGGACTTTTTGATTTAGTGCCCTTTAAAAATACAAAGTTAGGTGAATTGAAGAATTTAAAAAAATGTTAATATCAATTAGGGGCAACCAATGCCTATGAACTAATGAATGTAATTAAATTAGACTGAAGTATTTCATCATGTTAAGTTTCTACCTCTGCAAAAGGAATAATACAAACAACTACAGCAAGATCAATTAAAATGCTAAACAAACGATTTTAACAAGAACAACGTTATTAAAAAGGCACCTACATGGGGAGCATACCTTGCACCATTTCCCGTAGATACTAATAAAGCAGCTAGATGGTATAACGAACCTATTTAATCTATTTTGATTTTGAATAATCATAAAATATCGATCATTGAGTTATTTTACAAATTAAGTAAAAGAAATTGAAAATAAGAGTGACGCCATTTGACAATTTAATTGTAAGGTTAATCACTTTATTTTGAGCGCCCCCCCCCTCCCCCGGCAAAAAATCGCGGTAAATTTATTAATAATCCATAATTAAAAAATAAATAAAAGATTTTCAAATGTAATAATTTGACCTGCGTTTTAAATTTTACCATTTTATCTCCACGATAAGTGTCAGTATGACACAACTTTTACCACAGACAATTTTACTTAAGACAATAATGTTACTATACACTTTTAGAATAATATGTTAATTATCATGTTGTAATAAGTAGAAGTACCCGTCGAAGTACGAACTAACTACGGCTTCGGATTACAGATTAAGAATTACGATACTCGGAAGGAAATTATTGATTGTAGTTTCAGTTTACGTATTGAAGGACGCAGAATTTCAATCATAATTACCTGTGCCTATACGGGGAGTTTCGCGCTTATAGCTTAAAGTTGAGATTTTGAGTTAAAAGATAAAATAAGGTTGTTGGGAATGTTCTTATTTTAAATAAAAATAGTTTCTTAGTATACATATAAGTGCATAAAACTCCCAAAATTAGAAGAGGACAGAATGGTGGAGGCATTGAAGTTGAACCATGAGACGGAAAGTAGGATTACCAATAGGCTGACAACCATGTTTTCGGTTTTCAGTCGAATTCGAAAATTAGAAGCTTGAACCACTACTTAACGTTAATTTTATTACTCAAAACAAGAACAAGAAATCAATCGAAATGTCAGTCACACTACGTTACAAATTAGGTTCAGCAAGATGGTCACTCCGTCGTACATATATTAATTATGTATCCTAGTATGTATTATACTGCACTATTATGCATTTTTATATGGCAAAAGTATGGCAAGCCGTTTTACCATTTATTCACTGCAGTTATTTTGTCATTTTAATTCAAATATATTTCCATGTCACTTGTAATAATGAAAATTACGCTATTTTCGTTGAGAAGAATGCAATTTTCATTCTGAATTAAAATTTAAATATAAAAATTATTTTAAATTAAAATGAAAATGATTATGTTTTTCCTTTAAAGATTTTCTTGTAGCACATCATGATATTCTTACATCATATTAGTTTTCAGGACATATCTAATTACAAAAATTCATTTTCGTGGGATATAAGTTTCTTTTCTCCATTTTTAATTTAATTATCTTCTTCATGTTTGTTACAATTCCATTTTAATTTCAATTCAATTTCTTATGACATATAGTGTATTTCCATTTTAATTTAAAAATTAAAATGTTTTCTTATGTTCTACAATTGTAATATTAATTTCTATTGAATATAACTTCCAATTTTAATTCTAGTTGAATTTATTATTACATTGGTGTATTTTCATTTTAATTTACAAAATAAAAATGTTTTAACGATATAATTATTTTAAAGTATGAATCCGTATTGCCATTTGAGATTCTCGTTTAGTGTTTTTATTTCAATTCGATGTCTATTTCCATTCTAATTTCATTTCCATTCGACTTGAAGGTGTTGAGCACACTTATAAGAAATGTAAATAAAAATGAGCTAGCGCCCTCTACTTTGCGGAGGCTAAACTAGGAAATCGGTAATTAGACGCTTAGAATTAAACTTTAAAGCTCGTTTGGCATATTCATAGGCTATCTAATTCAAAAAGTTACAGTTCTTTGAGGAATAATTAAAAATCGTGAAGTGGGTTCAGACGGACAGATAGACGAACAAAAAACATTTCATTATAAAAGAAACTTAAGATTCCACTCATATTTTATATAAGGTAACAGGAAAATAGAAGATAATCCCTTGCCAGATCCCTCGAGTTTATACACCCATAATTTTTTTTAATTTAATTTTCTTGGATAAGTGTACAAATCTTGCTTCATTTTTATTATTAAAATTGATTCTGTTAACAAGACCGGTTCAATAGCATTAAGATAGAAATGCTAATCCTTTGACCTAAGATGGTGTACATAAAATAATAAATTATGCTAAATTGGTAAACATTGACAAACTCTTCCTGGGATGTTAAATATAATGAATTGTTTAATCATAATTTCTTCATCTCGCAGGTGTTTAAAGAATTTTGCTGTTAAGTATTCTTTTAAGATGGCTAAATATATTTCCCAACACACTTACTGAAAGTGCTCATAATTCATAACATTAATCAGATGGTCACATCCTTATTTAGTCATGCAAATTATACAAAATAGTAGAATTATGAAAGGCAGCAACTTCTATATTGGTAAATAAATCCTCGATGATACAAATTGTAGTACTACGATCTTAAACAATACAATGTTATGTTAACAAATAAATTTCGTAATGCACATACTGCAAATATGCTGTAGGCGGTTAATTACCAACGAATTTGTTTATAGAGGAAGTAAGGGCACGGCAGTTAATCACCACTTATCTATGTATATTTTGATGTGGACCGTCCATTAAATGTCAAATTAAATAATTAACTTCGTAAAAAATCTTTACCAAGTTGCAATTTTAAGGTGCATTGTATTTAAAAATACAGGTTGCATGATAGAATCCTGTCAATCATTGCAACACGATTACAACTATAATTTTGTTGGTGGTTTTTTTTTTTTGTAAATTATGGGTTAGATTTTAGACATTGTAGGAAGGAAACAAAACATCGAAGTACGATAATCATGTAATTATACTGTGTTATACGTCGTGTTACTCCAGTTTTTCGAATACAACCACTTATTAAGAAAAAAATCGGGTTTTAAAAATTTATAATTTCTCGTCTAGAATGTTTCGATAAAAAACGAAATTAGGTAGGCGTTAATACTAATTTGAATAAGAAAAAAGGATCAATGCACTCATCCGCGCAGTAAAAATGGTAAAATAAACTTATTTAAAAGAAAATGTGATCAATTCAAATGCTGAATTGATTAATAAAAATGTCTATTCTTCTCACCTAAGGTCAGTGCGAGTTTTGTAGGATGATACTTTTAAATCAAAATATTACGAGAAAGTCTGCAATATTTAGAGCAGTGGTCTAATCGGGAAATAAATAGTGAGGGTATGGGTCAGTGTTGTTCCAGACTTGCGGTCCAGGGCGATGCATATACCCCCCCCCCCCCATAGAGTTTTCCAAAATGGAGCACCCAACATTCCAAATTGTCAATTCTAGCTATATTTAGCTATTTTTCGCAGATTTAGCGCTAGGTTCGGTTAATTATTATTTTTGCTAATTTTTATCAATCCACAACCAGGGTTGGCAAGTTTTTTGCCAATTAAAAGTGATAAGCAATACATGATATTCCATATATTGATATACGAGGGCCGTTCAGAAACTAACCTCCGGTTGATTGAAAAAAATACACCAAGTTAAGTAAAAATATTTTAATATATACATCTTACAACTACATCTTTGCACTATTTTTCGACATAGTCTCCATAACGCTTGAGGCACTTATCGTATCTCTTCACAAGCTTTGAAATTCCTTCTGAATAAAAATCACCCGCTTGTGCCTTGAGCCAGCCTGTGACCGCATCTGTGGAAAATCAGTAGACAACTCCACCATTGTGAAACGTCGATTTTCACGAACTTTTGCATCAACTGTCTGAACGAGTTCGTCAGTCACCAATGATGGTCTACCACTCCTCTCTTCATCATGAACGTTTTCTCGTCCACTTTTAAATAAACGTACCCATTCACGGACAACTCCTTCACTCATAACTTTTGGTCCGTACACGGCACAAAGCTCACGATGAATAGCTGCTGCAGAGTATCCTTTGGCTGTAAAAAACCTTATAACAGCACGCACTTCACATTTGGCGGGATTTTCTATTGCCGCACACATTTCAAACTGCCACAAAAACTAAACTAGCGCAGGTACGATGTTCACTCGACTACGGCTTGATGCCGACTGACCTGCTGAGCGCGTGAATGCACGGATGGCGCGCTACTCCCCCCACTACCCGCACTGTGACCAATCGGAGGTTAGTTTCTGAATGGCCCTCGTATATAATTCATTCACACGATCTGGCATTCTGGCAATACTGTGTGCGATAGCGCGTTCTTTGTTGCGAAGGGCTAAAGATAATTTGGTGTTGCCAATCAGTTTACGGCGTTTAACTAAACTGGAAAATAAAAATTTCATTTACATTTTCGTTTCTGTACACGTGCCTGACGTGCCAATCAATAAAAATTTTTCACGTGGGAACAAATACGAGATAGGTACACGTTTGTAAATTAAGAAAGTGGTGGTATGCAAATGGTATAACATTTTCTCCACAATGATCAAGGTACCTCCAGAAGAAAAAGCTTATCGTGCTTTTCATTATTAAGTTTGGGAAAAAGCAGGAAACATTGGAAAGACAAACGTATGAATATGACCAATTACACTGGTAATCGAAATTCATTTGGTTATTCTCGTTCAAAATGCTGCTAAGAAAATTGATAACAAGATAAGTTTTTTGAAAAACGACCGATGATTACAACAGAGCAATCGTTATCCCGTTAAAACAGACAGAGAATTAGTTTTTAACTTTATGCCATAGTCGCCATAATCTGTAGGCTGTCGAATTCAATAAATGTCCACTAACCAATCATATTTTCTCGATATAAAGCTGATAGACGACCTCTCATTTGAAGCTCTGCATATTCTTATAGTCAGAAATTTTAAAAAATGATAATTTTAATTTAATCTTTGGCTAAGATCCATTTATTTTTAACGCTAATTTATCTGAATCCGAGAGATTTCACACATTTTCCGGGACACCCTGTATACTGAATCTAGAGACAAACTACGAATAATTTTCAAAATTATAAAAACAGAAAATCTTACTGAAGAATGAAGAAGACGTAAATAATGGGAAACAAGTAAATATGACAAGAAAACCAAATGATTTGTTATAAAGTCTTGGCCAGAGAGTAGCCACTGCTTTGAGTAAATAGTTATATAAGTAGTTAGTATGTATACATATACATAAATATTTTTATCGCAGCCAATCACATACGATGGCAGAAATCACACAAATAATAATTGCGTACATGCGATGGTCATTTTTTTCGAAACACAGTGAATATGGTTAAAAACTGGAAAGTTTCATGTAGTAAAATTCCCTGAATAAGACCACAGAAAGATGTCCAGACGGACGCCAGCATACGCAATCAATTTAATTAATAAACATTTCGCCATAAGTGAACCACAAAAAAGCAATTTGTAAAACATCAAAGTTTTGAAAGGAAGATTTTGTGCAGCACGTTAGTGATTATTGAAATTACTAAAATGATTCTCATAGACGTAAAACGAATCTTTACTTATTTACCATCGCGATAACGCAAATTGATGTATAAGTTAAAATTTTGGACATCACTGTTCCAAAGGTTTTAGACATCCCTCTAGATGTTATTAAATTTTCAGGAAATAATGCATGGGGTTAAAAATAAAATTTGCATTGCAAATGAGCAGATAAACGGTTTTGCTGAACTGAACTTTCTATGCAAAATTTGAACCCTTATTTTTCCTGCCAGAGTGCAGGATATTATTCATAGTAATGGAATACACACCATGTGGCGGTTTTACAAAAAAATAGGAGTCAAAATGTGAGTTTTATAGATTAGGCCAATCGCGACATAAATGTAAAGATTGTACATCGTTAGAATTACTTAAGAATTTCATAATGAAAAATTACCTAATATATTTCAAATTAAATGTGATACAGGTTAGTCCCAAGAAAGTGCTTTTACCACCCTTTCCAATAAATTTTCAAGTTTATTTAATTGGTAGCGTTTAATTCTAGTAATAAGTAGTAATTCCACTATCGCGTTTCGACACCGTACGTCATTATCCAGGGTATCACACTATGACAAGGTTGATAAATAAAATTGTGCAGATATCAGTGCAGTGCTGTGAAAGATATTGGACGTGGTAAAGTATTTACTTCATAGACCAGGGAAACGCAGCTAAAAATATAGGTATATCGTACCAAATCCTCAAAATTATCAACAAGGCCTTCCTAGCTTTTTGAATCAAATTTAGGATGCATTATTTTACTTTAGTTTTGGTAGTTCTTGTTAATTATTACGGATAATTTTTCACGTTCAATAGCCAATGTTACATCATAAACTAAACTTTGTTATACCTTACGATTTGGAAATGAAGAAAGAAAATTACTGTTTAGCTTGGAAATAGCAGAAGAAAGTTTTTGGAAGCCCGTTTATTCGATCTCGTGCCTTTTCATTTTTCTTTTGGGGCCTATTAAAACAAAAAATTTATAACAAGGACCTCAGAGATGGAGAAATTTTGGTTCCTTTCCTCTCGATATCGTCATCTTGATTACAAAATATTAGCGTGACCTACAAATTTGATGATGATTTTTCTATACATATTATGGTTACAAGATCTGAATACACCAGTGGGCCCCTCTTGTCCCTCCTCTGTAACTACTATCTTTTTCCAAAGCTCCAAAAGGGCAGCTTTTTGTCGACTTGGGCTCGTATTTTGAATAATTGGCACAACGTTTAATAAAGTCTGTTAGGGTTCTTACGTTTTGTTTGTTTTGTGATTTTCCGTAAAAAATTTCCCTCGTATTTTAATTTTATAAACGTCATACGCATTTATCTTATTTGCACAATTATTATTACATAATTTGTTTATTTAATTATGTTTTCGTTATTGTAAGACCATTTTAAATAAATTTGTGTTCTAAAATAAAAATTAATTAATATGAAAAAGACGAAGAAACCACGCCGCAATAAAATTGAATTGCTAACTAACTTTTGCAAAATACATAATATTTCAAAAATAATTAGTTATCTATAGATCAATTTAGTGCAATTAAAATATTTACAAGAAATATCAAAATATTAAATTTCCTCGTATGAAATATCCGTAACTGGGCGCTAACGATACAGACAAAAAAACCATTAAGGAAGCACTGAACTGACAGTTTCTACAACAAAAAATAAAATTGACCTCATTTAGAAAAGAAGACCGCATCTCATTTTTTCGAAATATTACAAAAGCCAATAAAACAATATTAAAGAAATACCCGAACAAAACGAGTGCAAAGTGCGCGTGGATGGATATTTGGTAACCTTTCGCTACTTCATTAAACCCTAAAAAAATAATGATTTGTCTTTACTCGTCAGTTCTATATGAGCCCGAACCGAAACATTGCTTTTATTATGAATCACGTAATTTAAAGGTGTTACCAGCGCGGCACATATTACAATTAGATATCTACATTTAAAAACTGCAAATTTTGTTTATGTAAAATATACAGCAAGATAAGATGAAGTTCTTCTAAAGAAGTATAAGTCAAACAGCAATTTCACGCGTGCGGAGCACTAAGCTTCTCACCCCGTGATAAAGCTCGTTATTTCTTGTTGTTATATCTACAACATAGTATTTTCGACTTATTTAACGGCCGTATTAGACTGAGAAATAAAGAAATTATTGTTTAGAAAAATGTGTCACATCTCTAAAATGATAAGTAAAAACCGCCAAGTTTTCTCATTACAACAACGTACCTATACTTTTATAAAGCTACACATACAGGCATGTTGACAAGCATTTATATAGCATAATAAATCAGTGTTAAAAATATTATTAACGATGATAATCAATTATGCGTTAAATCGTTCTTCTACAAAGCCTATTTGAAATTCTTCAAATGCATGAGTTTTCCTTTTGAAAATATTTAGTTTAGCGGTTGAAAGATAAAAGAAATTCTTAAGACATCCGGATACCTCTTATACTTCTCAAACGCATTACAAGTACAGGAAATTTAGGACGTTTTCAAAAGGTTTTTTTTCACCAACGAACTTACCTGCCATTCAACTTGGCCCATTGTGTATACAATTTTTACGCATCGTTCCCCTATTTCCGATGCACCTGATTCAACTTAACGTTGAATATGTACAGAAAGGTTTTTTTTTTACAAAAACGATATATGCATTTATCGAACGGCTTTATGTTAGAATGCGTGCAGAAAGTTATAGAAAATTGCATGGGGGATGTAGCGTGCGCCTCGGACTTATTTTATGCACGAATGTTTTTTGTAGGAGGTTACTTTTCACAATTTATTCAAAATATGTTAAAAGTATGAAGTGAATCTTATACACCCCGTAACAGTAACTGATTCGGTACTTTTTTAATAAAATAACGTCATCTGTTTCCGGTGAGCACATAGGTTAAACCTACACATAAATTTCAGTAGTGTGTTACGCTCATCGTAATTTATTGTGGTGAACTTGATAAATTTTAAACTTATTTATTATTATTCTGCCGAGTAATTTATGCACAGGATAATTATGGGAAATTTTATTTTCACGTCTAACGGTTTTGTATCATAATAAATGAATAGACATTGTAATCGTTTAGTATCTCATCCCAGTAAAAACTAATTGAAGTATTTTCATAAAAAAAAATCACAAGCAAGTAAAAACCCTCTTAGTAAACAGGCTGTTTGAGAGCGACTTCAAGTATTCTCGAATAAGGTTGAAGAGGCTCTCAAAGAGATTACGTATTACCAACTCCCTCGTGGTCTAATTTCCCTAAGATCAGTCGAAGCTGCACTGAAGGATACTTGAAAGGATAATATGTAATGGACGTGGACAAGGCCCGGCTGCTTTGACCTTCTTGTAATCGTTGCTTTCAGAAAGGGGACAAACCACATAAATCGGTTTACTTGCAATATTCACAAGGGTGCAAGCAATATGTTTTCGGAATTTAAGCATCATTGGATTACGGTTTTTGAATAATTAACGTTCCGTTGAAAATGTACAATCGTACGAAAAATTATTTAATCCTTAATTTATGTAACCAAAGGAATTTATATCACAAATTAAAACGAAACGTCTAAAAGATTACGAGGAAAACTTTGATCATCTACTGCTTAATAATAGCATGTTTTTTATAATCAGAAACTAAAATATTTTCATTTTCCTCATTTTACAAAATACCCACTTCTGACTATCTATTATAACAAAATAAGATCATTGCATAACTTTTTTTTATCTCAGAGGGTGAAAACTACTTCCAAGAAAGCTTCGTGTGAGGGAAATGCATGTAACGAGCATTCTACAGCTAATAAGTCAAGTGTAATAAATTAAGCTAAGTTTTACTGGTTTTTTTACGAAATATCAACAAGTTTACATTTCGCGATTTAATATAATAATTGTTATTTATTACTATTGTTGTTGTTATTTTTATTTGGGAAAAGTACATAAATGCATTGAGATGGAAAATACGTAGGTACCGCAAAATGCTCCTTATTCGACGAACTCGTCTTAAGGTCTATTCACACTTGTCAGTCACGTCTCAGTTCCGTTACGTCAAACAGTCTCAGTTACGATAAAAAATATATCGTTGCCTTTAATTTAAACCGACATATTCAAACATGTCCGGAACCGTCACCGATGTCTCGTTTCAGCCTCCGTTCCCAGTCATAATTTAAATTCGTCTTCAACGATATTTTCTTGTTTTGACGTGTTTTCGTAAAAAGTTTTTTACGTACCTAGATGACATTTATTATGGCAAAATAAGGTTAATTTTCAGACAATATTATGTCACACGACACATGTCCCGCAATTTCCCTTTTCAATTACGCCTTATATGTACTTCCTCTTTCGGGTTTGAATCGGCTCTTCTTCTTCATCAAGAGCTACAGCAAAGCAATCACAGCTAATTCGTCGTCTGTAAAATTAGCCATTCCACAAATTTTCATAACAGGACACGAAATATCTAATTTTGAAAACCGCCAAAAATCGGAATACGGCCAAAAATTGTATTAAGTGCATAAAGAAAAACAAAGCAGCTTTCATTGGAACCTTTATGGCATGAAATTTAAAAAAAAATTCCAATTTTTATAACTAAAGATTACGGTTTTGTCATGTCAACTACCTTCAAATCTAGACTGGTTGGATAATTATTATTATTAAAGGAAACCTGCCTTTGGATCCCTTAATAGAACCACAAACACGGTATACAAAATTCCTTGTAACCATTGCAAAATTATATACATCGGAACTTCTTTAGAATCGGAAACAAACATTCACGGCCTCCTTTCTATTTATAATTCATTACTAGAAAATTTATAATAGGTAGATATAATTCGCTCATTTTTTATTGTCACACTGATAAAGGTGGTAAACGCCATAAATTAATCTTTAATATAAAATTTACTTTACATTAGGTACTTTTTTATTAATATTTTTCTTATACATAACTAAAAAATTTTCGGGCATGTTATACATCGTTCAAGAGCACTTTTTAAGGACTACCTTTAAAAGAGGTCAGATTAAGCGTTATTAAGTTATTGAGGAATGATGAAATCGGCAAATTTTTGATTTTCCAAAATTATTTTAAAAATTAAAAAAGTTAGGTCAAATTTGAAATAAGATTTGTTTCGAGTTTTGAATTCTGCAAAACATTCCCCATTTAACCGTTGCTCTATGTCTTCTAATAACCGAGCAATAACCAATGGTGAGCATCGAAATTGTGACACATGGTATATGAATTCGTTAAATCCGTGTGTCTGTGTGTGGCTTTTATGTGTTTGAGGAATTCTTAAATTCTGAGTTCACATTCTGAAAGAGCATCAAAAAGTAAGCATAGATCTTGATGTGCTTCGCTGTAACTCATCGGAAACACAGTCAAAATAGCGGTCAAAATGTAAAAGTTTGCTAAATATGATCGACCCATAATAGATAAGCTAACGTGAAAGCTATATAGGAGCTCCAAAAGGTCGTTTTGGATCAGAACATTATAGTAGAGCTAAGTAAAGATATAAGTGTATTGGAAACTGGTCTTCGCGGTAATTTGACTAAAACCGCCACCTTCAAAAATGTAAAATAGGTTGAAAATCTTTACTTTGATCTTTTGAAATTTATCGATAGGGAACACTACACGTAAAACTTTTTTGTAATTGATTTCTCAGAAAATTATAATTTTGAAAGGTATTAAACATTTTTTAAATAAAACTATTGCTCCACGATAATGAAATATAAAAATACGAGCAGACATATTGTGAGAGATGATTGTGTCTGTGTGTTTATATAAATTCTGCGTCACCTATTTCTAAAGTCACGAGCCGCCACTGCAGTGAGTTATGGAACCACTTGTTGCAGCACGGACGAAAAAGGTTTGCGGACAAAAAATAATGGCGTCCAAAAACATCACGTTTTTATCTGCAAATGAGTCCTTAAAAATTCACTTTATGGGGAAGTCGACGGAAAAAAGCTGTTTAGTACGTTTTTCAAAGTTTAAATGGGATATTTATTAAAAATCATGAAATATCCTTCATGTTGACAGTGTTTGATCCACTGCGGTTTTAAGCCAGAGATATGTTTTCTTCTAAGTAGCACCTTGCAAAAATCTAATTAAGACGTTAACCGTTACTTCTAGATTTTACAAATGGAAAGAAAATATTAAAAGAAAAGTCAATTTGAATTTTGGCGAACGTGATCAGAAGTGCTGCATATCTGTCCAACAATGTTGTTTTTGTGTTACATATTTTAGCTATAGTGCATTTGGTATTGAGCCAAAGTAATAAATCAGCCTGTCAGGCAGATTTCAGTGTAGTAGATGAGAAAACTATATATTGTAAATAAATTCTAATTTATTAATTGTATGGAGTGTTATTGTTCACTCTTTTACAAATTACCCACTTTCGACGCCTATGAACCCTTTGTCGAAGTATTTAGGTGGGAGCTTAAAGCCTAGTTTTCATAGATACGAATTTCGGATGTTTTGTGCAAAATCCGAATATTCGCAAAAAGTTGAAAAATTTTCAACTACAATACGAATTTCGGACGAATCGTACGGGTGTTATGACCTGTTTAAAGTTACAGACCTAACCTTAAATTCCAAATTCCGGAAAACCTTAACCTCCTTAGAACTTAGAAGTTATTGATTCCGCTTTTATTTATCGATAATGAATACACTACATACATATTACTAGATTAAAATTCCTGTTTGGATATTTTGAATTGTGTACGAAATTTCATATGAATGAAAACTAAACTGTATACGAAATTTCGTAAGTACGAATTCGTAGGGGAAAAATACGAAATTTGTATCTATGAAAACTCGGCTTAATGAGGGTTTCCTATTGTCAACGCGGTCATTTTTAAAGGGTCTTCTATTGTTTGGTGGTTTCCGATATTTGCAAAACTTATTATTGAAAACTGATGTGCCGCTCGTATAGCAATACCATACTATACTAAACTTGAAGTAGTTGATTTATTACTTCGGCTCAATACCAAACGCACTATATGTAACGTAATTTATTTTTAAGTGCAAATGAAAATCTTCTTTAGTATGTGGGTTGTTTTTTAAGTGTTGCATATAGAACTGGAATAAAACAGTTAAAGAGTTTATTGTTTTTCGAAGGTCATGCGCTCGAACCAATTCTGGAAGCAGTCATTCCACTCGTTTGTTGGTACAGTAAAAATGACGTTTTTTAAGGTCGACTGCTTCTTCTAGCGATTGAAACCTGTGATCACGTAGTCTGTTCTTGATTTTCGGAATGCATTGTCTTGGTGGAGGTTGATGCGTCGTTCCGGGTTAATTTTTCGAAGCCCAGCGATAACTTCCGGCAAACAAATGGTTCTATACCAATCGGCAGTAAAGGTTCGTTGATCTTGCAAAGAAATTGTTGCCACATGACCTGCTTTTGAGACAAATGTCGCGACCATCTTTTCGAAAACACTTCGAGAACGGATTACTTTTGTTGGTTTTTCCTCACCTTGGAACACCCAAACAGACGACTGACGTTTATTTTTCGGGAGCCAATTCTTCATGTTAAATTTTTTGAATTGAAGTCGTTGAAATCCCAATGATATGCTTCAATCTCGCGATATGTCACATGTCGATCTTCCTTGATAAGCTTGCGCACAATCGACGTAATCCTGGGTGACGGTCGTTTTTGGTTCACCCGCCCTTGGATCGTCGATAAGACACATCCGTCCACATTTGAATGTTCCATATCGCCGAGAAATTGTCGATTGATGTGGTGCTTTATTTTCGAAACCAGAAACCAACTCAGCGAGGCATTCTTGTTGAGATAATTGTCTTCGAAAATTTTCTCGCTTTAGTACCATTGTTCGAACAACTTGTCAACTTTGAAAATTCACTGTATTTCTACACCAATGACACTTTGGATTTAGGTTATACGTACTAGGTAAAGATAGAGGTTAAGTTTTAATAGTGACATTTGATTAGCGCCGCCTACTATGCCCTGTATGCAACATTTTAAAGACATGCCTCGTATACAAAAATTTGCTTACTTTTATCAATTTCGTCCTCTTAGTTGCCTATACAAGTTTTTAAAATTTAAAATTATACACAAATTGATTACTAAAGACGTTATCAGATAAAAATTTGGATGCATTTATGTTAATTTCAGTAGAAAATCAACTTTTGGATAGTAACCCTAAATTTAATTATAGATTATCGCAGAGAATATCCCCCATGGCATTTGGCAAAATTATCGAAATAGTGTAACGACAATAACAATAAACCTTTATGCCGATGGTACAGATTAGTTATTACTTTGTGTGTTATAAATTAATAGAATTAGTTCATTAATGTAAAACCTGATGTCCACAGATTTGGATTTCTACGTTAATTAAAATACAGGGTGTCCCACTGCTCCGTAATCGGTCGATAACTCAATATGGGTTGAAGATACAGAAAAAAGTTTCAAATAAAAGTTGCTTTGATTTGAATTGCGCATTTTTAAAAAATATTCTTATATCTACAGTATGTTACATTTTCACGTGGCAGGAAAATGTCACTTTTTTTTAAATGGCACACCCTGTATTTTTTTCTCTTAATGTATTGACCAAGCATATTTATATCACACCTGAAAATTTTTTTGATATTGGATATGCGGTTGCCAAGTTATTAATTATTTTGTCAAAATTTGGTACAATTCAAGGTCGGACTATAATATTCATAACTAAGTTATTCTTCAAAAAAGGAAAAATTTATTTAACGAATAATATTGCCCTAATATCGTGTTACTCACCAAAAAAAAACCTAAGTGATTAATTTTATACAGAGTGTTTAAAATGAGAATTCAAACTTTGTGAACTTTAAATAGAATTTATACGAATATTTTAAATGGAACACCCTGTATTTTTATTTACCATCAATTTTCGACAAAAAACCCTATTGAACGGTGTATTATTTCCTGGTATTATTTTTTGTACTTTTGTTAATATTTACGATTTTTAAAATTTCACGTAAAAAAATTTGTTAAAAGTAATTTTAATTTAATTATTATTACAAAATACCGTTTAAATAGTTGGTATCAACGTAAAAGAACAAAACTCAAGTCCTGTGACTATCTTAAGTTCTAAATAATTAAAACAAAACAACAGTCAGAGGTGCGCGCGAGAATTGGATTTATTAGTAATAAAGTAGAGGAGGTCCTGTTCCTTGCCCGCCAAGGTCACCGGACCTTACCTTTAAGGATTACTATCTTTGGGGAACTGTTAAATCTCAAATATATCAACAGCTGCCACAACACGAGATGACATGAAAATTTAAATTCGAGAGGCGTTTCAACCGATTACTCCTATGACTTTAAACAATGTGAGATTATTTGGGGTTAGGCTTCAAAAGTGCATTGATCAAAGTGGAAGACATTTTGAACATTTACTTTAATGGGAGATATTGTATTTATTTTCCATTTTAATTTTCGAGAACCACCGTTTATTAAAAATTCGAGAAATACCGTTTACTAAAAATTTTGTTTTAATTATTTAGAAATTAAGATAGTCACAGGACTTGAGTTTTGTTTTTTTGCGTTGATAACAACTATTTAAACGGTATTTTCTAATAATAATTAAACAAAAATTACTTTTAACAATTTTTTTTTACGTGAAATTTTAAAAATCCTAAATATTAACAAAAGTACAAAAAATAATACCAGGAAATTAATAATACACCGTTGAATAGAGTTTTTTGTCGAGAATTTGATGGTAAATAAAAATACAGTGTGTTCCATTTAAAATATTCGTATAAATTCTATTTAAAGTTCACAAAGTTTGAATTATCATTTTAAACACTCTGTATAAAATTAATCACTTAGGTTTTTTTTTTGGTGAGTAACACGACATTAGGGCAATATTATTCGTTAAATAAATTTTTCCTTTTTTGAAGAATAACTTAGTTATGAATATTATAGTCCGACCTTGAATTGTACCAAATTTTGACAAAATAATTAATAACTTGGCAACCGCATATCCGATATCAAAAAAATTTTCAGGCATGGTATGAATATGCTTGGTCGATACATTAAGAGAAAAAAATACAGGGCGTGCCATTTAAAAAAAAGTGACATTTTCCTGCCACGTGAAAATGCAACATACTGTAGAGTGTAGATATAAGAATATTTTTAAAAAATTATTGAAATAGACCTCGTAAAGTTTCAACGGCCTGTGCTTTTTTCTGCATTATTATCAAAATGTTGTATGTACCTAAATAATCTGCAAATTTACCATTTTCGATTCTTTCTTTAGATCTACACGAATTAATTCCATCAGAAAAATTGTGTTATCCTCTAAGGTAGGGATGCACAAACCGCGGCCCGCCGTTGTTTTTCTGGTGGCCCCCTAATCTACATGCAAATAACATTGAAAATTTTTCCAAACAACAAAGTACAAAAATCTTTATGTATTTCCTGGAATGTCACAACAATTGACCCAAATATTAAAGAAATTGTTAGTCGATGCAATGTCATCCATCAAATTAAAATATTTAAGTAGTTTTTTGTAAAAATTGGCACAAATATAATAAATAAACATTTGTTTGATTTGAAATTAAGACCTTTTATAATTCCTTCATCGATCATGGAGCTTCTAGCTAGAGACTTTCTTGAAATAAATAATTTTTTTCCGGCCCGCCCCTCAATAATATTTAGTATATGTGGCCCTTGGTCTGAAGAAGTCTGTGCATCCCTGCTCTAAGGTAACTTTAATGAAATCTGTAATACAGAACAACTTTGTAATGTTTATGAGGAATGTGGTTCTTAAAGATTCTATACGAATCTATAGCAAAATTTAATAAAAAAATAATAATAAAAATCGATGACTTTGTATGCGTGTGTACATTCCAACATGAAACTGTATTGGCGTATTAATTTTTAATTCACCTTCAATTACACGAAAAATATGTGAATGATCTCCATTTATATAATATTAAAATGTCGATGAGTAGGGAAAACCACAACATAAACTTTTCTCGTGCTTTTTTTTCTGACATTTTGTTAACATCGAAATGTTGCGGTAAAGTTTCACACGCAGCTTATATTACAATTTCACACTTTTGTTTCCCGAAGTTATTTGTAGTTGAATACATGAAAAACATTTTAAGGGTCTACATTGCAATCGGTAACATAAAACCTTTCTAGCACACAGAGTTTTAAATTTTTTTATGAAAAATGACCAGCAGTAGTAGGTAATTTTATAAGGTAACTATACTTGTGTTTATGGGAACGTCAAAAATGCGTTTTTCCAGATTTCTTGCCTTGTCTCGTATTTGGATTATTTGGATTTGGAATACATATATGTATTTTTACTTGCGTAATACATAGAATTCATATTTTAGTGCTTAAATGTAAATATGGGCATTATTTAACTTTCTTTGATGTCAAAAATATAAACCAACTTGTTTATATAAAGAAGTTTGAAACTCGATTAACATGCAAAAAGGTCTGGTTTGTAAGATATACAGCATCGAAGTACAGTTAGAAAAATCGAATTCACTTGGTAAACTTTAAAACAAGAACGTTTTTAAACTTTTAACGTTGATCTTAATATTTTCAAACAAATAAAAGAAACATTTATGTTTAATAAGTTGCAAGCGGATAGGTACTTTTATTAGGTACCTTTGTCAATTGGTGCATTGTAATTAAAAATGGTCATTCTTCTGGAGATGAATTATTCATTGTCTATCACCTATGGAACGTTTATACGAAGCGTGAAAGTCAAACCCCTTAATTATCAACATAATAAGTACAATCGAAGCGAATGAAAATTCCTAAATTTTCATGTCTCTAATCAAGTGTTACCTCAGTTCACTATCCTCTTAGTTTTTTTATACTACCGTATATGATCAGAATGTTCGTCTCTATTATTTTTTGTGTAGGTATCTCCATTAGTTCTTCGTGTTCCTAAACTTTGTATGCCCCCCTCGATGGAACTGTACGAAGAAATATTGAAAGGTATGTTAATTCTCTTCCTCTTCTTCTTCTTCCCTCTTACAATTACGCATAATTGTCTGTTTTTCAGTTTCTCTGGTTTATAGGTAAATCGTCGCTCCATCTCTTCCTTGGGCGCCCTGTCGAGCTTCTTCCGTTCGGCGACTTGTCTTCTTACTACCCTGTTGTCCGCCATCCTTTCTATGTGTTGCTTCCATTCCACTTTTCTACCTTTTATGGTTATGGTGGGTGTTTTCCACGTTATATGTGCTCCTTATCTCTTTGTCACCCATCCTGTAACCCTTTCCTTTTTTGACATTCTTTATATTTCATCCATAATAATATTAAATAAGTGGACTTAACGAGTCTCCCTGCTTGGAGTTGTTTAACCAGCGGATGTCCTCCATACTTCAGTAGTTCGTTCGGTATTTGGTCTTACATCATCTTCTGTTATAACGTTATAACATAACCGTGTCTTCATTTATCGTTATGTCTGGCGTTTGTGGCATTGTAGTTCCCTTTTATTTTTATATAGTACTGTCAGGTTCTAAGAGGGGGATAATATTGTTCGAGAAATTGTTTTACCGAGTAAATATACAGTGTGAATATTCCGAAACCGAACATAGGCCATTAACATGAGAAAAAGGTTTTTCGCAGATTGCTTCTCCCCCTTTTAACTTAGAGGGTTTATAATGACACCAATCGAAAGAAGATTCTAGGTACAACAATAACATTAATACATTTTAATAAATGACAACAAATGGAAGAAGTTACATCACATCATAAATTATAATTAGAAATTAATAATTAAAGGAACTGTTCAAATAAACCTCCATTCTGCATTAAACAATGACACATCCTATTGTAAAACGAATTTCTGACGTTTGCAAACTGCCTATTCGTTATCAACATGATTTTCCGAATTAAATTTATTGCGAATTTTTGGCAAAATAATGAGAAATACAACTGAAAATTAACTAATTCGCATATCATTAGATGACAAAAAAAATCTTCTTTCGATTGGTGTCATTATAAACCCTCTAAGTTAAAAGGGGGAGCAGCAATCTGCGAAAAATCTTTTTCCCATGTTAATGGCCTATGTTCGGTTTCGGAATATTCACCCGGTATACAGAATGGTGGCTTGGACAACGCATCTTCGATGGACACTTCTTATTGCCCGATTATTATTTTCTCAAATTGTTTTGGAGTAAAAATGTATAAGGTTTTTTGCAGAGAAAAATGTTCTGCGTCCATCAACTATTAGTTCTCAATTTTTTCATTCAATGCCGGAAAATTGTAAATGAAAACTCGCACTTTTACAAATATCTGTGAAAAGTGTTATAGTAAATTCGTGTGTAGTCCATTTAAAATTTGCATAAATTATTTTAAAAAAATAGTAGGTACCTACTCTAAAAAGTAGAAATGCTGAAATTGTTTTACGGGTGGAAATGCTGCTGGATAAATAAGTGCTTTGTTTAGTGTAAAATATTAAGGGCGGCCAATTTCATACCAAGCTACAACAAATTATCCGTTTCGTACAAAAATTTCAAACTACGTTCAGGAATGGAGTCCAAAAAGAACCCTTTTCCTAATCTATAACGTTTTTGTTTTTGTATAGTATCGTTTTGAACATTTCTTTGGCTAACTAATTCCTTAACGTCATTATTAAAAATTTATTTCAATTAAGAATACACACACAAAAAAATTGATTAATTAACTATAGTATTGACTTTAAATTTTGTCTTCCACTAAGAGTTAATTATTCTTTACCGGTCTGCCAAAAATTTATCTGTACGAACATTTCTTGAAAAGATATGCTTTCTGTCTACAAATAATAAGATCTAATTCATAAAGTTATTCGGTCCTTTTCTAAATAAAATATGTAATCACAATGAATGAACTATAAGTGCGTAAAGAAAGTCAATAATTTAGATACTCTGACTCAATTAGGTGTGGTAAAAAACCTATAGGTACCTTACTATACATTTAATTTAAAAATAAATCTGAATTTTGATTTTCTGCTAAGTTTGACTGTATTTTTTATAACAAAACTGTGCTACTCGGTAGAAATCCATGAAGAATGGTGAATTTATTTAAATTATTACTGCTTTTTGAATGTGAAAAAATGTAATCCAAATAATATTCTTACTCCCCATTTTGAGATTAGAGGACTATGGATTCCACTCAATATTCTTATACCAAAGAGTATTTATTCTCTTTGCTTATTGTACTATTATAACGTTAATTCGGTAGATTAGTCTCTATCGGTAGATTGAATGATCCTGACATCTATTATTTACTAGCTCCACTACCACGAAAATATACACGTAAAATAAGAGAGTTTTACATTTTGTAGTAAGTTTAAATCCACTAAAGAGAAACCTGTATTACTTTTAATTTGCCAGAGAGGTAAGATAAGGTAGGAGCAAAGAGTACTATTACTCTTTGGGAGGAGCCTTTGAATGTCAAATAACAGGAGCAATAAAAATATAAAATGCTCTGAAATGAGTTTGAGTTTCAAACAGACAACATAACAGTAGATTTTGCTTCGTATGAAGCATGATATGGAAGCAACTAGATATTAACAAACGTCTATAGATTAAGAACCTGTCAATCCTTGTGTTATTTAATTTAACCCATTGTAAGTAAAGAATGTCTGTCTAATGAGTACGAAAATGTTTCCCCCCCGTAGTACAACCATTGCAAGGGCCACTAAAAACATAAATAAAAAAAACCAAACTTTATTTTCTTCCTCTAGCTGTTTCTGAATGTGAGTTATTCAATTGTTTACATTATCTAGTGTTAATTTTTGATTAAAAACACGAAAATTTGTGTAAAAACACGCTATTGTCATTGATTATATTATTAATCAATGCAATTGTTCAATAAGTTCTGTTTGCTTTTTATTTATTTCCTCGGTGTGCCTTGCAATCACTGTAGGTACTACGCATGGGAAGCATTTTATTCGTACCTGACCTATGCTTATTAGACATTTTTGATTTAAAATGACTGAAAATACGTTCTTAATCTACGGATCTTGAGGTATGAGACACCCTGCATATTGAGAAATAAACCTGTAAGTAAACAATTAAAAGCGTTGCATTCAGATCGTCGCGGAGTAGGTACATTACTAAAACACTACATCTGTAGTTTCTAAAACTTTTCGTCCACCATCTGGCTTGAATGGTTGCAATGTCTTGTTATAACGCAGAATATGATGTTAAATTATGATGAAAGTTCCTCTCACTTTACAAGAAGCAGACTGACGCAGACAGATGGAAATGAAACAATTATAATACAGACGCTAGCTATCGTTCTGTATTTTTTTCAAGGTCCACGAGATAACTCACTTGCAGAGTCAATTTTAAGACTTACGATACAAGATTTTTCAGGTTAACACCCTTGAAAATGGCCACTTCTTTTTTAAGCCCTTTTACATGGTAAACATAGGTCTAATTCGATCATTTTTACAATTAACTGCAATTAAAATAAATTCTAGGTCACAAAACCCAAAATAAATAGGAATGCAAAGTTGTCCATATACAGGGTTCGCCATTACTCCGGCCTCGGTTTCTAGTGCCTTTGCATAAATGTCAGCATAAAATGTTTAGTAATGTACTCATTTCTATTGAAAAGCTGCATGTTTTAAAAATATTTTTGTTTATACAGAGTGTGTAGTTTTCGCTGGGCAGTATAAAGTTACACTTTTTTAAATAGCAACCCATCAATTTTTTTATGCTGTTCGATGAAGGCTTAATTTAGATGAAAAATACTTTTTAAATTTTTTAAATTGATCGCGGCGTTGCCATTTTAGAGCAATTTCTTTAAAAATGCAGCATCAGAAAGAAATGGTCACAACACTGGTGTTTTTTGAAATTTTGGAATTTGCTTTTGTAAATTCGTAGATGACAGTCAGAAGTACTTAAATAGTCTAAAAGATATTTTTAATTCGCCATACTTTTTTTGTATGAGAACGCTACTTTTCAAATTTTTCAAATTGCTGAAACTCATTTTTTTTAAATGGCACCCTAGATTTTTTTCAACTGTTTCTAATGTAGTTTTTAATTCTTTATCGATTTGCACTAAAGTCGGGGCAAATCAAAAAGCGTTGCACGTCACGAGTATTATATACATGTCAACAGTGTTGTCATATGGATTAAAACGGAATAGAATAAAATACGAAATGGAAGACAATAAATGACAGATGTCCTTGGTTGCAACATTGTAATTTTATTTATGATGCTGCCAACTTGTAGAATTATTTTACCCTAGAATATTACCTTTAATGACAATCCGAAAAATTAGTATTACATTGGTACTGTTTTTACGTCATATGTCACGTGCAACGCTTTTAGGATTGCCGTGACTATAGTACTTTTTTTCCCTAACATCTACAGTTATGGAGATATTTATAAAATTTCAATTAAATCGCAACAAGCATTATTTTAATCAAGCGGGTTTATTCTAGTAGGCTTTGCTTATATTAAACAAAAAACAAAAAGAGCGAGACCATTAGAAAACTAACAATTAAAAAAAATTAGTTTTACAAGTGTTCAAAATTTTGCCCATTTTGTTGTAGGCACGTCTCAAGTCTTTGCCGTAAAGATTCACGCACATTTTGTAACATCTCATGTGTGACGTTAGAAAATGCGGTTCTTATTCTGTTTTTCATTGCCTCTTGTGTAGTAGCATCTTCTTGAAATAAATAATCTTTCACGAACCCCCATAAAAAGAAATCCATGACAGTAAGATCCGGAGATCTTGCCGGCCATGGCACAGGACCACCTCAGCCGATCCATTGATCACGATAATGTTCATTTAAATAATTACGTACGTTTCTACCAAAATGACATGGCGCACCATCATGCTGATACCACATGGTCCTTCTTGTGTTTTCCGGAACATTGCCTAGTAATTGTGGCAAAGAATTATTCAAAAACTCCAAATATCTGTCGGCATTTAAATGACCATCAAAGAAGTAAGGACCTATGATAAAATTATTCACAATTCCTCCCCATACATTGACCGTCTATCTATGTTGATGATCCAAAACTCTTAAAATATGAGGATTTACATTATCATAGTAATGAAAATTACGACGATTTACTCGGCCATTACTGTGAAAGGTAGCTTCGTCGGTAAATAAAACAGTGGATATAGAGCCTGGCACCTCATTAAGTTTATTTAACATCCACACACAGAAAGTTCTTCTTGAGTTAAAATCCCCTATAGTCAACTTTTGATGCAGTTCAATGTGATAAGGGTGATATTTATGACTTTTCAGTACATACTCTTCTCACTGAAGTAGCACTAATTGTACCAAGTTCTTCACTAATTTGTTTGGTGCTAGCATTTGGATTTTCAACTACAGCCTGCAATACCATAAATTCTGCCTCTTCCGTTCTGACAGTTTTTCTTTGAACAGGTAGGTGGCTTGTAGTTTACCGATCCTGTTTGTTCGAATCGAACCAATAATTTTTGTAATGCACGGATACTTGGAGCACGGCGATCAGGATATCTTTGTTTATAGACACGAGAAGCCAAAAGACAATTTTTTTCACATTCGCCCAAAATAAACACCATGTCCACTAATTCGTTATGTGGAAAATTCATTTTATACGAAAGTTAATAAAGTAGAAAGTAGTAACAGGTAATAATGTGACAACTAAACACAATAAGTAACTTCTACTGGATATTTGTTTTTTGTTTAATAGAAGCAAAGCCTACTAGAATAAACCCGCTTGATTAAAATAATGCTTGTTGTGATTTAATTGAAATTTTATAAATATCTCCATAATTGTAGATGTTAGGAAAAAAAAAGTACTAGTGCAAATCGATAGAGAATTAAAAACTACATTAGAAACAGTTGGAAAAAATCTAGGGTGCCATTTAAAAAAAATGAGTTTCAGCAATTTGAAAAATTTGAAAAGTAGCGTTCTCATACAAAAAAAGTATGGCGAATTAAAAATATCTTTTAGACTATTTAAGTACTTCTGACTGTCATCTACGAATTTACAAAAGCAAATTCCAAAATTTCAAAAAACACCAGTGTTGTGACCATTTCTTTCTGATGCTGCATTTTTAAAGAAATTGCTCTAAAATGGCAACGCCGCGATCAATTTAAAAAATTTAAAAAGTATTTTTCATCTAAATTAAGCCTTCATCGAACAGCATAAAAAAATTGATGGGTTGCTATTTAAAAAAGTGTAACTTTATACTGCCCAGCGAAAACTACACACTCTGTATAAACAAAAATATTTTTAAAACATGCAGCTTTTCAATAGAGATGAGTACATTACTAAACATTTTATGCTGACATTTATGCAAAGGCACTAGAAGCCGAGGCCGGAGTAATGGCGAACCCTGTATATTCAAGCAACTTCAAAAAGTTGGTTACTCAATTCGTGCGGATGTCTGTGCGTCTGTGTGTTTGTGTGTCTGTGCGTCTGTGCATTGGTCGACGTTACAGGGTTTAGAAAGCTGGAAGTGGTATCATCTTATAGGAAATTCTTTACTGATTCCAAATCTCTGGTAACATCTTATAGGAAATTCTTTACTGATTCCAAATCTCTGGTAAATTTTTTGATGGGATCACCCTTTCGCCGTCGGGACGCCATTAAAGTCAAAATATACCCCCTTGAATATCTCGAGAACGACACATCCAATTACAAAAAGGAAAAACACGGTTCCTTTATTTTTTGAAACCTATTGAGTCATTATACGTAAACATCACCCTCACGCTCACCCCCCTGTGGGGTGGAGCAGGGGTGAGTTTTGAAAACTTAAATGGGAACACCTACTTTTTATTGCCGTTCAAAAGGTCAAAGGTGGCGTGTTTCAGGATTTTTCCTAAACAGCACCTGCACCTTACTTAATCTAGAGGGTGCTTTTCATGAGGGTGGAAAAAAAATTGAATAAAACAAATTTTCATTTGTACTGTCGAATAGAGAATTAAAAGACGCTTCAAATGAGGGGTCGCTCGACTCCCTATCCCTATTTAAATTCTTGAGTTAGGGGTTGATGGGGCTAGGGGGTTGACCTGGCAATATCAAATTTGACGTAAAAAGTTGTCCCACAAAAATAAAAAATCGACGTGTCCGAGCGTTTTTTTAAGAAACTGGTCTAAGTGTCCCAAAATAGGCGTGTTTCCTTTTCAATGGCCCACCCTGTATATATTTTGCACCACCGTCTATAATACCAATGAGCAATGACATAAATGTTTTATAGATATACATATTGTAAATTCTATTCCACACTGACAACACATAGGTACAAACTCCCATCTTGAGTAAATGAAGAACATTTGTATGCGAATACCATATTTTTAGTTTTAATACATGACCACCCTGTTTAAACCCAAAGTGACCATTTTTGGGCCTGTTAACCAAATGATACTAAATATGTAGGTACGTCTCAAACAGCATAATACCACAAAAATAAATCGTGGACCTCTGAAAAACACAGGATGTTACCTAGCGTATGGACTATTAGGGGCTGACAAACGTAATTATGCATGGGACGTGCTTGAATTACCGCAGCAAACAGGATTTCAACAAAATCTCAATGGTTTTTTAAACGAAGGTGTAATCCAAATGTAACATTAAATCGGAATAAGGCTTGTCTTGCATTGCCGGGAAGGGATATTATCAAGAAATTTTTTATTATCAGAAACAATCTCACCTCTTACCTCTCACCAATTATTGCCTTTTTGAAAGAAATAATTGAAGAGGAAATCTGTATGGCAATCCCTATAACGGTTTAATTGGAAATCTCCAAAGAAAGCGGAAATGGAATTAACTGGTTTGTCGGGCTTCATAATTTTGTTATATTCAAATGATGGTAGTAACAAGATAGTTTAAGGAAAGGAAATCTTGTATAATGTATAGAAAGTACGCTGGCTTGCATAACACCATGTACCTAGAGTGTTGTTCATAACCATAAGCAATGGGACTCTTGTTCGACCCATGACTGACAAGAGAACAGACAATGCTATTTCATTTCAAGTTAGTCAAATTATTGCATGGTGCCAAAACTACAAGACCAAACTTGGCATACAAAGGGAACAGCGTAAAATTTTTACCTAGCCAATGCTTACCTAGACAATGCTGTCCTACACGATTTTTGTAAATACCTTCTAATTTTAAATAGGTGCTCATTAAAACGGTGGGAGCGAGGGAAGTGCTCTTGTCTAGATGACTCCACTTCCTCAAATCGCGTGTATAATATCCACTCTCTGGCTCGGTGTGTATGTGGTAACCCCTTTACACCTTTGGGTATTATAAGGGAATGGATATTTTTGTACGTACTCTTAGGGGCTATAATAATTTACATTCTACAAGCAGTAATTGCATTCTACAACTTTCCCTGGAACGGCATTTTTGGAACTTAAATAAAGTGAATGGTTCCTAAATTTAAAAATGAGTATTGCAAACATCAAATTACCACAGACAAGGTCTGTGCAATTAGGTAGGTACTACAAACATGCAGAGGTGCAACTGATTTTCAAAGTACCTAAGTATTTCATAGAAACAATAAACAGCCCTGAGCGGGTTTCTAAATTTTTCGGTTGCATAAACTCTGTTTCTTCAATAAATGAATGAATCAAAACTAAAAATAAGTACGGACTTTGAATACAAAATGTCGATGTATAGCGTGATTACAGGACTACAGAACGGATAGATTTGAGCAAAAACAAAGATTAACGTTGCTCAATGCAGTTTTCAGCACAATTACCTACGTTTGAACAGACAAAATACACTATTTTAATTTATTAATACGGCCCTCTGACTAGCCTAACATTTCGTTTTCACGTTCTTTTCGTAGTTCGAAAACGAACGTTAATTAGGTTTAAAATTTATTCGGTTTGCATTCTGAAGTAGGTATACCTACGTTATTGTAGAAATCAGAAAACAGTTTACATTCGAGATTCGATATTGAATGACACCCGTACCTAGTTAGTACAGTCAATTTAAACACAAAAATATACAAACATTGCAAAAAATCCTATGTTAGGTTTGCTTTTTTCATGGTGTTAGGTTCGGTCCCAGTAGTAAATACTCGATTTTGCAACTTCGAAAAACTTGTGGAAACGGGGGGGGGGGGGCACCAAAAACCGCGATTTTTTCGGACTTTTTTCAGTTTTAGCCTCGTAGATCAAAAACTATGAGTTGTAGTGCAAAGAATATGATTATCTTTTTTAAACTGGACTAAATTTTCTACCATTTGAGCCTAACCGGAAGTCTGTAAGTATAATAGTTTCCGAGATACAGCTCTTCAAAAATAGACATTTTCCCTAAATCTGTTTTTAACGTATCATCCATGATTCGAGCCAGATATTGCCACAACGACGTGCCCTACGACCGTTGTCATGGAGGAAAAAATTGTAGGACCTTTTATCACCTTTTATTTAAGCATAGATGCATCCCTGTAGGCCTAACAGTTCTCGAGAAAAAGACGGAAAACCGGAAAACAGTGAAATCGCTACGACTCCACATATATGTAATAGCATTAATATGATTAGAAGACATTTTGTGATTATTCTTATTTAGCCTAGCGAACAAACGCTCAAAAAGGGCTTGTAGACAGACTTTTTGATCCTAAAGATTTTATTTCTGGGATGTGTTTGGTGATGATTATACGAAAAGTAGCGTAACAAAATGTGCGGATTTGTTTGGTTTTCCGTTTACATCTCTTGAACAGGCCATCGTAGTGGGAAATGGCCAATTTAAAAAAAAAGCTGATTAAATTTTCTACAAGTTTGCTTCTATGCGTTTTTTCTCTATCTCTATCCGTTGAAGAGATATTCGCTCTCAAGAATTGACATTTTTTTTTTAAATCGCTTTTACACGACATTTTTCGGCAAATATTGTGTCCTAGCTCCTAAAGTATTGGGTTTATAGCAAAAACTGCTGAAATAAAAGTTGTAGACCATAAAATTTCCTATAAAATACATATACCGTTTAATATTTTATCTCAGATAGATTAGATGTTATAGTTATTTAAAAAAAACGTTGAGTTCAAGATGGAATAGAGGGCACTAGAGAACAACTAATTTTGTGGGAGGTTTGGAGCTAAATCTGATATGTGAGTATTAAATACAGGTTACCTGCATCCTTAGCCACACAATTTCAGTCTTATGCGCCACCATGTTTAATGGTCTCTAGTCTTTTCTAAATACATTTATGATAGGGTTAATGTTTGACGAAAAGAACAAAAGTATTTTCTCAAGACAGCTTTTATTTTATAATTGGCCATTTCCCACTACGATCGCCTATTCAAGAGATACAAAGGGAAAACTTAACAAATCCGCAAATTTTGTTACGCTACGGAGTTAGCTCATACGGTAGGGCCGGGGACTTTTCGTATAATTATCACCAAACACCTCCAAACACATCCCAGAAATAAAATCATTAGGATCAAAAAGTCTGTCTACAAGCCCTTTTTGAGCGTTCGTTCGCTAGGCTAAATAAGAATAATCAGAAAATGTCTTCTAATCATACTAATGCTATTACATATACGTGGAGGATTTCACTGTTTTCCGGTTTTTCGTCTTTTTCTCGAGAACTGTTAGGCCCAGAGGAATGCATCTATGCTTAAATAAAAGGTGATAAAATGTCCTACAATTTTTTTCTCCGTGATAAGAGTCGTAGGGCACGTCGTTATGGCAATATCTGGCTCGAAACATGGATGATACGTTGAAAAATGATTTTGGGAAAAATTGCCTATTTTTGAAGAGCTGTATCTCGGAAACTATTATACTTCCGGTTAGGCTCAAATTGTAGCAAATTTAGTCTAGTTTAAAAAAGATAATCATATTTTTTGCACTATAACTCGTAGTTTTTGAGCTACGAGGCTAAAACTGAAAAAAGTCCGAAAAAATCGCGGTTTTTGGCGCCCCCCCCCCCAGTTTCCACAAGTTTTTCGAAGTTGCAAAATTGAGTATTTACTACTGGGACTGAACCTAACAACATAAAAAAGTCAAACCTAATATAGGATTTTTTGCAATGTTCATGTTTAAAATGACTGGACTAAGTTTAATAAGCTTTAATGAAGTCAAACATTATAAGAACAAGAAAATCTATGATTTAAACAAAAACAAGAATAACGATTTAACGAATGCCATAAAAATTGTAATAGACATATCAGTCGGGAATCAGTACCTCGAAATTCGATCGTTTAAAAGATGTACTGTGCACTCGAAGATATACATTTTAAAAAATATGTACAGTGTGGGGAATGACCTTACGGATTCAAATCCGGAGGGCTCCATTAAATTCGTGATTGCAAAAAAGAATAAAAAAATATTTTCCGATTATTTTGAATTATCTTTAAAAAACTATTTTTTGTGTTTAACTCGCGATTGTGACGCCATTTTTTAATATTTTTTCAAAATTCTTTCACCATACGAACGCCTAATCATTGTAGACTGTAACGGTACATACATAAGATTATTATTTTTTATATAGACTTTGTCAAAGTATTTAAAAGGAGGGGCGGTACCAAAACTGACGTGAAAATTTCAGCATCGAGAAAATTTTTGAACGGTGAAGATAGGTATATGATTAATCGAGACGAAATATGCCCAAATGAGTACGACAGTTTTTGGTGAAAAGAAATTTTCACTATTGCTAATGGTTTACGAGATACGATTTTTTTGTGGAACGCCGATGCGCACCGACCGCACAGTCGTTTCACGGCCCTCACAACACGAACCTATTCTGTGCTATTATACAATCTAGCCCTACTGGATTAACGATGGGCATTACTTATCACAAAGTAGCCACGACTTTGTGTTACTTATGTGTTGTTTAGTGTTTTAGTGTTTAGTTATTTGCAAAGAAACGCTTGAAAATGAAAACTTTTCATTATTTCTTCTTCCATCGCCTTATTAAGATTACCAAAATGATATTTTGTGTATATGTCGCAGGAATGTTGTAATATCCGTAATCTTACAAGTTTCCTAGGAAAAGCTTAAGGTTAAGGTTAATTTTGAGGTCCAGGCGCTCAAGTTTCCTAGGAAACTTGTAAGTTTACGAATATTACAACATTCCTGCGACATATACATATAGATTCAAAATTTAATTCTCTACAACTTTCATTATGTGCAATAAGTACGTAGAATCAATAGTTTTCGACTTATTATTGATTTTATTGTGCAAAACGAGCAGCGATTGTGTCTTAGAAAAGGTTTAAATGATTATATCTCTGTCAATATTAATCGTATGGAAATGTTTAAAAAAGAAAATTATTGGTAATTAAATTCTCTACAACTTTTATTTGAAGCGTTTCGCGATACGAATGGCCATTCTCGAGTTATAAGCGAAATACGCGCGATGCGCGCACGTGTTACCCCTTCGCCGCAAAACAATCGACATTTTAAAAAAATCTATCTCGGCTCCTATTGGTCGTAGAGACAAAACTAAAACATGAAAATGTGCGGAATTTTGTCAGCTACAACTTTCTTAACGGTTTTGTTTTTGATAAGAATTTAAAACTCTACAACCACAACATCTAGCCAGTTCGTGATACTCGGGCAACTTAATGGGTTACTTCGATCGCTATGCGCTACTCCTTTTGGAATAAAATTTTACAAATGGTAATGGACTTGGTTTCTACAAAATATCGTATCAGAAAACGACGATTTCAATGTTTGTGGTCTACATACACCATAAACCCTGATATTCCACATAAATGCATACTCTTAAGGTGGCGTCGTAGATACTGAATCGTCTATTACTCTATTCACAGCTAGTCCCTGGCAAGCCGTTAAAACGGCTATGCGGTCGGTGCGCACCGGCGTTTCACACAAAAAATCGTATCTCGTAAACCATTACCAATAGTGAAAATTTCTTTTCACCAAAAACTTTTCCACTCATTTGGGCATATTTCGTCTCGATTAATCATATATCTATCTTCAACCGTTCAAAAATTTTCTCGATGCTGAAATTTTCACATCAGTTTCGGTACCGTCCCTCCTTTTAAATACTCTGACAAATTCTATATATATAAGAAAATAATCTTTTGTATATACCGTTAAAATCTACAATGATTAGGCGTTCGAATGGTGAAAGAATTTTCAAAAAATATTAAAAAATGGCGTCACAATCGCGAGTTAAACACAAAAAATAGTTTTTTAAAGATCATTCAAATAAATCGGAAAATATTTTTTTTTATTCATTTTTGCAATCACGAATTTAATGGAGCCCTCCGGATTTGAATCCGTAAGGTCATTTCCCACCCTGTACATATTTTTAAAAAGTATATCTTCGAGTGCACAGTACATGATCGAATTTCGGGGTGCTGATTCCCGACTATATGGGTAAAACTGCGTCACCTTTTGCAACACAATCTACAAGGTACTGCAGATGGTACGTTTAAGTAACATATGTTAGGTACGTCTTTTGTTTGTTCATTCTAACTGAACAAATTTCAATACATCCCTCTCCCTCTCAATCATTTTTGAGCATATGAATAAATTTTATGCCAAAAATAACCATTAATGCCAAATACCCTTACTTATTGTATAGACGAGTGTGTAATATTAATATGTAACTTCTCCGCTCATTAGTTCAACAAATTTAAATTCAAAAAGGATCAATGAAAATGTACTAAGTAGTCTAGTTGAGTACAGCAAATTCAAAACGACTTACCTCCCAAAAAACAAAAAAAATATTACAGGATTATTATTTTTAGTTGATTATTATGTAATGCATTGTGGCTTTTTTGGAGTAGATGCTACTCTGTAGTCACTACAAAGATAAATAAAGATAAATAAATAAAAAAAAATAAAAAAAAAAATAAAACTTCGGTCCGCATCTGCAATTTAAACAAGCATTTAAGTACATAAGTATCATTTTCTATCTAGGAACCTACGCTAGTTATTTAAGAGAAATGGTAGGTATTTTTACTTAACAAGTGAACGATAAAGCTCACTGAGCGAATATAAAATGGAAAACATAAAATTCCATTTACGGAAACCAAAATTTTTGATCAAAAATCTATATAAAAGGTAACTTGCTAGATCGAGCTGGTTCCCAAAATTCACGCACATCACACCACACCTGCACACTGCGTCTACACAAACCGATGCCGCGATAAGAACTGATAAATTAAAATAAAAGAATTTTATACAAATTTACCAAAAAAACCTGATCATCGTTCAAAATTATAACTGACATGCGTGGTAAGTCGCTACAGATAGTTATTTGTTATTGTACAAGGTGGAACAGTAGTAAGTGATTTTAGCGTGAGCATAAAGTTTGGCTCCCGACATGAAACGTCGTTCACCCCCGAAATGCAAACAAGATTTTTTTGTAAAGTTCTCAAAAATCAAGTTGTTGGTTGCTATGTATCGCAGTCAACGAATAATTCTAGAAGGAAAGTCAATAAGTGGAAAAGACCAACTATGGTGCCTTGTTTGGGGTATCTAGTAGTATAACATACTAAAAGTCCTTGAGTCTAGGGGTGACGGAATGGGGGGGGAGGCCCATTTTTGGTTTTTCGCCTATATCTCAGTAAGGGTTGGCCCTACAAAAAATAATTACCAATTCATAATTAAATCTGACAAATTCTCTACATTTTTCATTCCTATAGTTTCTTTGCGTAACCGTTAATAAGACATGCGCTCTCTAAAATCGGTACCTATACCTCGACATTTTCAAAAAACCTTACGCGACACATTTTTCGCCAAACTTTTGTCTCCAGCACCTCAGACCTTCATTCAAAGAAAATTGTAGAGAATTAACTTCCTTCAAAATTGGTTTCTGGTTTATCATTTTATATGAATTTAATCAAGTTTTTTAAATTTTTACACCGGCGAGAAAAGGTGCCAACCAGTCTGTATTCCACCACTGAGTTACAGGAGCTGGGTCAACGCATTCTGCTTATACACGCTTTCACAGCCCATATCAGCATACTTCCGCAAGGGCGAACTTGCACTTGCCAAACTGTTCAAGAAGGAGTAAGTATTTAGTCAATGAAGGAGGATACACATGTTGCATGCATAATTACGCTACCGAGGGCTTCAACGGTCCTTCAGTCACTCACAAGCAGATTGCAGGAAAGGGCAACAATTGTTTCCTACGGTAGTATGGTGCCCTGAAGAAAGAAAAATACCGCTACGACACATTCGTCAAGTTTGTGGCGAATGTGCAGCCACTATCATGTACGAGCTGAAGGTGTACAGAAATTTTTTTTTACTAAGTGTTGGTTCCTACCGGAATCGCTCAATCCAGTAAAAATCTTAGAACTGTCTAAAATTCAATTAGATTCATATAAATTAACGATGAACAAAAAACTCATTTTAAAGGAAATTTAATTTTCTATAACTTTCTTTGTCACAATTTGTCATTTGATATAAATCAACATATTGTACCCAATACATCCCCTAACTGCAGATTATGTACCAGCAAATCTAACAAAGAAGAAAATTTGTATCGTTTGCCAGGGGTCGCAGGAGTGGACGCAGTGCCACAATTGGGTGCATAAAGCATGTGCAGACTTACCTGTACAAGAAATGTGGCAAGCAAAAAAAAAATACTTTTCTAATTTCCTGTTGAAATAATAATGGGGGCGAGTTTTTGGAAGTTATCTATATTTACATTTATTGTTAGAGCTTTCAGAATGCATTGTTTCCTCTATCAATAACAAACTGTAAAAATATGTAAAGTAACTAGAAAAATGAACTACAGTAAAAGTATAGGGGTGGGAAGAAAAGGAGTAGCTTGATAAGTATTGCAAATGAAGTGGGTGGTGGGTCTGGAAAAAGAAACTATAGGGTATGTAATGGAGGAAGAGGTAAAGTTAGAGATTAGAACCATGGTAGGGAGGAGAGCAATGGTATTCGAGGATAGGATAGAAAGAAGGGAAAATTTAAAAAAGCTGCTGGAACGAGGTGAATGAAAAGAGAATAAGACATGGGCAGGAGGCTGTATTATGAAAGAGGGGGGTTTGCGAGGGATAGGGGGTGGTGGAGGAAATCATAAAAAGGGATGAGGATGTGCAAATGCAGACGGGGAAGTTCGTGACAAACCGTATTCCTAGGTAGTTGATGTGGGTGGGAGGAATAGGACAATGGTGCGATTCAGGGTGGGCAATGAGGAAAACGAGAATTGGTGTGAGGAGGATATGCAGGTTACTGCGTAAACTGCCATACAGATGATACAATCAAAGATAAGAGCTTATGTACATAGGTACAAATTCAGTGTAATAATTGCATTAATCAATATTTTGCACAAATTAAAAGACCACGCCCTTCTTATCATAGTGGTAGGTACCTATAAGGAATGATAAACAATCTTGTCCTGTAGCTATTCATTCTTTGAATACAAGTCACTATTTTTGAAATGGTTTACATTAATGAGAAATCATAATCTTTAAATAAAAAAACTGATCCGCTACGCCTCACCCATTTATAATCAGCTAGCACTAAAAAGCACGCTAAAGTTGTACTACTTTTACATAATGTTATCTATAGTTTGTTATTGATAAAGGAAACAATGGTTTCCGAAAACTTATTGGTCTTTATTTTTGAGTATATAAATATGTATATCTTCCAAACATTTCTTTTAACTTATTGTGTAGGTACATATAAATATATCAGCTGTGATTACCCTTACTTTATTTTTTAAAACTTCGCATTTGCTTTGGGTACACACATCCTGGCCATACAGATTAATTTTCAATCAAACATTAGATCCAAATTGGTTTGTACAAATAATTACATTGATAGCAAGTTAAATTTTATAGTACGCTGTCTTTTCGGAAGATTCAAGAAAAAGTATTATATACCTTTTCGCAATTCTTAAGCAATACCTACATATTTAATGAAGACAACTTGACACAATTTCTTCTTAAGTATAAAATTCATTGTGCACAGCCATAGCCTTCTTAAAGAAGGCTATGGCACAGCTGTTTCTCTGTATTTTTTCTTCTAAACTTTCTTGGTCTACAAAAAAATAATGCAAAACAGTTGTATATTTTTATAAACCACTTACAAATCTTCGTCTTTCAATTTTCGCTGTCTTTTTGAACTTCTTTTCATAATCGACTTATGATCTGAAAATTAAATAACGTTTTGGTTGTAATAAACGTAAGTGGACAAACATACATCACGCTTTCAACAAAGAGCACCAAAATGTATTTTGTTTATACATATATGATTTCCTACCATTTTTCAGAGCATCGATTGTGCATAATCTATTCATCTACTTGACAAACAATAACACGATTTCATTTTAATAGTAATTAAACCAAATAACATTGAAGTTAAGTTAAAGAAAAACAAAGCTATTTTGTTAGATAATGATACGTGTATTCTTTTTACTGTTCCACTTCATAAGCTTATTTTTACTCAATTTGTAATTAGTTCGATAAGTAAAAAGAATACACTATTTATGTAACTCCATGAGAATATCCTTCTGCCAATGCAATTATATGGAAATAAATAATTGTAATAAACACAATGTAATTGGTTTCTGGTATTTATTATTACAATTACTTATGGAGCTCCGCAAACGTAAGTTTAGAGAAAATTAATTATATGCGGAGAGAAAACCATTTTGCAATGAACATAATCTCACGAATTACAATCTACCTATTTCATTTAAAATACAAAGGAAATTAGAAAAACAGGCAGATAAGCTACAACATTCCTCTCAATACAAATTTATTAATCAACAATTATAATAAAATTAATTACCGTTTATCACAAAAATAAAATTAAAGCACTCCGTTTCCTCCCAGAAAACAATTTTAAACCATAACAAAACTAAAATATATAAACAAAGCATTTTCAAAAGAGATTAGTAACATTACATAAACAATATTGGTAAACT
Organism: Pyrocoelia pectoralis; assembly: GCA_036250285.1. Lineage (NCBI taxonomy): Eukaryota > Metazoa > Arthropoda > Insecta > Coleoptera > Lampyridae > Pyrocoelia > Pyrocoelia pectoralis. The sequence goes on along the minus strand of CM070075.1, from coordinate 76,171,280 downwards.
CAACAATTAATCCAGCAGCGAGGAGTTAAAAAAATGTAGAAACAAAACTAATCACTCTAAATGGTAACGAAGTAAATGCGAGCATCTTTAATAACAAATCTACTAAGGCACAAAGACTTAAATCATTATTGCACAATTGTTTCCGCGGGTTGGACTATACCGTTTTCGCTTCGTGGTGTAGCCTCACTACTACCTGTGTTGCTGCTACCCTCCGTAGTAGTATTATTATTTCCGTTAACTTCGTCTTTCTCCTTATTATTAGAGTGAGTTCGAATTCTAGGATTGCGATTTTGGTTAGCGAAAAAACGAGGCTTCGGTTGTATAGCCTTCTTTTCGGGATCAAAGAAACAGTCTAAAATTTCTAAAAGCTCTGTGAGATCTTTTTCCTTTGCGTTCGGCACCTAGAAATTAAAAATGTATTGTCGATCAAAAATTCGAAACCATCTGAAGATGTGCAAACCTCATTTTTTAAAATGCCTTCAATTCCATCCTTGGCACTATTGTCGTAGGCAGTCTTTAATTTATCATAGTCAATATTGTTTTCGGCGAGAAGACGTCTTAAATGACTAGCGTGACGTCTTTCTGCAAGTGTCGCTTTCATAAGTGCACCGAACACCGGTCGAAAAGTATTTTGCCTTTCCAATAATACCTGTTAAAAGTGTTAAGTATTATAAAAAAAGTTAACGTAGCGATAATACCTTAAAACTGGCAATCTCTTCTTCTTCCGCAGAAATAGGATTGACAAATTTACAAATAAAACTATTCATATGTCTTTCATTGTTATTGTCGGCGGTTGTGCCGTTCATATCCGGTCTCTCTCCTTGTCCCAGATGAAGAACAACTTCGTACGCGGCTTGAGCTCTGTCAATCGCATTACCGAAATCGTCTTCCTTATTTAACAGCATTCGACTCATAACACGTAAACTAAACGATTTAGTACTATTTATACATTGCACCGAGGCAACGTTAAATCCATTTGCAAAACCTTTAACGACTTCCGAAAAACGATCTATTAAACTATAACGACGTAACGCTTCTAATAACAATCCGGGTGAAGTTTTACGAAATTCGTGGTATACTAAAATAATTCCGTCTTTTGCATCGCCTCGATTCGCTTCTAACCAATTTAAAAAGTCGACGAGAGCGGAGATTTCACTTTTCGTTTTTACAAATTTATTCGTTTTAAGGTTCTTTAACATTCGATAACGTCCAATGTTTATGATTCGTAGATTGTGACGTCGACGAGATGATGGATTTAAATCGGCGAATGGCATTATGTGTTGAGAAAATTGTGACGAAATGGAATATGCGGCTATTTGACATATTTCGTCGATGAGACGACGTCCTGTTGTATCGATACCCCAACCAATTAATTTGTAATTACCGTCAGGTACACCTTTAGGAGCACGAGGTACAACTTTAACATTTTCTTCTGATGGTATGTCTTCTGTTTGTACCATTTTGGTTCTTTATCTATCGAAATGAAAACATAAAAAAAGGGGTTACTCCATTAAGATTTTTGTTTGTGAAATGAAAATAATGAATTTAATAATGTCATATTGATAAAATTTGATTTACAAAAAGTGTCAGTGATAAAACACGTGGCTAAATTACGCACAAGACCCGCCCAAGGTAACAGAAAATTAGTAAAATTAGTAAACAATGTGATTATATTAAAGTTAAAAAAATTCTCACCACAATTATTTAAGTAAATTACACTATAATTAATCACTAAAGTAAAAATCGACTAGAATTGATAATATTTCGGTACACCTTCTATTCCGTATGTCAGGAAAAGTGCTAATAATTTTGTGAAAATGCATTTTGCACGTGTGCTTGTACGAGGCCAAATAGAGGGGCAATGCGGAAGAATAAGTGACATTCCCGCCTTTGTTTAAATAATATTAAAACTAAAATAGATTTGCTTACCTAAACGAAAAAATACTGCACTATTTTTAGTAGCTTTCCAAAATAACTACTATGTTGTTGATAAACTGATAATGTACTTGGCTACGAGATAAACAATTATCATATGTTTTAATTAATATTCAAATAAATAACGTTTTCAGGGCCCTCTATTAGTAAAATATATAATAATGTTACCTTAGTTACTTGGTATATCGATAATTACCAATTCTTTACCTGGTTTTTAAATTTAATCATATCATATAAGATTCTTCGACCATTTATTTACTTATACCTACCTATCTTATCAACAATGAACACATGGAATGTTTTCTATTTGATTAAACCACCAAATTGAACTTTATAGGAACGTATTTACTTAAATATATAAATATAATTTCCTACCTTGATCAAGCCACAGAAATTATATAGCATATCTACATTTTCTATTATATACTCTTTGATCAAAGAGTATATAATAGATCTTTGTCTACATCTACACTACTGATTAGGATTGCCAGGTCTCCTATTTTTAAAGCAAATCTCCTATCTCCTATATCAATCCACAATTATATAGGAGGAAATCTCCTATATTCCACGAAACATGAAAAAAGTACATAAATTGGATCACTTTCGATCGTCAACTCTTTTGAACTTAAATGAATGCAACCATCGAAGGCATCTATATAGTATTCTAGTGGGTATCAGCTGTACGCTGCATTTCATATCAAAGATGGGCTTACACATTGGATGATCTTCTTAAGAAAGTAAGTTTATTTAAAAGTACATCAGTTACTCTACTCAGACAAGCTGATTTAACTGAAGAGAAGTACTTATACAAAAATATTCATTAAGAACAATGATGTACCAATTAAACCTCGAAAAAATCATGTGTTTTATATTCAGTATGACAGTAACAACAGCAGAAAGAATATTTTCTATTATGAACAATAAAATGGACATTGAACAAAAATAAATGTTCTGTAGATATAATCAAATCTAAATTGTTAGTTATACTGAATTACAACATGACTGGTAAAGAATTCTATGATTCTGTAAAAGAGGGTCCCAAATTATTAAATGCAGTATGAAATAATGATAAGCATAAATAAAATTTGTTACCAAGTGTGTAACAATTGTAATGTAACACGTGCTTATTAAAATGTGTTCATTAAAAATGAAAATTAGGTACTTTTTGGCTACATCTCCTATATTTTTTATTCTCAACCTCCTATTAATGGTTATCAAATACCTGGCAACCCCCCTAAATGCCATATACATAATATTTGACTCTTTTGTATTACCATTTCGTTAAAAATCACATTGAGAAATTGACAATAATCTACACGATCATTTAATAATAAGAACCGAATATTCAATGATATGATGGAGAAGTTCTACCTGCATAGTAATGGTAGAAATGCTGCATTCTATGCAGATAAGATAGAAAGAATAATAAGAGAGAACCCTTTTCAAGGACGTCTCTTGCCTGCTGATCTGCAGGACGAAGTTGACCTATACTGTCCAACTCCATTATGGAGTCATTTGAACAGGCCTGTTCCGTGAGAACTGCCAATTAAGACACCCTACCCATCATCCCTGGTAGTGTAGGGCGCTCGAAAAGCAGAAAACCTGGCTGGACCAAACTGTTCAAGGCAAAGAATACTTGATCAGGAGAAGGTCATATTATAGAATAGGTCCCATTTCATAATTTCACCAGAAAACGCAAAAAATACCCGAATTTCGGTTTTTTAACAGGGAATTGAACTAGAAAGCTGAAAATGTGTATATAGGGTCTTTATTAGCTCTAAAATTGTTGAAACTAAATTTTACTTTACTGCGGGAAAAGGTCCAAAATTTCACAGCGAAACCCGAAAAAGACGCATTTCCCAGACCACGGGCAATGCTGCGGATAAACAGCTAGTACTATTTAAAGGAGCGACTGATTACAATTTCATTAAGTAAGTATGTTTTTAATAACAATCTTATGATTGCTGCTGTACATTCCAAAAAAGATAAAATCTATGTCTGCTATTTTTAGGTAGGTCCTATATATAAGTGCAGTACCTATAATTTATTATAATAAGTATATAAAATAGAAATCACAGGTCACAGGACACACAATGCCACTAACCAGAGTAGGTAAACAATTGCTATATTGTATTAAGTAGTCTCCTTACTTGCACTTGTTACTGCTGTGTAATGTGGATGTGTTAGACATGTCCCATAATTATAAAATTGATTACCTACATCCATGAATCCTTGTTATTTTGTCATGTATGGATGAAATGAATTCGAATTGATACCTATTTGAAAAAAATTGAAAAGCAATCTAGTCGCTTCATTAAATAGTAGTTCATTTATATTCTAAGACTTAATCTATGAATTATTAATGATTTCAAGGATGATTGTGCAATATACAACAAATTTAAGTAGCTACATTTTTTTTAGTCAGACTTGTGAAGTGAATTGTACCTGTACATAACTCTTGTTCTTTTTCTATGATTGTACATCAGTTAGGTTAAGTATGTATTGTTATTTTCATTTTATGGTATTTTTATGTTTATGTTTTATACGTTAGTGATTTTTTTATCATACAGAAAAAGTATCTAATAAAATAAGAAACATTAACAGAGGTTATAACTTTTGTGATAACTTTCTCTTGACGAAGATAAAACAACCAAATAACTGGTTTGCTATTGGTACATTTGTTTTGTTGAACTTTGATCACTTTAAAATAGTCTTTATGATTTATTGTTTCCTATTGCTTGTTTCATTTTGATAACACTGTGAACTATTGAACAGAATACTAAAGCTGCACATTTAGAATCGTCGCTAACAGGATGTCCGATCTGAGATTTGATGGTAAAGTGGCAGTTATTACTGGTGCTGGTGCAGGATTGGGACGAGCTTATGCACTATTATTTGCATCAAGAGGTGCTAAAGTTGTAGTAAATGACCTGGGCGGTGATCCACATGGACGAGGAAGTGCACAGAAAGCAGCAGATATTGTTGTTAACGAAATTAAACAAGCAGGTTAGTAGAGACATTTATACATTTGTCGTTAAAAGTGGATTGTAGGTGGCAGTGCCACTGCGGACTACAATTCCGTCACTGATGGAGAAAAAATTATTCAAACAGCTGTTAAGAACTATGGACGTGTTGATATTCTTGTTAATAATGCAGGTATCTTAAGAGATAGAAGTTTGCCAAAAATTTCAGAAGACGATTGGGGTACAAATAGTTATTACAATTTTCAATTGCTTAACGACTTTTGTAGATGCAATTCAGAATGTTCACTTAAAAGGAAGTTTTAAAACCACACAAGCCGCATTCCCTATTATGAAAAAGCAAGGTTACGGTAGAATTATTATGACCTCTTCAGGTTCGGGTCTTTATGGTAATTTTGGACAAGCCAATTATTCGGCTGCAAAAATGGGTGTTGTTGGTCTAGCTAACACTATAGCGATAGAAGGTGGAGCAAAAAATGTATACTGTAATGTAATAGTTCCCACCGCTGCTAGCAGACTGACAAAAGACGTACTCCCTCCAGAACTGTTTCAGGAATTGAAACCTGAACTTATAGCACCCGTAGTTGTAAGTATTTAGAACTAGTTTATATATAATTTTATAATACATACAAAATACAGGCTTATTTATGCCACGATAGTTGTTCAGAAAATGGAACCATTATAGAATCGGCTGCCGGCTGGGCAGGAAAGTCGCAAATATTTCGCTCTAAAGGTGGTCTCATTCGAAAACATATCACCGAATCGGCTTCAATAGAGAATGTGAGAAATAAATGGTCAGACATTACAGATATGACAACTGCTTCACCACGTAACTCATTGCCGGCAGCTCTCGCAGACTTAACAGAAACTATGGAATGTTTAAGAAACGGTACCGAAAAACCAACCGGTCCTTCGCGAGAAGATGACATTTTTACATTCGCTTCTAAAGACCTTATATTATACGCCCTCGGGGGTAAATATTTCAGTGTTATCGCATAAAATAATTTGACCTTTTTGTTCTTAGTGGGAGCTTCTGTACAGAATTCTGACGAGCTTAAATTATTATATGAAAACCATGAAGAGTTTGGACCATTGCCAACATTTTATATTTTACCAGGTATGCTATCGCTAATGTCATCCTCAAGAGAACTTGCAATCCCAGGAAAAACATTGTCACTTGAAAATACCCTTCATGGAGAACAGTACTTAGAAATATACAACAGTCCTCCCGAAGCCGGTTCATTTCTAACCAACACTAAAATCGTAGAAACATTGGATAAAGGATCTGGTGCTGCTATTGTTCTAGATAGTAAGGCATCAAAAGCTTTAAGAATTGTGCATTACAAAGATAACGTTTAGGTAACAGTTATAATGAACAAGGAGGTTTAATTATGCGAAATCAGTGTGTTACATTTATTGTGGGAGCTGGTAACTTTGGAGGATCCAGAACTGGCAAACAGATAGTACCTTGTCTACCAAAACCTGATCGAAAACCTGATGTTTCGCTAACTTATAAAACATCAATCGACCAAGCCGCTCTTTATAGATTATCTGGTAAGCTGTATTACAGTAGAACCTCGCTAATCCATCCACTACGGGACCGGGAGCATGGTCGGAACGCAAAAAAGGTCGGATTATCAGAGGAATGCTTTTATTGGCCCGAACATCACAATACAGTACAGTATAATATACGTAAGTGAAAGTTTAAGAACTGTACATACCTTATGCTGATTTGCTCTCAACTGTTTAAAACATGAGAAATCACACGGTAAAAAATGTTCTGTTCTTAAGCAGGACAAAAAAGTATGTAATGACAACCTTGATTTTTCCGCGATATTCTGCCATTGAGATGGTCGGACTAAGCAGGGAATCGGACCATCCGAGGTCGGATTAGCGAGGTTCTACTGTACCTACCAAGATTAGGTCTAATATAATTTCAGGTGATGTGAACCCGATGCACATTGATCCTAACTTTGCCGCAATTGCCGGTTATGAAAAACCAATATTACACGGACTGTGTACGTTGGGTATTTCGGTCAGATTAGTGATGGCCACATTTGCATCTTACGATGTTAAACTGTTTAAGGCAGTTAAGGTGAGAAGAAATGAAGATCTATTTTTTTTTCATCTATATTATCTCATATTTATAGGCACGATTCTCAAAAGTTGTATTGCCTGGTCAAACATTGCGAGTTGACATGTGGAGAAATGGAAATCGTGTTCATTTTGAAACTGCTGTAGTTGAAAATAACACTATTGCTATTACAGGTAAGAATTTTTATTTTTAACATAGATTAATAATAAATAATAATAATGGGAGCAAGGGTCACAAATAATACAAAATCCAGGTTTATCCAAAACGTAAATACTGTACATACATGAGGTGTTTTCTTTTTGCACCGCCACAGGGTTAGGTAAAGTTACAATCATCACGTGATTAAAGCGCCTTGCGTCATGTAGACATTTCTGCCTCAGGTTAATATAAAACTTAAATAAAGCTTTTAAAACGAATAGGGTTATTGAGAACTGAGTCAAATTATTTTATAAAACGAATGGTGTGTTATTGACAGAGCTGACTTAAGTGTCCCACAACATGCAAAAAGAAAACACCTATGGTAGCCCATTAGTGGGAGGAAGTCCAATATTTCTTCATTTAATATCATACGGATGAAAAAATGTTTCAAATAAAAGTTGTTGGATACGAACCATTGCATATTTGCAAAATATACAGGGTGGTTTGAACAATAATGGCTTCGAAGCACCCTGTATGTTTATAAATATTTTACAAATATGCAATGGTTCGTATCCTACAACTTTCATTTTATTTTATTTTTTAATCTGTATGACATTGAATGAAGAAATAATGGACTTCCTCGCACCAATGGACTACCCTGTATAAAACAGTTATGTACTGTATTTCTAATTTAAAAAAAACATACTGTGTATGTGTATTGCTGTCTTCAATCATGTGTAACATACAGAATAATGTATTTTATGTTAAAAAATAAATGTATGTACAATATCCAGTAAGTAATAACAAAGAGCAATACAGTGTATCCCGTTAGTAAAAATATTTTCCATGTTTCTCAGTTTCAGAAATCTTTTGTAAATATCACCAGGGGTTAAGCCGAAAACCGGTTGATCAGACCCCAGTAAATCGGGAGTCGAGTGTACTTGCATTCATTTTACAGTCATAACTTTTATTCAATGTATTAATAATATAATACCAATCCTTGAATGTAATTTATAGCATTAAAAAATATTATGTGCAGGTCAAAGGTTACTTATCCAATTATTTCACAAATAAGTTTAAAGATAATTAATTTTAATTATTCCTTTAGTGGGTGGGTAAACATATAAGCAAATTTTATTATCTTTAACAAAAGTTATTTGTACCTGTAAATCTTAATTGTTTAGTAAGGAGTTTAGGATTGAGACGATTGAGATATTGGTTAATCATAACCTCACAATTTTCATATATAATGGTGAGTCATACAAATTTATTGATAAGGTAATCATATTATAGGTGCTTACGTTGATTTGAAGACAATTAAAGAAAGAATAATGCCAAATAAAGTAGAAAGTTCTTTAAAAAGTGATGCAATCTTTCAATACATTATTGATCAAGTCAAAGTTCAACCTGATAAAGCTAAAAGCGTAAATGGAATATTCTTAATCAAAATTACGAAGGATGGAGAAATTGTAAAGGAATGGAGTAAGTTAAAACATGAATGTTTCGTATGTAACAACCTCTGATGGCTAAAATCGTAATTCACTTTTCAGCGTTGGACTTAAAATCGGCATCTATATATGAAGGATCCGGTAAAGATGTTAAACATAACACAACGTTAACTGTATCAGATGATGATTTTGTGGAAATGGCAGTTGGTAAATTAAATCCGCAACAAGCGTTTATGAAAGGAAAACTAAAAGCGTCTGGAAATATAATGCTAGCTCAAAAATTAGGACCTCTCCTTAAAGCTGCACCTAAACTTTAAGTTTTATTAAAATGGGTTATTTAGATACGAAAATATATCATATAAATGTGGTACTTTATAATAAATGGTTAAATGCAAATGTATAATTTTACATTCCACTGTGGTGTGGTGTAGCATGATTTTAAAATAAATGTTTTTTCTATAAAATTAATTGGTAGTTGCATAAAAGTGAAGTTGAAATACCTCTCAAAATTCCCGCTGCACCCTAATCAACATGCATACTCCTCTCCATGAAGATCCACAGAATCAGCCCCACATTCTGTCGTGGGGCGCATTCAGAGATCACTGTACTATAAACAGTCCACCCTGGGAGTATTCCTAGACATAGAAGGGGCGTTTGACAAAACAACCTTCGAAACAAAAGAAGCTGCATTACACCACCATGGTGTGACTGAGGTCGTATGAAGCTACATTGTGCAGCTGCTGAAACTCGGGGCAGTGCACATTAGTGTAGGCAACAAAACAGTGACATACAAGGAATAAGCAGATCCAGCTTAAAGCAAATAGAGCTTTCAAAAACAACATACCTTGCGTGCATAGTAGTGGTCAAAGTGGCTGTCTAAAATATTGTTAAGCATGGCTACAAGGTTGACTTAATTTCTATGATTTTTCTACAGGTGCATTGTCTTGCAAGCGGAAGTTGCAGTTGCAAGAATTTCCTACAAAGCATATCTAGCAAACGACCGAAGACTGATGCAGCCTCAAGTCTAATTTCCAAGGAAGCAATAGGTGAAGTTGAGTACATTAAAAGAGTATTATAAGAAATATATTTAATTAAACAAAATAAATGTACAAAATTCTAAATTGTTTCATAACATTGTAGTCAAAATTATTAAAGAGTATTTATGCTTATAATCTAAGTAAACAAATTCGTTAAAGGAACAACTATATCACTAATCTTTCGCATCTCCAATACCATCGGCATTTATGGCAAACATAGCTTCAGATTCGGGAAGACATGGTGAATCATAAATTTTGCAAACCCGTGTCTCTCCTCTTCCTTTACGAAGATATAATCTAGTAGTGGACGCGTGCGCAATAATGTTACCCCCGATGGGTTTTTTAGGATCCGCATTAAACATAGCTGCTCCATCTACTTGCGCAACAACTTGGTTCGTAATTAACACAGCAACTCCAAACTAAAATATTGTTTATTATAATAAAAGTGGAAAATATTTGCATTGCACTTTACCTCGTCAGCTAAACGCAATAACATTCTCAAAAAACGTGCTAGATGGATTTGTCGAGCAGATAATTCTCCTCTACCTGAATAATCTGTGCGATACAAAGATGTTGCGCTGTCCACAATAATTAATGAGTATCTCGAATCGACCATAATTGCAGATGCCTGAACTAGTAGTTTCATCTGATGGTCAGTGTTATAAGCACGAGCATACCCAATATTATCTAATACACGTTGTCCAGAAAATTTGTATCTTTCAGCTATGGATAGAATTCGTTCAGGTCTAAACGTACCTTCGGTATCTATGTATAAGCATTTTCCTTCTCCTCCATTATTATCTAGTGATAACTGTAATTAAAAGGTTAATTTATACATAAATGATAATTTGGTATGGTATGAATTTTAAATGAAGCATGAATTTTTATCAAATCTATTTCTGGATCTTTAACAGTAAAACTCCCACTGTAGGATATCCATATTTACTAGTAGTAGTATGTGATATAAGGGGAATAAACCCGCCACAATTTCTAAAGAGAACTTCAGACATGTAACTGTCAAAATAGAACAGCACAGCTACATAAAACATTCAACCAAAATAATGACATAATGCTTTGAAGATATACAGTACTCATGGAAAGATCATGCTGTTTGTAGCGGTATATCAATAATAAAACCCCGCAAACATTTTGTCCAATTCAGACATTTTCATTGACGTGTACCAAGGAAAAATAACACATCCACAGTAGAGAAATTCTGTACACTACTATCACAGAATAAAAGACGATCAGAAGCGACTCTCTGCTAAATCCGTGTTGTCGATTTTCTTATCGCACGAACAACCGCTCCGCCTTCTGGGTGTGGAATTATAGCGAGCGCATTGATACCATTATAAATACCGGTCAGTGGGTCAGTACAGCGTATGTAGCGGTGTTCGGTGCGTTGCAAATTTTAAAAGGTATTCTGATTTTTAATAGACGTAATAAGCGTAAAACAATCAATTGGTGATTCATTAATTATTTATTAAAACAGATTTTAAATGGCACCAAATAAAGGTGGAGGACGGTGCGCTGCTCCTAACTGCAGTAACAACATGAAATCGGATAAAAATATTAGTTTGTTTGGATTTCCTAAGGATAACAAAAGGTAGTTACAAAATAAACTTTTTTCTACAGCGGTTAAAATTAGGGATGGGTATCGAACAACAAAACATCGATTACTGAGAATCAATTACTATTTTTACTAATTAAATATGTTCAATTATTGGAAGAAGAGTTTGTGGTACACTTAGAAAGTGTAATTATTTCCAATAATGTTGGGAAATTTATGCTGCAGTGCTTGGAAAAGATTCCGTTTATACCACCGTGTAATGACTTTCCTACATTGTATTTATTAAAACTATTTATTAGAATGCGACTCTTTTATACCTTGAAATATGCTAACCGAGGTATAAAAGGATCGCATTTTAAAAATTTCAAGCTTATTAAGGTATTAAATTTGTAAAAGTGCGCATATATTATCAAAATATTAATAATTATATAAGTACCTGTATCTATTTGTAAATTACATGCTACTAAATACTGCTTTTTTCTGCATTATTGATTTTAAGTAGGCATATAACGGCGAATTAAAAATTAAGTCAACGTGAGAGTAGCATGTGGTAGTATGCCGGAGCGTTGACTGAACGATATTATTCATTCAGTCAACGGCCGGAGTTACGGTTACCTTTACTTTGAACTCTTATTGCGAGAATTCTATCGGAATTAGTTTTACGGTGAACGGCCTATCAAATGCGAAAATGTATGGCAAATATTTTTCGTTTATGACATTTTTTTATACGATTTCAAATTTACATAATAATGCCAAAAACTACAAACCACTCCTCTTTTTACTAGCCTTGCTAATGCAACAGACAAGGAAGTTTTACTAAAATGGGCGTGGTTGCCCCGACGAGCCCGCCTTGCACCGGCAACATAACTTCAAAGGTGCCGACGGGGAGTGTCGCTTCTGATCGTCTTTTATTCTGTGCTACTATTCAAATTCAGAATAACACTCTCTTTACAAAATTTGACAGGTGTGTATGTAGGGACCACCAGAGTTGGAATATCGGTTTTATGCATTAATTGTATATGTGTTCAATCAAATAATGATTTAGAACGTCTGGTGCAAAAAAATCTTGAATACGGGAAGGTGCAAGTCCTAGTATATAAACTTTGAAATGTTAAGGTAGGTATGTGAAAGAAGAAGAAACGTAAACAAAAATCTAAAAAGAACAAGATGGTGGACTGAAGAGATAAAAGAAAAGAAACAGGCATGGAAGAAGTATATTAGAACAAAGGACCTAGAAGATTAAGAAAAAGAAACCATTTTGAAGCACCATCTTCGTATATGATCATAATGTAGTAATTAATGGCTCAATGATGGATTATGATTACCCTTCTGACAACCTCACAAATGAAAATGTTTCTTATGAGAAGGGAATAGGATCAAGTTAGATTCAAAGTTCCGTGGCACTGCTTTCATTGTTTGCTTAAAAGCGTCAATGTTTTTTACTGCAGATACCATCCATAATGGGACAAATTTTAAAAGGCGCATAACCATGACAATGGTATCGTTTAAAAATGTTAATGAAATAATGGGGTAATAAATATTCAATTATTGAGAAAATGTAGGAAAGTTTTACTTGTTGATATTTTCTGTTCATTAATAGGAAATTTATAAATGTTCAGGGTATAAGGAAATGCCATAAATAAGTAATATTTGTAGTCAAATGTGGTAAATATCCAGTGGTCAACCCCTTGCTAGATACATTTGGTATCAGGAGTACTACTAACAAAGAATGTAGTAGGCATAGATAATCAATTATTAATATCAATTATCCATTTGTCACAATAAAATTTCTTAACACTAAAAGAACATTTAATTACTACTGTGGAGTACATGGCAGATACCGAGGAAGGTGAAATGGATCATTCGCAAACTGATGAGATTGTGTTTGGACCACAACTTGATCCATCTTTAAACGTTCAAGATACTGACATGGAAGAAGATGAGGCGAGATCGGAGGCTACTTTTCGTTTTAGTCTCTCCCAATTTAGTAAATTAAAGGATTCTGTGCTATCTCCTCCCTGCTATGTGCGCAATCTGGCATGGAAGATTATGGTTATGCGACGTACCAATCATACCCAAGACAGAACAACTCAACGCTCTTTAGGATTCTTTCTACAATGTAATGGGGAAAGCGAATCCAGCTCGTGGTCTTGTTATGCCGTAGCTGAACTGCGCCTGTTGTCTGTTCGATCGGATGTAGAGTCTTTTACAAGGAAAATACAGCATTTGTTTTACCCTAAAGAAAATGATTGGGGGTTTTCACATTTTATGGAATGGAATGAAGTTTTAGATGTCGAAAAAGGCTACATACGTGATGATACTATAACTTTAGAAGTACATGTTGTGGCTGATGCACCTCATGGTGTTTCTTGGGATAGTAAAAAGCATACAGGTAACTAACATTAAGAATTACAATTAGATACATATTTTATCCCTTAGGTTATGTTGGTCTTAAAAATCAGGGTGCAACTTGCTATATGAATTCACTTTTACAAACACTATATTTTACAAATCAGCTTAGGAAAGTAGTGTATAAAATGCCCACTGAATCTGACGACTCTGCAAAATCAGTAGCGCTAGCGTTACAAACTGTGTTTCATGAATTACAGTTTTGTGATAGGCCTGTAGGTACCAAAAAGCTGACCACGAGCTTTGGTTGGGAGACATTAGATTCTTTTATGCAACATGATGTTCAAGAATTTTTAAGGGTTTTACTTGATAAACTGGAAAGTAAAATGAAGGGTACATCCATAGAAGGTACAATTCCTAAGCTATTTGAAGGTAAAATGATATCATATATTCATTGTGAAAATGTCAACTATACAAGCACTCGAACTGAAACGTTTTATGATATACAACTAAATATTAAGGGGAAAAAAAACATAGATGAATCCTTTGAAGATTATATAGCAAAAGAAACTTTAGATGGTGATAACAAGTATGATGCCGGGCAATACGGATTACAAAAAGCCGAGAAAGGTGTAATATTTTTATCGCTCCCTCCTGTTCTTCATTTACACCTTATGAGGTTCGAATATGATCCTATTACTGATTGCTCAGTGAAGTTTAACGATCGATTTGAATTTTATGAAAAAATTTCGTTAGACAATTATCTTCAAGAATCTGATCCTGCTAATTCGGCAGATTATACATTACATGCTGTACTTGTACATTCAGGCGACAATCACGGAGGACATTATGTTGTATTTATAAATCCTAAAGGTGATGGAAAATGGTGTAAATTCGATGATGATGTTGTATCAAGGTGTACTAAACAGGAAGCAATTGAACACAATTATGGTGGTCATGATGACGATATGAATGTGAAGCATTGTACTAATGCCTACATGTTGGTATACACAAGGGATTCGGAACTTCGGAATGTTTTACAGGAGGTCACAGATACTGATATACCTAGCGAGTTAGCAGATAAGCTAGCCGAAGAAAAACGAATGGAACAAGTTAGACGAATGGAACGTAGTGAAGTCCATTTATATATGACTGTAAATGTACTATTAGAAGACTCGTTTGACGGCCATCAAGGAAATGATTTGTATGATCCAGAAAAAGCTTTATATAGAGTGTTTAGAATAAAAAAGGCAGCAACGGTTGGCAAAATGATGGAAATGTTAGCAGATAGCTTTAAATATCCTCTGGAACAAATCAGACTGTGGCCTTTTAATCATCGATCAAATAGAACACTTCGTCCCAGCTTGCTCAACTTAGCATCTGAGTTGCATAAAAATGTATTGGATGCCTCAGAAAATCAAAATACTTGGAATATATTTTTGGAGTTACTACACCCCGATTCGGGGCAACTTTCACTTCCTAATTTTGATAAAGATACAGATGTCTTGTTATTTTTTAAATTATATGATCCAAAGGAGAAGAAGATTCATTATTGCGGTTGTCATTATTTACGAGTAAGTGGCAGACTGTCAGATCTTGTACCTTTATTGAATGAGAGAGCTGGATTTCCTCCAGATACTGAGCTTGATCTATATGAAGAAATAGGACCAAATATGATCGAAAAAATTACCAACATTAATGATCCACTAGAAAAGGTCTTAGATGAGTTAATGGATGGCGATATTATTGTTTTTCAAAAAGAATTAAGGGAAGAACTGTCAGATTTACCCACCTGTGCAGATTACTTTAAAGATTTGCTCTATCGCGTTGAAGTGACATTTATAGATAAATCGATGCCAAATGACGCCGGTTTTACAATGGAATTATCGCAGCGTATGACTTATGATCAGTTAGCAAGGGCAGTTGCTCAAAGGGTTGGCACCGATCCTTACTTGCTACAATTCTTTAAATGTCAAAGTTATAAAGACATTCCGGGAAATCCTTTACGGTGTACATTTGACGGCACATTAAATGATCTATTATTGCCTTCAAAACCAAAAACGCCAAAGAAATTTTTTTATCAACAACTTACCATAAGAGTTAATGAACTAGAAAATAAAAGGCAAATGAAATGTATTTGGGTGGGATCTACATTTAAAGAGGAGAAAGAATTAATTTTGTATCCTAATAAAGGAGGAACCGTTGCTGATCTTTTGGAGGAAGCAAAGAAGCAAGTTGAATTCTCTGAAGGTGGTAGTGGAAAATTAAGATTGGTCGAAGTAAATTGCAATAAGGTTATCGCTGGTCCAAACGAGGATACATCATTAGAAACTTTGGCATTTGGTACAGGAAAAGTTTTTAGAGTAGAGGAAATTCCTGTGGATGAAGTCAGATTGCAAGATGACGAAATGCTAATTTCATGTGCACATTTCCAGAAGGAAGTTTTTTCAACTTTTGGGATTCCATTTTTAATTAAAATTAAACATGGCGAACCTTTTTCTATAGTTAAAGAACGAGTACAGAAAAAATTGGCTGTGCCAGAAATTGAGTGGGAAAGGTTTAAATTTGCTATTGTTGTTATGGGAAGACCACATTTTATCACTGACGATGATTTTATAATCAACATTGATGAATTTAGACCACATGCTAAGAATAGTGGTAGCCCGAGACCATGGTTAGGATTGGAACATGTAAATAAAGCACCGAAAAGGTCTCGATTTAATTATTCAGAAAAGGCTATTAAAATTTACAACTGATATTGATTCATTGTGCGAGAATTACATGAATATTGCAACCCTAAATTCTATTTCTTTCTGTGCTTGAACATTTAGGTACAGTATAGCACCAGTGTATTGTTTGTATTGTATACATGAATTAATTATTACGTTTATGATACTGAGAATTGTCATTCTCATAAAAAAGTGTTCTTCATAAATAATTATTTAACTTATTAATAAACTTTAATATAATATACAGATAGTATTATTTTAGAGAGCAACTCATTCTCTACATGTAAGTATAGGTAAGTAGTACATTTGTAACATTGCATTTCCAACGGCAAGGAGCAAGGAGCCGTTCGGTGTCAACTGCACAGATTTTCAGAATCATCCCCACCTTACCATCATCTCCAATTTTCATGAAACTCGCTGTACAACTTTGTAACTGGTTTAAATACTAAAGTACTTTTTGTATACCTCAATGTCACCCGACACAAGCTGGCAAGTTCAAGAGCCTCCAGTGAACAGAATATTATCAATGATGTGCTTGAAATTTGCTTTAAACTTTGTAGCCTTTGTAACTGGTTTAAATTTCAAATGCTGAGCTAAAGTACTTTTTGTATACCTCAATGTCAAAGTTGATCAAAAGCTTCGATTTGCGAAATTTAGGCTGACCTTTAGGCTGCTCTAAAAGCATAACAAATGCTGATGCAGATTTCTAATTTGGTATACTTGTTTCACTTCTTGCTGTTATTCATTTCTGAAAGTTATAGAGCTTGCTTTTGCATATTTAGAAAGATATTCTAGGTTAAAGGAAGCAGAAAAAATACAAATGGCCCAAGGTTTGAAAACGGAGAAACAAGGACAAGAACGAATCACTAAATATCACAAATGTGTAGAGAAGATGTGGTGAAATTTGTGAAATCACAGCGAATAAGCTGGTTGGGGCATATCATGCGAGGCGGAGAAGATATGATGAAGAGAATAACAACGTGGAGACCAACGGGTGACAGAGCTAGAGGGCGCCCAAGGATCAGATGGTGTAGAGTCCCTATATAGAGAGAGTACCGCAATTGGTTTGGGCGTTACTTTGGAGCTAAAATGGCGGCTGCATATTATGGTTGTCTTGTCAGGGATCAGCTGTTGTCAGTTGTCAGCTGTCAGTTGTAATAATTTTTTTATCACCCCAATACCTTTTCTTCAATTCAAATTTCCCGCCCTTTTCTGGAGTCAAAATGGCGTCAATTGCGGTACTCTCTCTATATAGCATTGAACTATACGCTATACGCAACTGGAAGGGATACGGCCTATTCCAATGCATTGTAGGCGTTGAAGCCATGCTTGCCTGACAAGCACAGATGTCGACTGGGTATTTCTGTCACTTTCTAACTTGTTGTGTTAGTAGGGCAGACATCTTTTAACCGCGTATTTTCCATAGTTTGAAAGGTGTAAAATAATATTTGAAAGTGATTGTGAAATTTATTAAATCAAAACACAATGGTGAATTGTTGTGTTGCATACGGATGTCCTAATTTAGCCGATAAACGCAGTATTAAAGAATTTCATGGGTGAATAAGTCTTGTTAATACAAATTTTATCTAACATTATTATTTGCTATCGTTGTCAAATGTCAACGCAACTTATACGTTTTGTTTTTAATAAATAACGTAACGTGTAATTTTTTCGTGCACAATAAAAGGGGTAGGAATGAAGTGAAGAGAAATATAATAGTGCGCGTGTTTTTAGTTCTGTTCAGAATAGGCGGATTTTCGGAATAACGGGATTCTACGTATTTTCAGACAAGCAATGTAGAAATTGCATAATTTTTGTCTGGTGAACTCTTAGATCATATACATATACTCCAATGATCTAAGGGTGAATTAGTCAATTTAAAGTTCATAACAATTAGTAGAAAATAGCACCAAATTTTATTTAACTTTTTTTTACTACAAACGAAATAACTGAATTAATTTTGTAATGTTCCTAAAGGTACGTTGACACGATGCTAGTTGACTGGAACCAGTCAGCTGTCTTGTATGCGCGCGCAGCACTCGCACCGTGTCAACACCTCAAGACAGTACGGAGACAGTCAGTTGGACTGGTGCGAGTTAACTCGGATGCCCTTCTACTTTTGCCGTGCGAGTTCAATTTCAAGATGGCGACAACGGGCATCTCTGTATTTTTGATAACAAGACAGTGAACTGTTTTCAAGACAGTGAACTGTCTTGGAAAATATCACTCGCATGCGAGTTGACTCGTATGCGAGCTGCCATTCCAGTCAACTAGCATCGTGTCAACGTACCTTAAACGCGCCTATATTCTCAATGTATGTACAGTGTCACAAAAATTGTACGTATATATCGCATAATAAAACATTGATTTATTTAATTGTAAACGTTTTATTGACACTTTGGATCACAATGGATGTATGACTGGTGAAAGAGATAACCATCAACGTATTTTTACCTGACTTACTCACATTTTATTCCCCGTGTTATCGTTTATAGATATGACGTTGCGTGCGAAAGAAAGAGACAGAAATACCCAGTCGTTGAGGGTTGCCTAACTTTGCTGTGGCTTCAGTGCCGCTTATGGACGTTTCCTTTCCAGTTGCGTATAGCGTACAGTTCAATGCTTTATAGGGACTCTAAGATGGTGGGATCAGGTTACTGGGGATTTGTAAAGGTAAAGCTAGTGATTGGAGATCCAAAGTTCATGACAAACAAAATTGGAAGAGGATTGTGAGAAAGGCGGCGAGACACACAGGGTAGTGAGAAAACAGGATAAGAAGGAAGAGGAGAAATGAGTAGGAAGGATGAATCAGTGACATGTGAAATGTATTATGTGGGGGCGTTGCACGCCATTCCATGTGACAGACAGGGATGCAGAGCGTTCTTCTGAAAGAAAACGGATTTAACATCATCGGACCCCGATTTAGCTAGGCAACCCATTTGCAATTTATCGACCTATATATTATCTAACTTATAATCTTTGTCATCGTCAAATAACAGATGAGGGTATATATTTCTAATAACGTATCTTGTACTATAATGTTCTAGAAACTAAGTAAAGACCGATGCGACTTCTTAGCAAATAAGTAATAGGGTGATAAGATCAGAATTAAACTATTGGTTAGTCGACTACAACTAGTTCTAGTGTTATTCTAACTTAAAAAAAAATGTGCCAAGTTTCAAAAAATGGGAGATGGTAAAGTAGGGACCACTTGTACAGTTGGCATGGAATAACCCCAAGATGAGAAGAACGTAATAGTAGTTTACGTAACAAGTCCCGAAAGTGACCTTTTACTGGACAAGTAGGCAAATTACAGGACGAGCCGCAGACGAGTCCTGCAAGCCTGCGAGTCCAGTAAAAGCACTTTTGGGACGTATTACGTACAATATTTTTTTTTAAATCGGCCAGAAACGGGAAGAACAATTGACCATTCTAGGCTGGAAAGTAAAAAATGAGTCCGGTAAAGTAAAAATGAGTCCGGTAAAACTTTTACCGGACTATCACAATAACTTTCCGGCTCAGTCCATCAAAATGACATTTTCTGGCCTCAAAATAATCCGGAAAGTACTACTTTCTGGCCGATTTTAAAAAAAAGAACATAAAGCAGAAAAGATCAATTTAAAAAGCAGTATAAACTTACTTGACATGTTACAGCAAGAGTATGGCATAATTGTGTCTTTCCCGTTCTAAATTCACCAAAAATTTCAGTTATCGAGCCTGTTTCAATACCACCGCCAAGTAAACGGTCAAGTTCTTTAGAACCTGTTGTAAGAAATATGACGTCGGATCTTTTGAGATGAAAATCGGAAGCCGTTGAAAATCCCATTGGTACAAGTTTCGTTGCCTCATCTAATATTTTATCAGCTTTAGCTTCCGAAATACCCTTTATAGTTAAAAGAAACTTTTTTGGGGCGTATGCAACCGATTCAACAGTACAATAGCCTGATTCCTTCAACTTCTTTATATCTGCCGCCGTAATGCCATTTCCCTAAAATGAGTCATTTATATAAATTGTATTTACAAAATAATCTTACTTCTAATTTCGAAATCGGTTGAGGTGCAGTTTCCTCGACATCGTTGTTTTCGACTGTATCCGTTGAACTTACAGAGACGCTCATTTTTTCATGAAAAATAAAATTTAATATATCTATCAAAAAGTCTGCTTTTAGGTTAAGAATTATTTGAGATTAACCGTTAACCGCTAAAATAAACATCGGTGCAGTTAACAAAACAACTTTATTGCTTTTTTTGGATTGTTGTTGGTACCAGTTGGTACTCTTGGTTTTCAAAAATATTTACCGCTATTATTTTTATATATTAGAACAAAGTTAAATTAATAGATTATTTTTGAAATTAAAACAGAAAAATAAATTTTGTTGAATGTTTCCATTAATAATATGAATATTATACTCTTTGATATTAAGCATATTTTAAACAAAATTATTTATAGTGTTGGGTAGAAAAATTCGTTTATTATTAAAGAATAATGAGAATAACATATTATATGATATTAGAAAATTATCTTTTAATTTTAATTTAAAACATACCAATCGCGTGTCCGAGTGTTGGATACGGAAACTGCGTAGGTAAATGACAGTTAGGTGCTGAAACTTGCAAAACATTGACTAGAAGTACTGAGAGAGAACATTGTGGATGAATTACCTTGCCCGACTATCATGTTCTAGTCAAGGACTTACATAACACTTAAAGACACATCAACATGGGGTGCTTAGTATGTAGTAGCAAAAGAGTATAATATAATCTCTTTGGTAGTAGTATAAATGGGTTGCCTAACCTTCTCACACAGTTCTCCAGAGATGACCCCTTCCCCCAATTACTCGTCGGCTTCATATGTAACTCCAAGGGATTATATGCTTTAAATTAAGCAACCTAGTAGTGAAATACAAAGTATGACAAAACCCGGAGGATACAACTATCGCTAAGAGACAAGGGCCTCCAAAGCTAAACTTGCCCAGAGTTCAGTGTGAAACACAAAGTTACTTCAAAAATATAAACCAAGTGCAGAAGGTACCATTACATTACAATAAGAGACTACCGAGCTATAACGATCTGATGGTAATACCTCAAAGGTTAAAAAACTGGTCTATTGAGGAACCAAAAAGACGTTCATAGCAATGTCGCCTGCTGCAAACTTTGGGATATTTGTTAATCAAATCCAGATGAAAATCTGTACTGAATAGAGGGTTGGTGGCCAGTTTCAACACAGAGAAGGGAGTAAAATACACTTTCTCAAAGTCAATAACCTTCCCAAGCCCACAAGGGCAATGGTTTGGTGGGATGTCTGTGTGTACCAGGATCATTTCTTGGAAATAAAGATATTGAAGTGGAAAATCAGCACTCAAAAGGAAGCTCAATAGCAATGAGGGTGTATATCACAGTCTGCGATACAAGGAGCAGGTCGAGGTAAATAAGTATAGGGGAAGTTAAAGGATACATTACATTTTATAGGATATGCTAGGGGAAGTATATGTGCATCTACGACACCTCGACTTTTCCAGAACAACCTTGAACACTATTGGAAAACCATAAGATGTTGAACAGAACTAAGAAGTGAAAGAATTAGCAGACCATGGTGTGACCCGAAATTCATAGATATTAGTAGGACCTGGTGCTGGAATTAATCATGAAACGATGAGGAGAAATAAAAACGATTTTAAAGGTGTACAGATAGTTCAAAGACAATAGCATCCTTGCTTGGCCGAGCGTTAAACATTTTTGATAGTTTTGACTGTAACTTTCTTCTATGCTTAATGCAGGGATGCCCAACCCGCAGCTCACGCCAATTATTATTGATGTGGCTCTCGGACACGAAATGTCTAAAAAGTTATGTGCTATAAAATATGTACAATACCGCTGTTAATGGCCACAGTTGGTCAAACTTTTCTTTAACAAAGGAACCAAGGAGGAGGAGGCGTTATAATATAATATAAGAACATCATCTAGCGATAAAATACTATAACATCTCATTGCGATAGACACCACAAAAATTCACTTATTAGCTCCAGCATATACTTTAAAAGAGAGAGTAATACGAGAGACCATTGAGATAGAGAAACAACCAGATTCATTAAATAAGAGAAATGATGCAGTAAGAATTCCACCTATATGGAATATAGTTATACGGAAAATTAAAAAAACCCATAACAACAAATACTACAACACATTTCTTAGAAAGACAGAAACGATAAAAATGAGTTTTTGATCATCATTGCCTGCAATGTAATGTGAATATGGGTATGGAAGCATTACACTTAAAACAAATACAAAATATCAGACAGAAGTGGAGATAATTTGGTTCCACATTTAAATTTATCTAAAAAACCCATAAATATATTTTTGATATGAGAGAATAGGCATTACCACACATTCCGAAAATATATACAATACAGTTCACTAAAAGAACATTAATTGAAATTATAACTTAGGAAAGATGATTGGAGCAATTAGAAAATTATTAGTCAAATTAGAGAAATTGACATAAGCATAATTTGAATAAGAAATAATGTCTTTTCATGGATATGGATAAACGATTCTAAAAAGTCATAACCATTAAGTATCTTGTATTTATTTTTGCAGTATCGCAGTTTATGCTTCATTATAAACTAATGACGTTTGAATATTCCTTATTTAACAAAAAAAGGTGTACGTAAAAATTCAATAAAATAGTATTATATATATTAAATAGTTATAAATGAATACAAACAAATCAATCTCAACTAATAGTTTATAGCAATAAACCGAAAAATCATGCTATAGTTTAAATTTAAATGGGAGCGCATTGCAGTGTTTAATTGTTTAACAAATTATAACATTATATACAATAAATATTAATTTTAGTGCAACAATTTTAAAATAGCATATCAGATAAATAGATTTTACATTAGATAGAAATTTAAAAAAAAAACCAACATCGACAATGTGAACATCACAGGGAATGTGAAAACATTAATGCATAAATATGAGATAGTAGGAGTAAAGAATGTATTATTGTTGGTTACCTCAAAATTATTGACTCAGTCTTTTAAAAGTTTTTTTTTATATAGCAAAATAATAAATGTTAGATAGTTAAAAATAATACGGAAATTAGAAAAAAGTTATTAAAATTTAAAAATTATTAATACACAAAATGGAGGACCATTAACATGTGAGAAAATAAGTAAAATCTGCATTTAAAAAATTATTAAAAATGTCGGTACAAAAAGAATCCCACACCCGAGACTTGTTTTTCTCTTTATAAAATGCAAAATATACGAGTTTGGCAATAAAAACCGGAATATAAAATACATGATAATCAGGTATCTAAAATAAATATCATTCTCAACTTGATTCAGGCACAAAAATTTCAATGTTTTCTTTTGTATTTTGTTTTTGTTGACGCATTGCTTTTCTTCGTTCTTCTAGTAATTGTTTTCTTTTAAGTTCTCTTTCTTTATTTGCTTCAATATTTGCTTTGCTTGAAACACGCACCGTTTTACGTGGTTTATTAACATTGGTTCCATTAGAGAGGCTTTTTGTAGGGGTGGGTTTAACTAACTGCAACAAGATCAGTTTTCATAAAAAAAAAGGTTTACAAATAAACAAAACTACCTCTTTCCAATTATTTGACCTTAAGACATCAATTTCTTTAAAAAGTTGATCTACTTGTGCAACCTGAAGCATTACCATATCCCAAAAACCTTGTAAATCTTCATTTGTAGTTGGAAATGCTTCTCCCGATTTCTAAAACAATGCACAAATCATTCAGTTCATTAGTCATTCAAAAAACTAAAACACGATATTGCTAAAAACTAAACATACCTGTGTGAGATTATTCGTACACAATCCTTTAAATTGTTGTATTTTCTGTGATGTTAAAAGGCGAGCCTTCCCCGATGCTGAGCGTAGTTTTCCTTTGACTTCTTCAGACAATTCTTCAAGGCCCAGATCAGTTTCAACTATTTCTGCCATTTGAAGAAGACGATTTGATTCTGCTTCCAGTATGCGTAAGAAGTAGTGACCATCTTTAACTACTGAACATTTAATTTTGTTAATAAATACTTTTATATACAAACAAATGGTAAGAACACATGTAATGATGAATAATAGTAAATTTGGAAATAGCATTATTTATATACCTATGAACTTTATTAAAAACAGTATAAATTTTAATGTAACATTTTTAAGTCAAAATCTATCAAATTGAAACAAACTTTCTAGATTATATTAGAAACTTTCAATGCAACATTTTTCCAGAAAACAAAAAATTGTAATTTATTATTACACTTTCTTCCCTACAAGTATGAGCTTTTCAGTGTGATAAAAATATGAGAATATGAAGTTTTATTGCTGTTTATGAGATTAAGATTAAGCAATGCTGCTCTAAAATGTTTGTATCCTAACATGTTTACTTCATTTATTAAAACAGTAAATGAAGGTGTAATGTGTATGTTCCATAAAGTGTACTGCAAGGCACTACTACACGTTTATGTATTATGGCAAGATGACAATCATAGAGAGTGGTGTATACAAATTACATGCAAATAGTGTCCCACCTTAATTACCTATTATTGGGACACCCTATAGTAATGAAAGTGTGAACATTAACATATTGATTAACTTTTTTAAAGCGCTAAAATGTAACGCCACTGAAAGGTTTGGACTAAATATAGACACATCACAATTGATTTTAATCCCTGCTGGGAGATAATTTGAATATACATGAAATGTGTTCTCTGTAATAATAATTAACTTTTAAAGCTGGCATTATTGTTCTTTATTGAATTTTAAATTTATCTTGGAATTCTATGCATTTTGGAAACTTTTTAAATACGAAAACTACTTTTCAAATCTGTGTTTAACAACAGTTACAAACAGATTTGGCAAAAGAATTGTTTAACAGGTGACGAAAAAAGATTATAAATTTTATACAATAATATACAGGGTGGCCCAAGGAAAAAACCTGTAATGCATCACAATTAAACAAATGTAAATGGATATGTAACTAAAAGAAAATATTTTACCACAGTAGAAATCATGTAATGATATGTGACAACCACTCCTAAAGCATTGGCAGAACGTAATAAATGTAAATATTTGCCATTTCGAGTTATTTAAAATTCTCTACTCACTTGTACCATCATGAGGGTCCACACTAGATGTTCCATTTACTTTTGTTGCATCAATACTAGTTTCTGTACTATGTCCATTTAGTTTTTTTTCTTCATTCAATTCTGGTACTGTAATACTTTTATGTAATGTAACATCATTATACTTTTTGGGACTAATTATAGGTAATTGTGCTCGAAATTCTGGCCTTAAATGTCTTAATACAGGTAGCGTGGGACTACTAGTGCTTTGCTTTATACTACTTTCGCTCAAATCAGTTTCAAATGGCTTATCAATCATAGACTTAGAATGTTTCTCACTATTATTCGTTTTTGAACTACTTTTCTCTAATTCTGATTCCGATGTTCTACTTTTTTGACGTTTAGTAATAAAGAAACCCTGTGCTAAGGCTCCAGGTCCATATAATCTTTCTACGCGTTGCTGGATAAATGATTTTTGTTGAATGCCATTACTATATTCTTTATATGAAGTTTCTGATGCAGTTTTACTGGAACCATTTGACATGAAACTGGAATTCTTTGTTTCTAATGACACACACCTGAAAATTGTTTGTATTATAATAAAGAATGTGATCCTCATAATGTATACCTTGATTGTGTTTTGATCGGATGCCCATTATTAATACAACCATCGACGGAATCATTAATGAACATACTATTCATAAAAGTCTTGCTTTCTTGGCTTGTAAAAGTGGTGGAAATTCTGGACGATGTATACAATTCACGCCTTGTTTCGACTTGTTCTTCCATGTTTTTAGATTTTGGTGATGTAATGATAGAAGCGTATTTATGATGTGGTAAAGGAACAACGTTGGGAGGTGATAATAAATTATTACGTATTTGATAAGTAGATGTGAGTTTATTTAAAGAACTTGGAGAATTCGCATCATCATGACGTCTATGTGGAGATACATCTCGTGATTTTGATAAACGATCGGGATCGTAGTTGGTGCTTGTAGAATATCCACTCACAGTACAAGCGAGACTAAGGTATGACGGTAGGTATGGTTGAGGTTCAGGTGTAGTTATGCTTAGACTACGTAAGGTACCCACAGATGATTGTTCGGACCACTCTAAAATAATCCAAATAAATTAATAACCTAAATTGTATTGTTAAATAAACGCAACATATTTTGAAAGGATGTAGGTGAGTGAAACCTTGAATTTATAATAGATTACAACCTACTATACTATCGCATCAAGCGTAAAAAATAAACAGCCACAATAAACTAATTTAGAGCATAATCTGATGCTAATTGGATTATTTGAAACGCTTTTCACATAGCGTTAGAAAATTAATATTATTCGCATAATATTTCTTTCATAATCTAATTAACAAATTAAAGATACGCAAAGCAAAAATAACTGTTCTAAGTGTAACATTTGGCGTATATTCTATATGCATTAAATTCAACAATTAA
Source organism: Pyrocoelia pectoralis (assembly GCA_036250285.1). Classification (NCBI taxonomy): domain Eukaryota; kingdom Metazoa; phylum Arthropoda; class Insecta; order Coleoptera; family Lampyridae; genus Pyrocoelia; species Pyrocoelia pectoralis. Next base: position 76,144,452 of record CM070075.1, on the reverse strand, counting down.
CTACTTAATTTTTTTCGAAGCTATAAAATATTAATCAGTTGAAATTGACATTCTTGTTAAACAGGTCCTACAAAAATGTAAACAATATGAGTCACCATAAAAAAATTTGACCAATTAACTTAAGGAAAGTGAAACTTAATTAAATCATTCATTTAAATTTATGTTAAGTCAACTATCTAAATTGCTATATTTGATGTTGACAATAATAATTAAAATGGAACCATCAACTGAAACACTGTGGATAACACTTTTTCCTACCTCTGTCTGTATTCTTAGACATGGAATTTGGCCCACAGTTTAAATTGTTGTGGTTAGCGGGACAGGAATCCAGAATAGTGAAAAGATCTACATAAAAGGGACCTAAATATAAATGATCCATTAAAGAAAAATAAGTTTGAAAAAAATTCTCAGCAAGTTCAAGCATGACGCCTTAACGGACAAAAATATCCTTAAAAGCATCTCGAAAGCATTGAAGAATATGTGGCTTTTTTGTAGACAGATGTTCGCTCAAGTATTTTGGTGGTAATAATTGGTGTTTTTGTGTTTCTCCCTTCTTAAAAATATTCTTGTAAATGAGGATATTAAAATTAATCAGCGAATGGTCTAAATACTCTAAATGATAATAATTTGCAAAATGTGGGTTTCTTCTCTATGTGTTCTCTTGTAAGAACTTAATTCTGTTAAAACACATTCATGTTTCTAAAGTTACTTTAAAGTTATATAAGGATATAGGAACGCTCAAAAAAGCAGTCAAATGATTTCATGCAAACACAAATAGAATTATAAAAAAAACATAAAAGCACGTTAACATGTAATGGTACCTGATAAATCGATGGAAACATCAGCGTCCAAAGAACATGTACCAATGGAATCCACAGAACGGTCCATTTGGGGATCAGGTATGAAATCGGAAGAATTTGCCATGGTATTGGTAGGGGTTATGTCGTCACTACTAGATACGCTACATCTTGTACTCGAGTTAGAATTTGACTCCGAACTGCTCAGTGTGGAGTATTTAGGAGATTTCGATATAACGTGTCTGTGCGATTTAACAATTTGAATTTGAGAACCTGCCGCTGGCGTTGTACTTTTAATTAAGGGTGTATTTTGGTTAGATCGTACAGAGTTTTGTCTTATTAAAGTGTTTCTTCGCGATTGGCAATTTTTTCTAGATTTGTGTTGTACTATAGGATTGTTTTGGGAAACACAATGAGGGGTGGCAAGGGGAAGGGAACAGGGACGACGTGCCGCCGTCGGTGTTGTCGGTATCCTCGTTACCCCCAATAGTAGAACCGTAGAACGATCGTCTGGAAGATCACTACATCCATCGAGGAAATGAACACAATTTCAAAATTATAAGTGCTCAATAAATGAGAAAAACACCAAGCATGCCAGAAAAGCAAACAAACGCGTGCAAACTATAGATAATAGAAAACCTCAAACCTTTAATGCTTCAGCGCTTAAATAAATATTCAAATTGAAGTCACCATGTCAATTAGGCAATAATTGCAATTAGAAAGAAAGATATATTTCCTCTATGTACAGTTCATTGCATGAGTTGGTTAAAGGAATTGTGCACAAATGTAGTGGGGTCGTGCTAAGGTGTAGACACACAAACTATATTAGATAATTTGCAATACCCATAAAACACATGTTAATGTAAAAATTGGTTACAAACACGTGTAACATAGTATACACGGTTCCATGTAATATCATACATATGTTACAAATAGGTACTATACAATCGACACAATATAAAGTTACTCTACTGTACTAAAGACTCTCTCATGTTTTAGATACAATATAGCTCACAGTCTTGTTAAACCATTAAGCACTAATATGTGCTCTGAAAAGCTTTTCTTGTAAATTGACTAGTTATCCAACCTATTGGTAGTGTGGAAACGTTTGCTAGATGTAGGTATTTTTTTATGGTGATGCTTTAAACCACCGCCACAGTCTCTTATTTGGTTTTAAAATGGTAAGATATGTCTCCACACTACACCAGTTCAACTATTTATTCATAAACACTATTTCTACTCGAAAAACGTGACGTAAGAAAACCATTCACTCCACTCCACACTTTTAGGTAAAACTGCCTTTAAACATGAGGTCGTATATTTTATTGCCATATAATGTTTATGCTTTAAACACATTTTTATTCAGATTATCAATTAAGCTAACCATTTCAAATTCGAAACAAAAAAATTAATCATACGATATAAGTACAAATTACAATTGACTTGAAAATTGAAAATTCACTCAACTTATTTACTAAAGCCGTTCAAGATTAGCCTAGGATCAAACAAAGAGAATCCGATTAATTTTCTTAGAAATGAGGTTATAGAACTCCACAAATAGATATTTATTATATCAATAATAAATAAATTCCACGAAAAAATCGTTATTTAAAATTACCCAATTAAGTATGTTGATAATGTAAGTATGTATTAACAATAGATGTTTAACAGAAAATCGACACATCGAAAAAAAACTAAATTACAATATTGATTAAACAATAATATTCTTCACCAATTAAGTACGTGTTCAATCACCTTAAAATGAAATTTTGTGTCACTCATATGAAAACACATATCATTTACGGTATCATTATTTGAATTTAAATACGTCGGATATAATCCGTTCACGACGTAATTTGTATTTAATTTATACGTTATTTCCGGTTTCCTTGCTTAATGAAGGACGTAATGAAGCTACCAAAAAGCATTCAAGCAAAAAAAAACATGTTACAGAAATAATAAGTGTTTAGATACACTGTCTGAAATACTATAAACAATATTGTTTTGCTAACAAATCAAATGTACATACCTTTCATACAATTTTTTGATGCCAGTACATACTTTTAAAAACTATGCTACGTCAAGAGTGAAAACGACAGTGTATTTCCAATTATACGATTACAAACGTTATAAATTTGGATTTAGAGTTAATTAATTACCCAACAGTCCAAAATGATTTAAAAATCATATATGCAAAAATAAAATGAATTGCATTTTACAGGTTGGAATGAAATATTTATGCTCTGATATGACATTTAAATATATTAAAATTAATTATACATAATTATAATTAGAGCATAGATTTATTCATTTGTTAAATTTCCTGTACTGTTACTTAATTTCAAAAGACAGGTTTTAGTAAAATATTTAAGGATAATATGGACAGGTAGTTGATTTAAAGATAGTGTTTAGGTCAACTTGTCCTCATTATTTTTGATACTTGCGTTTACGTAAAGTAATAATTAAACAGAAATAATTTTAATAATTGGCCAATATTTTTTAATATCGAGTAAGGAAGTAGCACAAACTAAACGTATGAAACTAAATAAAACCCATCAGACATAGAATCTATTCATGTGTAGTATGCATGAAAACCTTGAAGAAGTAGAAGTGTAAAAATAGTAGCATAAAAATTAAATGTAAATACAAATGATACTAAATATTAATTAATTAAATATTAAACTGTTTTTATATTCGTAGCATCGTCATAGTTCACCACCTTCCAAATAATTGAAGCCAATTTTTGAAAACTGTACAGCGCCTGCTCCTCAGCTATTTTTTGAATACATATTCTGTACCTAAGGAGAACCAGTCTCTGTCTTAAGAAAGAATCTTAAGAAAGAGTCTCAAGGCATTCAGATGGTGCTTTGACAATAAATTCGACAACAACCAAGGTTATTTTTTATTGCCCGAATGGAAAGAACGTCAACGCAATTCAAACTGCGAGAAAGATTAATAATGGTTTCTATATAGGTATCGTTAAGGAAATCTTGCTGATTGATTATTTACCAAAGAGCCAAACCATCACTAGAAATTGGTATAAGTTACTTCTGCTCGCGAAAAAATTAAAAGTAAACGCAGAGGAAACGGAAAGATGTGTTGGTGTTTTTCAATGTCTGTTGCGTAGACACTGGGGTTTATCTTTTGTTTTGTTCCTACAACTGAAACCTATTATTGTTGAGAGACCCTGTTAGTCCCATAATGAAGTCATAAGATAGAAGCTGTTAACAGTTTAAGCATAACTTCAAAATGGAATTCAAAATTCGCGGAAGGAATTTACTGATTTATTAATGAATTCACTTTCGCCCAAAATCAAATATAAACTACACTGGACCAATAAACAGATGGAATACCTACTTCTCCGAAAGAATTTTGAACGAAATTAATAGTACCCTTGCAGTATTGCATACATAAAAATGATCCCGCCTCTATTCATCCCTAATAAATTTATTAGAAAATTACACACAAAAATAGTTTTTTCGAGGAAAGGAAAACAAGGAATAATAACAGTAAAATACAAAATTAAATTTATTTGTTTAGTCAGGCTTTTAAAAAAAAAAGTGTGCCACACACATGAAGTATTTAAATAACGAGCAATACGAATACTACTTATAATGCATATTTAATAGAAAGTTTTGAATCTAATTATACCCTGTTCAAGTGACCAGCCGTTGCACGTCATTATTCGTGTACCAATACTATAATTATAATTTACTAAGCAACTTTAATAAAATTTGCATTCAAGCCAAAATGTCATCGTAAGTACAGTTGGTATTAAAAGTCATTAATCGTGTAGGGTTAGCGACCATATTTTATCCTTGTCGCACACTTTGCAGTTCGTACTTACAACTTAAAACGTAGTGCGCTTATAAACTCATAAAATATCTCGATGTTGTCACGTCAAGTTTTGTTTACTTTGTTAAATTCGCCGGTACGCACTTAACCTATTTTTTTTAAATTGCCTTACTAAAAACAGTACTTATCAGTACTCTTATTTTGTTTATGTCTACATTAGTTGTTGTATTTTATTATTACATAGGTATACAGTATCTATTTGTTCCTAACCTAAAAATGTCAGTCTGACAACACGTACATTTGACAACGCTGATTACACGTCATTGATTTAGTAAGTTTTAAGCTATGACGTGCAACGGCTGGTGACTTGAACAGGGTTATACTTACAGTACTGTATGCAATTGGGTTTTTTTTCGGAGAAATTTGTATGTGAAGATAGTCGAGCTGATTTCAAGTGTGGCCGATTGTGAGAAGGAGAAAGGTAATATACAGATGAAGATTAATAATACAGAAATAAATTAAATAAATAAAAAAAATAAATTAAAAATAAGAAATAAAATAAGAATGATAAAAATGTATTTAGGACAATCAGTAGGTTATTATAACTTTGTATCTTTGAGAAGCAGAATTAATCCAATTGTTTATTATACTTAAGTTGATTTCAACTCAAGGTAAACGGTGTAATCGCTTCGGATAATAGGTACCTACCACAAAATAAAGATTTATTCTACTGATTTCGTATGTAATCAATTTAGAAACACAAACCAAGGGCATTCGCAATTTTAAGATGCTAAAATACAACGCATCCGTAATTTATGAATTAGCCGACAAATATCGAAACGAAATCTATTTAAGTAATTTATGAGCTAAGAAATATGGAGGGTAATAAATCACCAACACTATAATTGAGTGTTACATTTTGTACCATAAAACATTTCCTAATTCATGGATAGGAGGAAACGGGCCTGTTGCTTGGCCACTTCGATTCCCTATCTTTCTGTTTTAGATTTTTATTTATGGGGAATGGTAAAAAATACCTAAGGTGTACCAAAAATGGGGTCTGGACACAACGGCCACACAGAATTTAGTATGCCCATATCGGCCACACTGGACACATCGGCCAAACGTGATGTGTGGACACAACGGCCACCTTGGACACTACGGCCACATATCAGATACGTAGATTGACACTAAAGCGCCTAGGTTATTTGCAGATTTAGTATTTTTTTTCAATTGATACAAAACATAATGCTAAACTTAAACGTAGATTGACACTTAAGCACCTAGGTTATTTGCAGATTTAGTATTTTTTTTTCCTATAAATAGAAAACTCCTATTATTTGTGAAATCTTTATCGCAAACATTACCTTACAATTCTGTGTGGCCGTTGTGTCCAGTGGCCGTTGTGTCCAAGGTGGCCGTTGTGTCAGGCTAGAGCTGTGGCCGTTACGTCCAAGGTGGCCGTTGTGTCCACACATCACGTTTGGCCGATGTGTCCAGTGTGGCCGATATGGGCATACTAATTACTAAATTCTGTGTGCGGCCGTTGTGTCCTAGACCCCCAAAAATCGTATGACATTGACACAGTAATGAATGACCTTAGAGAAGCGTGTTAGAATCTTGTGCAAATATTGACGGAAGTTCAGTACAATTAACATTATAACTTAATTTAATGATTTCTCTGTTATCATTTGTTCTATGTAGTTTATATTTCAATTATTAATAAAATCATTATTATTATTATTATTATTATTATATTATATTATAGAAAAGCAACAAATTCTGTTTTAAAAAGATGTAACTTGTGCATGTAACATAATAAATTGATGTATGTACTTCCTTCAATCACGATGCGTTGTTTTAATACCACTTTATTTACCTACGTTCTAGTTTCCTTTATCGCTTGTCATTTTCTGTTCTAGTTCTAGTTTCGAGATTAAATTTTTTTTAATGACTAATTTGAATTTTATTATTAAACACAATGTGCATTTATCAATTGTTTCCATAGCCTACTATGTACTTAAACAATGCGACATTAAAAAACAAAAAATGGCCATAATTTCTATATGTAGGTACTTGTGAAAATAAGTATGTAAAGTGATACATGCATTGTTGGCTTTTTTAAAGTCATGGCCAACTGTGATTTCCATTAGAAAAAACAAAAGTTTGTGTCATAACTCAAAAACTAGGGCTTAAATAAAAAAATTGATTACACTGAATTATTGAGTAGGTACATCATTATCTACAACTTTTTTCTTTACACATTTTTTCTAAAGTCAATAATAACAGTTATAGACACTAAACAAAAAAACGGAAAAATGATTTTTTTGACATAGCTAGTTAGCCATACATTTTTTTCGAAAAGTGAAAAGCTCATTAAATTGAGCTGATAAAACTGCAGTTCTTTACCCATTTAATCGTCTCTCTATATCTGCTAGTTTTCAAGAACCCCATACTGAACGTTGGAAAAAACTCACCCTGTATATAGGAGACAATAATGGGTGAAATTTATTCAAAGTTAAAACTGAATCTGAAAACGGATACCTCAAATACAAACAAATTGGTAACAAAAATTTCTAAAAACGTCAAGGAAATAAGCCTTATTAATTACGTTGCTGCAAAAACTCCAGGCATACCTATCGTTTAAAATGAGATCCTCTGTGTCACACTTACTAATAATAATGTTACGTATATTTTTAAATGCGTAATAGGTATAGTATTATCAAATATAGTAGTAACCATAACAAGAAATTTCCTTTTGATTAAAATTTCGTTACAGCATTTCATTTATGGCTTACTATATTTACCTTTAGGTTAACTTTGCGGCTATTCACTTTCACAAAAACTTGTTCCAAATTTGTATTGTTGAACAGAAATAGTTGCCAAACTCACACATTCGCGTATTTCATTTTCTTTAGACAACCGGCCATTTCAAACAGAAGTAGTGTAATAGTATAGGTACGATTTCCCCACCAAAAACGCTACATAAAATTCTTAAGAAGTGTGACGAATTTAACCGTAATTGTTAGTAATTCTCTCACAAGAAACATAAGATTAAAGAAAGCTACGATAATTCAAACAAAAATGTTTAGTAGAATTAATAAACACAACGTCAATCTTCTTCTCACAAACCTTTTGATCCATTTTGATATAAATCGATTAAGTCGCTTCTTTTTGCCCATTTTTTTTCGCTACAATAAAATTGTTTCAAATTTATATCAGTTTTAAGATAAATTTAAAATTCATTCCACAAACAAAGCAAAATCTTACTCCAGCATATTTCAGGTTAAACTAACCAAATTAGAACATAGCTCAGACTAAAGAAGAAAAGTTCCCCCGGTTATTTATAGACGCCCTAAGGTGATGAGGCAAAAATTTACTACTATTTTCTAATGCAGTTTCTATCTTGCCGCATTACAGCATCATCTGGTAATTAAGATGTAACCGATTCAAAATTATGACTATTAACACTTGAGAACACACAATTTATTTATCCTTTGCGGTTACGCCACTGATCCGTAATGACTACTTCAGTAGAAATTTAATCATTTTACACAAACAAATAAAGAAAGAATTTTATTGAGGGAATCATAAATTAAATTTAAACGATGAGATAACCTGATTACATTTCTAATACATTCTAAATTTTACAAGTACAATACCTACTTAAATAGCATTGTTAAGCTAGATTACGGTACCGGGTTTTACAGCTATTATTTCCATAATTCCTAAGAAGGCGGTATACAGGTTTTGCAAGTCGATATTTACAAATTTGGGCAATAAAACGAATGCATCCCGAACCCTATGCTTTCCTTTTATCTTACAGGTACATGCAGAAGGTTAAAGGTTAACAAGAATTATGACCCAGAGAAAGGTTGCTTAAAACAAAAAAAAAGCAGGCGGTGTATATATGCAAATAACGTGTGGGAATATTAATTTGCAAAGGTTTTGTCGTCGTATTGATAATTTGTTTATTCATTACATTAGAAAAACGCACGTCTTTTTGTTAATTGGGCGTTACTAATATTGAAACTTACCAAACTTAATAAGTGTAGAAATGCGACGAAAGGAAACACACACAACAGTTAAATTCTACAAAATTATTAATTAATAAAGGTATGACAAGACACTGAATGAAAATGCTAAAAATTCTTCCCACACGTAAAAAACACAGCCATGTTGAAATTTAAAAAGAGTGGAAAGAATTAAAAGAAATGTCATTTGAGCCGGTAATATAGAAAACTTTGTACAAGCGCACATTAATGTTGCAACTACAGGATGCTCTTTTCGCGACTACCTATTTATAATTTAAAAGGTGGCTGTTTTTATAAGTATTTATCATATTGTTTATACGTATATGGTATTTATATACTCTTTGTTTATAGTCAGTAGCGTATACTAAATGAGTTTTGTGAATGCACATATTTACTTGTGTTTGATACATCAATATCCCCTTAGTGTTATGGAGCTTGAGTAGCAAGGGTGCATTACGCCAGCATGTAAAAATCGTATGCTCGCAATCATTGATAATACATTGCTGTGTACAATTAATGGATCATTAATGGCACCATATGAAAATCCGATCCAGACCGAAAATATGAAAATACTAAAAGTAGGTAAGCCATTTTCGAAAGCGAAGTGAAGCCTGTTTCTTGCTACCCTTGGAACATATATTACCTATTCTAGTAATAGCTCTAATGTCCAATTAGACGTTCTGTGAGGCTTCATAGTGCTTTACCTCCTAAACTCAGTTGTAGGTCAGGTAGATAAGTAGGGGAATGGTAACAAGAAGAAGGAGAAGTCCAACTGCTACTCGCTACTCAACCTCCAAAGAAGAAAAGCCGACAACGGCCCTAACGGTAAGCAGCAACAAGGCTATACTATCCCATCTATCGAAGCAGGCTGTCAGCTAACCAGATGAATATGTTTTAAAATCAACTGGTTACGGTTCCCCTCAACAGGCGCAACCGAAACACCAACTTTTAAAGGATGGAGGTGTTCTGGCATTAAGTTTCATGTGAGAACCTCTCGATAATCTTTAAGTTATAACCTAATAGCACTGAAATAAAATGTTTCAAATTTTTCTGCATGGATCGTCCGGTGGCCTTGGCACTTTCGAGAAAGCTTTTTGAAAATGCAAATCAAGTATTGTAATATGTACTAGGAAAGTTTAATATGAATTACGTTGACTTGATTCATAGTTCAATGAGAAAGTGCCTGACAGAAAAGCCGTCAGCACCGTTTCTAAAGTATTGGATTGTCCCGTAAAAATATCTGATCGGAATAAGTCAATATTATAATTATAACTGTATTTTCTACAAATAAAACTGAACTTTGTTAATGGTGGCAAGATGTGTCGTTCCACAACAGAGAACAAAGCAGGAACAGCGCCACTTGGGCGAGCTGAAAGCAACAAAAAGGGCTTTAAGCACGACGGATACTGAGTATACATTGTTTTGTTGCTATAGTTGAGGGTGCTAAAGAGTTGGTAGTATTGAATTGCGTGTCGAGAGAAGTTGTGAATCTGAAAGAAGTACCAACTCTTTTCTACAGGTTGTAATGTACCCCCCTGGCCCTAACTAAACTAACTTACATTTACGAAGAAGTTAACTTCACCCACTTTACGTTAAGAAATTCAAAAGGAGCGGGAATACCTAAACATGGCCTACAAAATTTAAACTTTCCCTCCAAAACACAGCAAACCCTAAATGACATAAGCTCGTGATCGTCTGGCAGGCCCTCTATCGTGTAATCGGTTCGAATATACTGGTCGTGAACTATGATCGGGAAGGAGAAACAAAACCAACATTAACTGTACCAAAATCATTCATTTATTGACAGTTACTCGACGATTCGGAGGAGAAAAAGTGCGAACACTAAAAAAACTCCTCCTTTGACATAATTACATACATGACATCAATTCAAATACAAAATTATAGCAGCAGACTGTTAAATAATATCAAGACAAAACATTTACAATAAATTGTTGTTACTCTTCGATCAGATTTAAATACTTTATGCAGCAGTTGTAAATAGTACATTAAATAATCAAATTAAACAAATCAATCCAATCAAACTAACACTGCATATTAAAATAAAAGGGTCCAGAGTTTAAAAAGATAGACATGTACACAAGTTACAAAAAGGGTCCAACTTCAGGTAAAAATACACAAAGGGTACAGTTAGGTCCGTTTCAGTACAATAGAGCCACCTTTTCTGTTTATCCACAAATATTTAATACATTATGTTCAATTTGAACTCATTTGTAATTTCCCTCAATTAATCATAAAACACATCAATAAATAGGAAAAATCATAATACATTTGCTAACTACACACATAATAATAATATCGAAGTCAGAATCAGCCGTGAGTATTCCTCAATTGCGACTGTCTGTTTTTAAGGTATTCATATTTTTTTGTCATTTGTTTGTTTTGTTTTCATATTTTTGTTTCTAACTACACACATATATGATTAAATGTCGGAAATGCCATAAGTTCAAACACATTTTATATAATGAAAGCAACTGGACATTACATAGATAATTCTACTATTTTACACACGACATCAAAATAATCAACGAACGCTCCCAATGTGAGATTCAAATTAATTGAATACTCCGTTGAAAGGCGAGGCAATGCAAATTCAGGGTAAGACCAATTTATAACAACACACAATGCAATTCAATTAGACAGATATAAATGTATAATCAAAAACGTTTCACCTGCAGAAAGCACTAAAATGGAGTCACCAAATTAAAACAAGTGAAAACGATCTTTACTAGTTCGCGGTTTCAAATCAGATGATTTCAAAGTTAACGTTCGGAAGCACGCCTTACACCAAATCTCCTCCGCCAGAGGGACCTACAGTAAAACAAAAGTATCGACGTTGCCACTACTTTTCAGCTTTTGTACATGTTGTCGGATCTCTAAAATATAGGTAACCCAACTGTGGATACTACAGAACGCCCCTTTGAGAAAGGATCAGGTGTGGTGAACACACATGAGAGTTTTTCACAATCATCCCTAAAAACATGAAATAAAACAGCATTAATACCATTCAACAGTCAATGTGCATAATAATGTTACAGTTACCCGAATTAAATTTTGACAAAGACATAAATGGTGCAATCATGAGTATACAATAAAACAAATGGTGCAATAACTACAGTAGTTCAACATACTTAAAATAGTTCAAGCGACTAAAGCCAACACCTAATGAAAACTAAATGCAAGATGCAGATGAACATAACATGCGCAAGCTAATATGTTTTTAAGTCGCGACATAAATACAAAATTAATGAGATCTAGCTACATACAACAAAATGATATTACTACAAATGATATATGTACTAAACAAATTAGGATAGCATCAGGCTGTGAGGTAAAGGATGGTATAGTGCGCAGGATTGACATATGGTTTATTTTAGAACCTACGAAAAAGAATCACCAACAACTTGTATAAGACACTCTGCTACGCCCCTTGGACAACGAACCCCCAATAAATACAGCGACCAAATCACCTCTGACGCCCCTTGAAGTGCAGCTACAACAAAAGTTTTGCCCCAATTATAATGCCTGTTACCTAAAAGAGGACCACAAAATTCCTACAACCGAATATTTTTTTGTTTTGTTTTGCACATGTGCCATACAGCAACTCACATTCTCAATCATTTCGTGAAGGAACCAGAAGGAAAACATCACGTCAAGTCTTGGCAAAAACAGAACCATCTAGGTTGGTGCGCCCCTTCATCTCTGTATCAAAGCTATAAAAGGAAATGGCATCTATAAATAAAAATTCAAAAGCTAGCGAAGACAACACCTCTCTATTGATTCCCACTTGTGTTCCTCCGGCATGTCGACCTGTGTAAATAGAAGTAAAATTAGCAGCTACAATAGGAAAAACTAAATAAGAGCAAACCTGTGTATGAGGAAAACCGTATCAGCAACTACCGAAAATGAACTTCGAATTACAGTGGACGTTGCAACTCTGACCTAGATGCAGATGCTCTCGATCGACCTACATCTAAAACCTGCTGTCTCTCTATAAACTTTAAAGCCCCATCAAAAGTTTTTGTCGGTGCGACAGCCCAAAGAGACTGGATGGTGGATGGTAACTGCCGCATCACATCTGCTACAATCGTCGCCTCAGGTGTCTCCGGTGTTAGCACTCGGAACGAGTTCACCTGTTGGATAAAATACTCCGACATCGACCTCCTCTTATTCCCTGAAAACCGCTTCGTGAAAACTCTCATCCGCTCTGCATGTTGCTGTTCCTCCGACCAGTAATGCTCCACGAAATCTCGCCTGAAATCCTCAAAACCTTCCCACTGATTCTCCTTAAGAACTACCCATTCCGATAACTTATAACTCAAACATCCACACACAACATCTAGCTTCTCGTCACTCGGATACCTGCACGATTTAAAGTATCGTTCAAACATTTTCAGAAAGGTCATGGGGTGATCACGTTCAGGGTGGAAGGTGGGCTTTGCAACCGATGCATTCACACTTGCCCGCTTCGCCAAACTCACTGCCACCTCCTTCCAACTATCATCACCATCATTCACACGCACTCGCTTTCGTTCCTCTGTCGACGTAGCCTGAGGTACACAAACAAACTCACCTGACCCGGAAGCAGTTGTCGGCAACTCCTCTCCTTCTCGAGTAGCTATTCCACGGATCGGGACCGGAAGATGTTCGAGGAAAGTCTGGTTTAGCGCCTGCTGACTCTTCATAAACTCCTCCAGAAGGGTACTCTGGCGCAACACCAACTGCCTCAAACTCTCCATCTCCATCTCCGCGGGGGTGGGCTCCGCTACCACTGATGCCTCCTTGGGGGTTGTTGAATCTTCCATACCTGAAAACACACACACACAGCAGTATGTCTGTATAGACAAAATACAATCATTAATACCAATGTACGACCATGGAACAAATTTTATATAAATAAATTGAAACTTTCCTCCACAAAATTCACTGCCAAAGTGTATCCTGGTCACGGCACCAAATCTGTAATGTACCCCCCTGGCCCTAACTAAACTAACTTACATTTACGAAGAAGTTAACTTCACCCACTTTACGTTAAGAAATTCAAAAGGAGCGGGAATACCTAAACATGGCCTACAAAATTTAAACTTTCCCTCCAAAACACAGCAAACCCTAAATGACATAAGCTCGTGATCGTCTGGCAGGCCCTCTATCGTGTAATCGGTTCGAATATACTGGTCGTGAACTATGATCGGGAAGGAGAAACAAAACCAACATTAACTGTACCAAAATCATTCATTTATTGACAGTTACTCGACGATTCGGAGGAGAAAAAGTGCGAACACTAAAAAAACTCCTCCTTTGACATAATTACATACATGACATCAATTCAAATACAAAATTATAGCAGCAGACTGTTAAATAATATCAAGACAAAACATTTACAATAAATTGTTGTTACTCTTCGATCAGATTTAAATACTTTATGCAGCAGTTGTAAATAGTACATTAAATAATCAAATTAAACAAATCAATCCAATCAAACTAACACTGCATATTAAAATAAAAGGGTCCAGAGTTTAAAAAGATAGACATGTACACAAGTTACAAAAAGGGTCCAACTTCAGGTAAAAATACACAAAGGGTACAGTTAGGTCCGTTTCAGTACAATAGAGCCACCTTTTCTGTTTATCCACAAATATTTAATACATTATGTTCAATTTGAACTCATTTGTAATTTCCCTCAATTAATCATAAAACACATCAATAAATAGGAAAAATCATAATACATTTGCTAACTACACACATAATAATAATATCGAAGTCAGAATCAGCCGTGAGTATTCCTCAATTGCGACTGTCTGTTTTTAAGGTATTCATATTTTTTTGTCATTTGTTTGTTTTGTTTTCATATTTTTGTTTCTAACTACACACATATATGATTAAATGTCGGAAATGCCATAAGTTCAAACACATTTTATATAATGAAAGCAACTGGACATTACATAGATAATTCTACTATTTTACACACGACATCAAAATAATCAACGAACGCTCCCAATGTGAGATTCAAATTAATTGAATACTCCGTTGAAAGGCGAGGCAATGCAAATTCAGGGTAAGACCAATTTATAACAACACACAATGCAATTCAATTAGACAGATATAAATGTATAATCAAAAACGTTTCACCTGCAGAAAGCACTAAAATGGAGTCACCAAATTAAAACAAGTGAAAACGATCTTTACTAGTTCGCGGTTTCAAATCAGATGATTTCAAAGTTAACGTTCGGAAGCACGCCTTACACCAAATCTCCTCCGCCAGAGGGACCTACAGTAAAACAAAAGTATCGACGTTGCCACTACTTTTCAGCTTTTGTACATGTTGTCGGATCTCTAAAATATAGGTAACCCAACTGTGGATACTACAAGGTACATAACCTCCTTCTGTTTGATGTTCCGGTGTAGGACCCACTGACCTGTATCTTAAAGGACTGAGCATTCTAATGATCCCCTCCACTACTTTTGAAGCAAATTGAAAACCGCTATTTTAAGGTGCCAATTAGTAATTTAGGTTTGTTGTGTTGGTGATTATTGGTAACACTGTAACTAATGTTTTTGTTTACATTGAACTATACGCAACTGGAAGGGATACGGCCTATTCGAATGCATTGTAGGCGTTGAAGCCATGCTTGCCTGACAAGCACAGATGTCGACTGGGTATTTCTGTCACTTTCTAACTTGTTGCGTTAGTAGGGCAGACGTCTTTTAACCGCGTATTTTCCATAGTTTGAAAGGTGTAAAATAATATTTGAAAGTGATTGTGAAATTTATTAAATCAAAACACAATGGTGAATTGTTGTGTTGCATACCGATGTCCTAATTTAGCCGATAAACGCAGTATTAAACAATTTCATGGGCGAATAAGTCTTGTTATAATACAAATTTTATCTAACATTATTATTTGCTATCGTTGTCAAATGTCAACGCAACTTATACGTTTTGTTTTTAATAAACAACGTGACGTGTAATTTTTCCGTGCACAATAAAAGGGCTAGGAATGAAGTGAAGAGAAATATAATAGTGCGCATGTTTTTAGTTCTGGGGTGGGATTCCGCTCACGCTTCGATTCTACAGATAGTATTCGAACACGAATTCGAAAGTCATTTGAGATGCTATTCCGCTCGGAAGTAAATTATTACAGAATTGCAGTTCGGATAACATCGTAAAATTTCTAAAAAGCTGTCAAAATTCTAGTGTTATTTGTGTTATTATGTTATTAACCCTAAAATATCTGAATTTCTAATTTGTAATATTTTTGTTTACCGTTTATTTTTAATTATAAGTTTTTATTAGTGTGTGTTTTGTGTTACCTTTTACGTACGTTAATTCAGAAATGTTGCCGATCCATTTGTATAATCAAATAGTTTTGGAGGAGGAGGAAAGAAAAGCGCAAATAAGGGCCCAAAATATTGAACGGCGATTAATGAGAGACGATAGCGATCCCTTTCAATTAAGTGATCGAGCATTTATTGATTTGTTCCGTTTATCGAAAGATATGGTGAGAAGCATATCTGTGATTCTGGTGCCATTCATGCAATCAACAAGCACGCTGGCAGTAGATCCCGTTGTTCGAATATTTGCTACATTATATTTTTTTGCCACTGGTTCGTATCAGAGAACTGTAGGGCAAAGTTGGAATTTATCCATTTCCCAACCTGTTGTATCTAGGTGCATTATGGAGGTTACTACTTTAATTGAAGAACACTTAGCTCCGAACTGGATAACGTTCCCAACAACTGTGCAACAAGTACAGCAAATGAAAGCTAGGTTTATGGAACGAACTCATTTTCCTGGTGTGTTAGGAGCGATTGATTGCACACATGTTGCAATAATTGGTCCAAGAGAGGAAGAACATAACTACATAAACAGAAAAGGTTATCATTCAAAGAATGTTCAAATTGTAAGTACTATACACATTTTCACAATTAATGTAAATTATATTGACATGTTTTAGATATGCAGTTATGATTTGAGAATTTTAAACATTAATGCAAGGTTCCCAGGGTCCAATCACGACTCATATATTTGGAGAAATTCAAATATTCGTGAAGAATTACAACGTAGATATAACGAAGGTATAAACATGTTTGTATTAGATATAACATTACTGATATGAAATTCTATTTCAGGAGATCGTAATACCTGGTTGCTTGGCGATTCAGGCTACCCACAAGAACCTTGGCTAATGACCCCAATAGTTAATGCACCTGAGGGAACACCTGAGTTCCAATACACTCAAAGACATGTGGTAGCAAGAAATGTTGTTGAACGTTGCAACGGTGTTTTAAAAGGACGGTTCAGGTGCATATTGCAGGAAAGAAAGTTGCGTTACAACCCTCAAATAGTGTCAAGCATTATTAACTCTTGTGCAGTGTTACACAATATGTGTGTGGAAGGTCGATTAGTTTTAAATGACGGTATAGTGCTTCCTGAACGAGAACTAAATAGAGATCGTCATCACATCGAAGAAAACAATGATGGATTTGAAGCAAGAAGGCAGTTAATACAACAGTATTTTCAATAATTATAAACTTTTATTACTGTATTTAGGCTGCCATGTATTTACTGATCAAATATAATGCACAAACTTTGAATATAAAGTAGTAAATTACGTTAACCTATTAAACTCTTAACACTTATTACCTACAAAATATACTACTAACTTAATACAGAACACCTAAGAAAAAATATATGAAATGTATAAATTAGAGAATAAAAAAGTGCAAAAATTACAAATTCTCACAAATCTTTATTGCACAATTTCACAACTGCATCAGCCATTCTTTTTATATCTAGTGCTATGTTGGAAATGTTGTTGTTAATGTTTTTTAGCACAACAAGTGATTTGTCATTCATGTCCGTTATTTGTTCAGTTAAAGTTTTTTGGGAATTACGGTACTTACTTCCTCTTGGACAAGGAGGCAGTTTGGTGTGTTTCCGCTTTTGTGGATTAACATTTTCACTCCCTTTGGCAGTCGATTTCTAAAATATTGTCATTTAAACATTTAGCTACTTTACATTTCATTTTTATTTACCTCCATCACATATACATTTGTGCTGTAATCATGTTCATTATATTCAGCCTCATTCATCCTCTGCATGTTTGCATTTTCTTCATTAACCTTGAAAATATTAATTACATTGAAATCAAGACTGAGTTTATCAATGTTAATAAATAAATAGCAACTTAATTACATATATGTTGATAAAACTAGTAAATAAATACGTACCTCTTCCGGTTCCGATCTTAATTGAACAAAAACATCTTGATTTCTACTTGTAGAAGGTATTTCTCTTAATATTGTTGAAGTATTTGACTGTAGTTACAATATTATTAAGCTGTACTAAATTTAAAAATGAGTACCTACTTGATGTTCTAAATTAATTCCAAACTCTAACAACGAGTCACCCTTAATTGATTTTGTCCCCATTAGAGACAGAAGTCTTTCTTCACGAGCTGTCAAAGTCATTTCCAGCATTGGCCCTCCACCAGTTTTATTTTGTGAATGATTTATTTTAGCAGCTTTTTGTTTTGTTTTGCTTTTGAAATCAGCTAATGTCTATGACAAAACAAGTATGTAATAGTTAGCTAAAGTAAAAGTACCTACTACATTTAAAATTTGTATAAACATGCTCTAGTAGATAAATTAAAAAATAAACCTATTTACCTTTTTCCACTCCTCTACTGATTTTGCACCAAATCCTAAACAATTCAACTGGTTGGCGAGTTCAGTCCATAATTTATTTAAATGTTGACGGCCATCTAAACCAGTTGCACGATTTGTAATGATTTCCCTGTGTTTTTCAGAAAAATCTAACAACACGTCCCAATGATCGTTATTTACCCGCATTTTTAGTTTTAGGTTATGAACGTTATAGGAATTAACATTTAATAGTTTTTATCTCCTTCTAACACATTTCGAAATAGCTAATGCGATCGCTTGAGAGCTTTAGAAACAACTCGAATAAATATCGGGGGGGTGCGGTAAAGAGAAAGGTAACGATAAACGAGCAGAATACCAGAATACGTAATTGAAGTTAGCTGTAGAATCGAAGCGTGAGCGGAATCCCACCCCTGTTCAGAATAGGCGAATTTTCGGAATAACGGGATTCTCATTCTACGTATTTTCAAAGACAAGCAATGTAGAAATTGCATAATTTTTGTCTGGTGAACTCTTAGATCATATAGGTACATATATACTCCAATGATCTAAGGGTGAATTAGTCAATTTAACAATTTAGTAGTTCATAACAATTAGTAGAAAATAGCATCAAATTTTATTTAACTTTTATTTACGAAATAACTGAACTAATTTTGTAATGTTCCTAAACGCGCCTATATTCTCAATGTATGTACAGCGTCACAAAAATTGTACGTATAATATCGCATAATAAAACATTGATTTATTTAATTGTAAACGTTTTATTGACTTTGGATCACAATGGATGTATGACTGGTGAAAGAGATAACCATCAACGTATTTTTACCTGACTTACTTACATTTTATTCCCCGTGTTATCGTTTATAGATATGACGTTGCGTGCGAAAGAAAGAGACAGAAATACCCAGTCGTTGAGGGTTGTCTAACTTTGCTGTGGCTTCAGTGCCGCTTATGGACGTTTCCTTTCCAGTTGCGTATAGCGTACAGTTCAATGTTTGTTTACATAAACATAACCTTGTTTCATACGTAGTATAAACTACGTTTATGCATTGCAATAAAATACAATTTTGAATACTTTACGTTTTTAAATAATTATGAGCCTGTAATTATACTACTTTTCACCAGATATTAAGCATATAGGTTAAAACAAGCTAAGCTGTAACAGCTGATACCAGTACTACCAACACATTATAAATACCGAGCTACCATCATAATATAACTAACGCACTAGTTGGCACCTGCAGTAACTAATATTTAGGTGGGGCTTGTTTGCTTCAATGTTATATTGAAGAATGCTCAGTCCTTTATGATACAGGTCAGTGGGTAGGACCATGTTTTTAAAAAAATCATAACTTTATTCAATAATTTACGTTTATTTCAACCTTCTTTTCCTAAACGTCGAACTGTTCAGAGTCAGTAGATTAACAGAGTACCGCAACCTCCGCCATGTTTAGTCCTTTCCGCTCTCCACCCCCTACACGTCTATCATTCTTATGTATATGGACTAAACATGGCCGCCAGGGCGGCATTTTTGTCGCGTCAAAGGCTTGCGGTACTCTGTTAATCTATATTGACTCTGGAACTGCTAGGGGCTATAGAACTATTTAAAGTCACTAAATATTCTAAAGTACCGCAACCTTATGTTCCAATGAGTTAGAGAGAGAAAGCTAATTTTAACCCAAATGGCGGAAAAATGACAAATCTGTGTTGACATCAGTGAACTCGTTAGTATATAGAGTTCACTGGTTGACATACGATGAAAATTAGTATTTACTATTACTAAGTTTGACGTTTGACACTTAGTTTGAAACGAGGCAATTTGAAAAACATCATAAACTTGTAGTTTTCCCGTAGACAGGCTCGTCTTCTTATTCTTACACACTACTTGCTGTATTTTTGTAGTTATCCTTTTCTGTGATTTACATAACGATTCTAAATGAAGTATTAACACGACAAAATAAAATGTCAATTTTAAAAACGTAGGTATGTTAGGTTCGTTTGGCAAAGTCCCAAATTTTTTATCTTTCAATTAAACTGTACGTTTTAATAACAATGACAAATAATTTTTAAGAAATATATTGATAAGCATCTAATGTTAGTTTAGTTTTTATCAAACACTTCATAAAGTCATGAAATTTTCTAGTGACTAGGTCTTCAATATTTGAAATTTTGAAATTGCCCCCAAAATTTTAACCCCAAAATGACGAAGGTTGCGGTCAAAGATCTAATCTTTGGTTGCGGTACTTTAAAATATTTAGTGACTTTAGAACTATTTAAAGTCACTATGACTTTAGAACTATTATTATATTACCGCCATCTAGGAGAAGATTGATTCATTATTGAGCATTATTATGATTTACCATAGATCTTCCTCTAAGATCTCTGTGATTTACTTACTCATTTTTTAGTTTATATTAAACCACACGTTAGTAGATTATGAATATTATGACGAAGGTTCATTCTACACTCCATAGATAGAGCATTAGCCTTTCTTGCCGTATATAAAGTCCTCTGTGATAAAGTCACGACAATCCTAAAAGCGTTGCACGTGACATATGACGTAAAAACAGTACCAATGTAATACTAATTTTTCGGGTTGTCATTAAAGGTAATATTCTAGGGTAAAATAATTCTGCAAGTTGGCAGCATCATAAATAAAATTACATAGTTGCAACCAAGGACATCTGTCATTTATTGTCTTCCATTTCGTATTTTATTCTATTTCGTTTTAATCCATATGACAACACTGTTGACATGTATATAATACTCGTGACGTGCAACGCTTTTTGGTTTGCCCCAGTGAGTCAAGATGCCAAACCAATGAATGTGCCAAACAGAGAAATGATGTTTTTTGTTTTTAAAGGCGATCCGCACATGCGCACTTTAAACCCGGTTTCCAGAACCGAGAACCGAAACACCGAAAGAAATAGGCAGAGGTTACGAGCGTGCATTAATGCGGATGTGCCGAACGCTCTTGATCAAAGATTAGGGAGTTAATCTTTCCTCTTGATGAATGCAATATTTGGTTTCTTTGTCAAGCTGGCACAAAATAAAAGGCTAATGCTTTATCTACGGAGTGTACATGATCTAAGGTTAAAACGACGACGCCGTAGCTATTGAAACTTTGTGATGTAACAGACACCAGGTTTAAATCCATTGAAGGTCAGAAACCACAAAGGGGGTAAATTGTAATAAATAAACAACTCTAAACCTCCCCTTAGACGATGAAATTTAATGAATTAAAGTCAAACTTGGATGAAATATGAAAGTGGTTATATTTTTTTAAATGTTTTTTTGTTACGTACATAAATGTACTAAACACGTACTAGCCCCAATAAATGGCACCACTAGCGGACTTGACTTAAAAATGATTAATTGGCAGCTCCTGGTGAGAACATCAACGTAGGAGACAAACCAGCATTAATCAGAGGAATTAAATTAATATTTTGAAAAAACACCCCGTTCTTTAACCTAGAACGAAAGTGAAACCAACAAAGTAAGAATGACTATGAAATTAAATTTTGAATAGGGACAGCGACAGCAGGGCCGGCCTAAGGCGAAAATTGCAAGTGTGCAAGACTCACATTTTATGCCCCTACCAGCCCTCCCCGATTTTTTTTTGAAATTCATCATCATCAATAGTAGTGATCAGCCCGAAGACTGGTTGGAGTTGGACACGTGTCTCCATTCTTTCCTATCCTGCGCTAACCTACGCATTTCCATAAAAGTGGCACATCCCACATCCCATTTTGAAATTCAAGGTCTAAAAACACAGTGTTTGTGCACTTTTGCGCTTTTGGCTAGATAAACAAAGACTTGGGAGGGAAGGCAGGAAGATTAGTCACAATCCTTCCCGGTTCCCGCGTCCCGCCACACGGGCAGACGACTGCTCTACTGACCCTGGACGACGGACGTGCGTCAAGGACATCAGACTACTGTAATTCTGAACTCGTTGGGGAAGATCTTCGGTTTTACCTTGAAATTCAACTGTAATAGTTTTGAGACAAAGTTCCTTCTAGTTTAAATATTTCTGCCCAACATTTAAATCAATTTCTAAAAGTTTGCCAAATGTTTTTTTTTTACCAAAATTGGACAATTGTATGCCTCTCCAAAAGGCTCGAGTGTGCGGCTGCATACGTCGCACACCCCTCAGGCCGGCCCTGGCGACATGTTTCGAGGCCAACTCGTCTCGTTTTCAAGCGAATATGAAATTATAGACCCTAGACTTGTTTGTCTAGGTTATAGACTAATGATACAACATCATAGCGAATGAATGTCGAAGGGGAAAAAACAAACGGCAAGTAAAAACACTTAAATAAACTTGTAAAATAACATGATTAATAATAAACAAGGGTCCAAAGTGGCCCAAGTTTGTTATAAATTAACGAAACAACTTAAATCAGAAAATGGCGTGTGTAAACATCTTGAAATTTGATGTTTACACACAAAATACGTGTTTTCTGTAGCGTTTGTTTGCCCTCAGAACTGTCAGTCAAGTGATTATCCGACCTCTATTGTGGATTTACACACATTTTTGTAACCACATTGTATATAGCCTTACGATAGAAACTTTACTTTACCAATAGGCGGCGCTAATTCACTTCTCCAGTTTAAAAGTTTTCAAATGTGTGTTTTAATACATAAAATTAAAATAAAATGGACGTATACAAAAATGCAGTAAAATTGTACGTTTATATAAACCCATGATTGCAGAATTACATCAGATCTCTTCTATTTTCAGTTTTGAGCAATTACTATGTGCTGTACAAGCTGAGGAATGTGCGAATAATGGAACTTTAACACACATAATTGAAAACTGCAGTAATCAAATTCTTACCTTGTGTTTGCAATTAAATGTACGGCAAGAAGAAATGACCGATTTTGAGCGAATCATAGAAACATCGTTGAGAATATTACAACAACAATTATCTCAATTAAAAAATAAATTACAGCAAAAATCCAATTCGTGTAATCCACAGTCAGGTTTGGCCCTTCTTCGTGGTACTGATTCTAAAACTGCGACTAATAAAAACATTACGTTTTTTAAAACTACTCCTAAAGTAAAAGGGCTAAATGAAATTGCTGGGCTTGATGAAGTAAAACGAACTTTAACTACAACTATTCTTCTACCGTTACATCAACCACAGTTATTTTTAGGAAGAAAAATTAGTAACTCGCTACTATTATTTGGACCTCCGGGTACAGGAAAAACTCACATTGCACATGCAATTGCCGCTGAAGCATCCGCTAACTTTTATAGTGTTAGTAGCAGCGATATTTTTTCCGAATTGGTTGGAGGCACAGAGAAGTATATATTGGTAATACCGTTACATTATCTTAAATCTTCATACTACATTTGTAGAGCTATAAGTGCATTATTTAACATGGTTAAAGAAGAGAAGAACTGTACACTTTTATTTTTTGACGAGATCGACGGATTATGCCAACATCGACATAGCAATGAAACCGAGTTCAACCGAAGGTAAACAAACTTTCGTCATTATAAAAAAATTTGGTTTTCATATCGTACTTCTCTTAGAGTAAAAACGGAGCTGATGATGCAATTCTCTAATTTTGAAGATTGTCCTAACAAGTTCTTGATTTGTGCTACAAACTGTCCTTGGGATTTGGACTCTGCGATTTTACGTCGTTTTCAAAACCGTATTTATGTACCTCTTCCAAATAAGGAAGAACGTCTTGAATTACTCAAATTATTAACTAAAGATACAACTTTAGAAAACGACATTTTATGGGAGGCCGTTTTGGAACAAACAGAAGGATTTTCAGGATCTGATTTAACAGATCTACTCCGTAATGCAAAAAATCGACCAATAATGGAACTATTAGATACTGTTATTTGGCAACGTACTTCCGACGATAAATTTTCACCAATTAATTATACAGATGCAACAAATTTTGAAAATTTGATTCATTGTAAGCTAAGTGAAGTACCATCTGGTTGTGTGCAAACACGACCCATGAATATATTGGATGTAATGGAAATGCTAAATACTATCAGACCAACAGTACCAGTAAGTCAGATAGTTAAATACGAAACATTTGTTAATTAATACTATACTATCATTTCTTTAATTTAGTTTAGTTAAGCTATTAACCTAACTTGAAATATACACGCTATGTGTTACTCCACAAAAAACAAAAGAATTAAGTTTATATTATCAATTGTTAACAGAAACTATAATATAACACATCCAAAATATGCAGTAATAGTTTTGATCAATTTTACCCTTTGAGAAATTTACCTCAGAGCTCACATTATCAGCAGACATATTGGAGTTGCTAGAGCAGTTTTTTTTACTGTGTTGGTTGCTATGGTACTTTTTTGATAAATCCATCGTCTACTTCATTTTCAAACACTTTCACAAAAACTGGCACAAGCAAACTGGAACCCATAACCTTTTTGGTTCCATCCTTTGGGTGTTCCATATATATACATCTTACATCTAAATATCCATATAAAAATGCAGTTGAAACGTCGAACTGAATCAAATGCATATTTTCTGCAGCTGTAATACTTATTAGCATAGCTCAAATCGTGCTTAGTTTTGCTACAGGACTGAATATTTCATTAAAATCCACACTGAAACCTTTTATAACAATCTTGCCTTGCACTTGTTTACTGACCCATCAGGATTCTCTTTCACTCTAAAAACCCACTTAGATGGTATGATTTTGGTATCACTCTAATAGATCCTTTTGGTAAATTTATTAGTTCCCATGTATGATTTTCCTTCGCGTCTTTCCATTGATTTTTTATTATTTCTACTGAGAGCTCTTCATAGGTTTCAGGTGTGGTAATTTGAAAAACTGCTTCATCAAACATTACGCAGTCTCTTAAGTGTGCCGGTTTGGACAACTTTGAATGGTCAATCAAACTTCTGGAAAACTTTGAGAGTGGATCTTTTTCTTCAACTGCTTCACTGTTGACGATTCTTTAGATTCAGATTCATTTCTGATCCTCCTTTCTCAACAGATACCTCTTTATCCGTTCCATGCTTTCCCTTGTTTTGAACCTCTTTGTCCTTTAATGGTAACTTTACATACTCACACCGACTTAGCCTTTCTTGAAACAAGACGTCTTATTATCAGGGTTTAAAACAAGTGAAGCTGATCCTTGTCTTCATATTAGAGGAAGTCACAATAAAAATCTAATGATGTATTGTTTATTGATAATGGTCTAGTTATGGCAAGAAAAGTCAAAAAGAGTTATTTATAGATGAGTTAAAGAAAGAATTTTAATTCATGAAGGTGCACTGGAAGTAATCGATGCAAAGTTTAAAAAAGCAGATGCGTTAGCAGTCTGAGCTACAGACGATGTTAAGCAAACCTAAAGAAAGGAGTGACCTTTTTTACAAAATTTGAAGCTCCGCTTGGCATAAATTCAGAAAAACCTACCCACCAAAGGGATGGTAGTAAAAGTAAAAACTTTAGCAACTGGGGCAGAATTTTTGCTAAAGGACGTTAGGTGTCTGGTATGTACCAAATATGTGCTCTCTCTTCTATAGTGATACAAGACAAAAATGCAGAGTGTATTTGAGTCAACACTCAACAGCAACAGAATGCAGGGCTCTCAAATCAGGGAAAACTGATGCTAAATGAATCGAGAGAACTGCACGGAGGTACTTTATTTGAGGCAAAAATTAAAGTAGTACTACCAAAAGAAAACAGTGAGGTTGTAAATAAGTTGCAGTTATACGACGAGAAGTGGGGTCATCAAGCTAAAAGGCACGTACAAGCATCTAAAAGTTTCAACCGAAGAAAAGCAATTATGTGAGCCTTACATGTATGGCAAAGCGCATAGGCTGCAATTGGACCATACGGAAAAATCAAAAAAAGCAGAGGAATTATTTTCGGCGGATATGTGGACCTTTTGAAGTCATGCAGTAAAAAAAAGTACTTAGTTGTTTTTAAGGATAGGTAATTATACAAAGTTTATATTATGGCTACTTGATACAAAAATCAGAGGTAATAGAAATACTCAAAAAGGTACTACAACACTCAAAAATGTTGGACGATTCAATCGGATAGTTGATTACTGACAATGGCGGTGAAATGGACAACAAAGAAATCAGAGATCTTGAGTGCAGCCCCCCGCTGCACTCAAGATCTCTGACACACAGAGGTTGACACTCAGCTCGGCAAAACGTAATCTGTAAGCGAGATTTCCCCACTATTATTGAAATGGCGAGGCCATTTAAATATTCTAATGAGAATTTAATTTTTCCAAAAGTCATGTGGGCAGAGCTTGTAGCAACGTCGCTGTACATCCTAAACAGAACTGGGAAGTAGTCTGTTGAAGGTGTCAGTCCCTGTATGATAGGTAAAAAACCAAGATTAAAGCATTTTAGAGTAATATTGGTTGTGTGCTATGCCCACATTCCTGATCAGACGTAAGAAAATCTATAAGAAAACTGTAAAAGGTTACCTGATAATGACGGAGATGAGCGTTATCGCATCTGGGTAAAAGAAGAAAATAAAGTTATTCTAAGTAGAAATGTCAAATTTCAATTTTTCATATTAAACACGTTTTTTTCCAAAGCTGTTTTTTTAAATCTAAATAATAAAAAAAGGTACTACATGCAAAACTTCACTGGGCTTTATTATAAAGCCGGCTCTGCGTAATTTGAAGAAAATGATTGCAAAACTTCTTATATTTGAGATACCCAAGTACAATTTGTAGTTAAAAGAGCACAAATTATCGGTCTAAAAATACAGAAAGCATTCTCATTAAGAATGTTCTTGAAAAGTTCCCTTTATTTATAATTGTATACATAATATTACTATCTAAATAACATAATGTAAAACGAATGATTCTTTAATAAGATGAAAGTAAAACATGTTTCACTTGATAAAGGAATGTAAACACATTTTTACACAGCCAAACAACTATATAAAATTACAAATCACCTTAAAATGGTAAGAGCACAAACGCAATTTGAAATATTCAAGCAAAAATCACAGAAAAACGATCAAAATAATGCACTTAATGCTATTAGTTGTATTTCTAACGTAGTTTCAAGCTGAGATTTGCTGTATTCCGACTTGAACCCTATTTCTTTTAGAATCTTGTTACATGTACCTATAAGTTTCTTTTAAAAAGAAAAATAATGTTTCTTGAAAACTTTAATGAGCACCAGTAAATTGTTATATTTTTTAATTCTCTCGAAAAGTAAAGGACTTCGTTAAGTTAGTAATTATTATACAGCAACATTTTCTAAACTTTAAGGCAATTATTATAATGTACTTCTATGTCTTGTATAAATTAGAAAACTGTAACAATTGAATAGTTTACAATTACCCGAAAGTTTAGGCGTCAAATGTTTCGTTATTATTAATAGGTATGTATTTATTTTGCACATGAAAATGTTTATAATACTTTCCTAGAGATCTACACTTATGTTACATCTTTGTGTGTCTACACTTAAAACATTGTAAAAATACAGGCTGCCTCTTTCTGGATTTTTTTAAATCACAATCTCATATCAATTAATAAAAAAGTACAATTCATATTTCTCTTGCAGCAAATAAGTTGGATCTAATATATAGTCAGTTGCCAAAAACTTGACTGTAATGCATCAGTGTAGCGCAATTTTATTAGTCTTTATTTTAATTTTGAATTTTTAAACTAATTGCACTACTCTGATGTGGTGCAGTCAATTGAAAACACTATAACAAAACTAATCTAGTGTTATATTTGATTCTGTGAACACAATTCACTAGTTTTACACCAATTATTTGCCATAAACCAGAGATCAAATGTAACACTGGATCAATTGTTGTTTGTGCAAATCACCGATAAGTCTCAAGTAATATGTATATTGGCGATTTAAACCAGAGTCCAGTTTATTGACAAAAACATAATTATTAATCTAAAACTTGTTCATTTGTTAATGTCTATCAACTTTATCTCTCTTAAAATAACAAGTTTAACAGATAAAACAAGATTTGTGATAAGCCAGCTGTGTGAAGCATTACCCTGTTAAAGACTACAATTTTTTTAACATACGCCAATAGTAATTTGTCAATGAATGTGAAATTGTTTTCATTTTTATAGCATTTTTGACTTGCTGCACGATGGCAGTGCAGACTGTTTTAATAAGGAACACAAGAAAATGACACTACAATGGTGCAATGTATAATCAGAAATTTTCCTAGTTTACATATATCAAAACCAGTATCATGTTATACAGTAATCAGAAAACGATTTTCTCCTGAAATAATATACAGGGGATGTTATAAATATTTTTAATATTTTGCTAATTTCCGAACAGAAAAAAAAAGAAATAATAGTGTCTATTATAGTTCTAATCAGAAAACGATGTCTAATTTTCTCCTGAAATAATATACAGGGAATGTCATAAATATTTCTAATATTTCTTAAAAGAGTTGTATGTTCGCTACTTAACCGTAAAATTATAGTTCTTCATCTTTGTTAGCTTGTTTTACAGATGAAGTTTTTTAATAGGCCTTACTGATTTTTTTTCCATTGCATTACGGGGAAAGTAAAATTTTTTTCTATAACTGTTTAATAATAGGCTTATTATGTCACTAGTTTTGAATAGATAATAATACTTATTACCTACCCGTGGGTAATATTTCATTACTCACGTGTTGAATTAATTATATGACATTTTTTTGAATCTATTGCGACACTTCAATTATTATAAAATGAACTGGATTTGTTATACATAATGAAACTTCATTTAATGTAAAGAATAGATTGATATAAAATGCCCAGATCTCGGAAATGGTGCATAAGTGTTAATATAAAACAAACCACATCATTTCTAAGGTTTCGATGTAAAACAGAGCACCTTTATAGGTTCTATTATAAATCTCAGTAGCTACACTCAATTACTTCCTCGCACTTCGTTCCTCCTTGGGAGAAATCTCAAAATACATTTTAGCCTGGAATTTCCAGTTTTAAAATAATAAAAACTAATAAAGAAAACAAATACAAAAAATAAATAAATAAAACGTAGGTTAGGTACTAACCACTTCCCCCCTCCAATTTCGCAAACATGCAAAACTGTCTTAAAAGCTACTGATGCTTTCTCTATCTTGTGAGTCTTGTTGAGTTATTACCACATGAGTGGCTGCAGGTTCAAGATCGGGCGCACTTCCCCATTGACCCATACTCATAATACGATCATCGTATAAAGAGAAACGTGCAGAATTATTAGCAGCTTTTCCTCTTGTCCGCCTGACTGATGGTGGAACATCGCCTGGCGTTTTTACACGTGCTGAGGGATCTTTTAATTTTGCCAAATCAGTCACGGAAGAAAATACTTCATTAAATTGTTCAAGAGATCGTTGGCGAAAAAGACTATCTTTACATTTTAATAATTGAGTAACACCGGATGTGTTGCTTACTCCATTTTCATTTTTTTCCACCTGTACTACAGATAATGGTAATGTGCTAGGTCGTTTTGTCTCTTTTGTTTCGTTTTCATTAATAAGAGTTGTTGTTACACCATTCTGTCCAAAACTATTTACCAATTTTCCAGATACAATTTGTACTTTAGTTTCTTTACGAGAACCTTGATCGCCCATATTAGACTGATCTTTTTTACTATGAAACAGTTTTTTAAAATCTAGCCATTTAAATTTTGTTTTTGGAGGTACAACATTTCCGTTATACCGTTTTGGGCTACCATGTACGGCATTTTGAACATATGGAATAGGCACAGCACGGTGATTCAGTTGAAAGTTTAGAAAATCGTTTGTAATTAAATTTTGGGATTCAGAACTTGTACAATGTTTTGAAGACTTATCGATAAGTAAACAATCACTTGATCCTGAAAGTAAATTTCTTTCCAGACAAGGATTCCTGCCTTGATAAGGCTGAAGAGGTGTTACACATACTGCTAGCTGGTTTGAGTTTTTACAATTTTCTTCACTAGGCGATAGAAGTGTTTCAATTGTTCCTACTGATGAATCAATTATGTGGTCGTGCAAATGATTATTGTTAATAAGAGGTGTGGGGCTTGCTGGCGGATGCATGGGATGTAAGACACGCCCTCTAAGTGTAGGTAACTCGAGTAGCCTTTCCTCAACACACAAGGATGTTAAACGTGCTTCTGCGTCCTATTTCATTCAAAAGTTTAGAAATGAATGAGTACATCTAAAAAAATTACCTGATCCCAACAATCTTCCGCAGTTTCGCATAGTAGACGTGCTGCCGCAGTGTCTCTCCAAGATGGAGGCCAAAGAGGACGAGCCTTTCGTCGACTAACAAGAGCTTGCATCTGTTCTAAGCTAGGATTTTCTCCTACCTCTTTATAAAATGGTGGTGCGTAAAACTGGGGTTCACATGCTTGCATATCAGTACAACGTGTACCCAGTTCCCATAGCACTAATCCCAATGAATAAACATCAATTTGTTTCAATGCACTTTCACAATCTCGAAGATTTACTGCGCCTTCTAATACTTCTGGGGCCATATATCTCAAGGTGCCTAAAAACATGTACATAATTATCTAATTCGGCTCATTTACTCAAAAACTGCTTATACTGTTATGATTTTAAATTATTATAAATTTGTTCTTTATAAACTTTACTATTCATCATAATGTATGAATAATACCGTATTTACCTGCTTCACTTAAGGAATGGTTTTCCGTTCTACGTGGTACAACTGCCAATCCCAGGTCACATATACAACATGAAAGGTCTGCCCGTACCAATACATTTCGTGTATTTATATCACGATGTGCAATGCACGGTTTCCCTAAGTCAGAATGTAAGTGAGCCAAACCTTTAGCGATACCTAAGCTCATTCTACACAGTACAGTTAAATTAACGGTATGATTCTTTAAATATTCCTGCAAACATTCTTGCTCAAGACTAAAAATGAGAATATAATCGGATAGTCCTCCCGGGCTTTGACCACGTTCGCCGCCTCCAAAACATTTTAATAAATTTGAACTTTCGCCTGCAATTTTATACAGCTCATGTTCATTTAAAAAATAATTACGGTGATGTGGTGGGAAAACTTTAACAGCAACCTGTTGATCGTCGACTAACCCACGCCACACACTTCCATATCGACCGTGACCTAAACATTAGCATGAACTTAAGTTTATAATTCGTTAATACACACCAATCATGCTGCATAACTTCAACTTATCAATACTGTACTCTTCGGGTGGAGGAAGAGGTGCCTGACCAGTTTCAATGTTATTTTTGTTTGGCTTCATTCGCCAGCAATAGTACATTAAAGCACCTACACCGACCATCAACAGTACAAAAAAAATACCGAAAGCTGTCCACAATAAAGGACTCATATTAACTTTAGGTGCACCTTCTGTAATAATAGTAGGAGGTGAGGAAGTCTCTTCTTGTGGTACGTAAACATCTGTAAAGTTTCTGTTGCACATGTCCCCTGCGCAGCAACAAAATTTTGTCATATTCATTGCCTTAGGAGGTTTTTTATCCGAGATACATTGACTTCGATCACAATCTTGAGCTTTACCAGAAGTTTCCCAACAACCTAAGACAAATTAAACTATTAAACGATAAGTAATATGTAATAACAATAACAATTACTTTTAAACAGGTAGGCATTCCCATACAAAAATGCAATTTATGATGTATAAAATACAAAAATAGATCAAATTATAGTAAATAAGACATAAACAACACATGTTGAAATAAAACTCCACTAGTAAAATGTTAAAAAAAACCACTTGAAAATGTATATACATATAAAAACCACATTGCCTTGTGAAATTTTTAATGGACTTTGAGTGCCTCTTGAAATGAAGTTAATTATGTAGTCACATTAAATAAAATATGTCATACCTTGGCCCATAACATTAACTGTGCCATTAGCATCTTCCTTCCAAAACGAGTAACAATGATTTGTCTTACATCTTATGGTACGTTCAGTCGAATTTTCTTCAAAGTCGGGATCTCCGTTTTCTGTTACATGTGCGATAGTACCAGTTGCACTAGCACATGTTATCATTTCTTCTAAACTGCTTGAATCAACATCATAAATTGCATTTACTTCGAACATATGTAGATAAAAAATTGCAAATAAAGTTGTCCTGAGAGATAACATCCTTTAGAGTTTTCGTTGCACGATCTATCGCATTTTTATACACTAAAATTGAAATGGAACGATTAGAAATAAATTAATTAATCGTACATTCGAATAAGTCGATAACATTGAATTAGATAGATACAGATGGGAAAATTTACAGATGGGAAAATTTGCAACAGAAAAGTAATTTGTAGGCAAATGCTGTTTGGCAAAGCTGCACATACAATATTCAAACTGTATTAAACTAGTAAGTCAGATACATTATGAAAATATTCAGCGAAAAACACATGATCCTTTACATTTGGTATTTCCAGACGGTTTTTACCATTGATTTGATCCCCCCCATTCATTATGCATTTGGGTATGGACATGAAAGTAATAGTACAACGGGGTAAGTGTGTTGTAAAGCCCTATTTTTACTACATAATTCGATCTTTTTTGGCAAGAGTTCTACAGTTCTACAACCTTTATTACTTTTCCCAAGTGGCAGGATATGTTGCTACAACTTTCGAGTAGATCTAGCAACCATTACTGTGTGGTCCACAAATGAAGGATTCAGGTCGTGCAGGTATAGTTTTTCTATATTCACCAAACAGTAATTTTGTTATTTATACTATGGTTCACATGTTGAACACTGTTTTCAATGACAGCAAAAGATATAGTGAAACACGCGGAGCATTTGTAACATCTTCTCTTATGGATCAGTAACTTGAGCCTTGCATGTTTTCTACCCAGAACATAAACTGTGGAGAAGTTCTACGATAATTTCAATATGGTTTAATCGAGTTTAATGCCCTTTCTAGTAAAAGAAGAAATCTGTTGAAAAATATGGCACAAGGAAAACACCTTGATGAAAGAAGTATGATCATTCACAGGTGTGGAGCAGAAATTATATTGAATCTGCGAAATGTTAGAGTGTATATGAGTAATAAAAAGAAAAATCTACAT
Organism: Pyrocoelia pectoralis; assembly: GCA_036250285.1. Taxonomy (NCBI): domain Eukaryota; kingdom Metazoa; phylum Arthropoda; class Insecta; order Coleoptera; family Lampyridae; genus Pyrocoelia; species Pyrocoelia pectoralis. Next base: position 76,111,130 of record CM070075.1, on the reverse strand, counting down.
GAAGTCTTTCTAAAGCATGATAAATAATTCAAATCAATTATTTATTGTACAATATATTTCCAAATATTAGAGGGAGGTCTGTAGTGTAGTGGTTAGAGCGATTCCGATAGTTGGAGTTCAATTCCCTGCTCCACCAGAAAATCTTTGGCATCTTTTTCAACTCGCAAAGTCAACTCAATCAACTCCATAAAATGAGTACCTGTCGATTATCTCTGAAGTAATGATAGGCAGATGAAACTATCGCTTTTAGACCCATAAAAAAGCAGGGTTACATTGTACATAAGACTTTGAAGTAACAGATCATAGGGGTGAATAACTATGAACTCTTATCTCTTAATGCGATAAAGGCCAATGAAACAGCTAAATGTACAAATACACACACAATGGAAATATTAACTGTAATTTTACAAACTGCCAAAATAAAAATCTTTCATAACTACGTTTATGTTAAAACCTTAATACATACAGTAGAATCTCTCATATCCGACTCCTCCCGATATCCGACCTCCGTTATCTCCTCATTTAATTTAAAAACGGTAAATGTTTGAAATGTATACAGCAACATTTTTACAAGTATGTACAATAAAGTTGTAGTACAGTACTGTAATAACTGTTTTTCTACCTGGGAAAGGCGTTTTTTTTCCTCCTCCCCATATCTGGCTTTTGGCCGTTCCGATCATGGCCTGGTCCCGTCATGGTCATATGACCATTATTGCTAGCTTGGTGCAATAAAATATAAAATTGTATGAAATTACACTCGAAATTAAATTCAAGTTGAATGTGGAATCAAATTTATGTGTGAAAAATTCGAAAAAGAATCTGGCATAATAGCAGATTAGGAGAAGTTAAAATAATTATGAAACTGGTCAATAACAATATGACCTTAAGCCTTAGGTATATGTGTTTGAGAGCAAAAGTAAGCATTTGCATGTCAATCAAGTGCCCCGAATAATAGTTTAATTGAATTCTAAAATTTATTTTATGTTATTGATTAATTACAAGTAATTTTTTTTAAACAAATGTGCAAACTGCAATTTTATCATGCTTTACACATTCTCGTGGGGAGTGGCCAGTGGGGTACGCACACTATAGCCTTGGGAGGGGATATAAAAGTGCGGTGTGATCTACAAATTTTAACAAACATTTGTTTTACCGAAAGTTATAAAATACCTAAATATTACTACAATATACAAAATCCAATCGCCTTGGCTGTCGTGCAAATTCCTCTATTATATCGTCTGGTAGTTCCCCATCAATTGACATCATTGCCAGTCCATTAAGTCTGTTCTGTGAGGTTTGAATTTCTAAGATAGGTCTTTTTTAAGGATTAATAAGAATAAGCGTAAAATAGAATCGAAGGGTTGGGCGCTTGGGGCTGATATACCCCTTTGGTACGCCATTGCTCGTGGGAAATGCTAATTAAGTTTTACAAGAAATGAAATAAAATATTGTAGGTATACCTATAATGCACCTAAGCGTTTAATTAGAAGAAAATGAATCTCATTGTTTATCCTTGACTTGCTATTTGAGTGGACGGTTCTATAGTACCTGAGAAAGTCAGAAAAGTAACGTAACAGATCTGGACAAAGGATTGCTGTTTGTAGGCCAGTCAAAATCGACACACAAAGGGCTAAATTCGCAAAAGTGCGAGTAGTACTGAATTTTTGGTATGTTGTTCGGGCCTGTTAGTGTAGTGTATACCTCATTGAATAAAGAATAGAGAGGAAGGAGTATATGAACTCGACCTTGAAATCAAAGTGGTGGCAAAATGGCTACTAACATGTTTCCTGTTACATAGAAATTGACAGAAACAACTGCCATATTAATAACTCTAATTGGAGTTCAGTGACTGTAACAATCAACAAATGAATATTTCAAATTTTGCAGGTTATGGTCAACTGTCAACACGACCAAAATGTAAACAAAGATGACTCAACAGTGGTGTACAAATGGCTGAACTTCCGTAACTAATTATCATGCAGCAATGATACGATACTCTCCTTCCTCTCTATTCTTTATTCAATGGTATACCTAGACCTACTACCCAACTTTGCAACTTCGAAAAAGTTATGCTTATAACTCGCGGAAAACGGCGTAATTTATGCACTTTTTCCAGTTTTCGCTCTGCAACTCCTAAACTATGCAATTTTCGACAATCAACACTTGCACAATTTTTGAAGTACATTAAATTAGTAACAATAGGTGTTTTCTTTTTGCACGTTGTGGTAGACCTAAGTCACCTCTGTCAATAACACACCATTCGTTTTATATTAACCTGAGGCAGAAATGTCTACATGACGCAAGGTACTTTAATCACGTGATGATTGTAACTTTACCTAACCCTGTGGCATTGCAAAAAGAAAACACCTAATATAAGCGCAATTTACGCTCTGTAATTTGAATGGGCACGGAGATATGGCACTTCGAATCGAATTTGACCCATTTTTTCCAAAAAGCGCAATTTATAACTTATGCACTATTCACACAATTGAGAACTTGAAACCACAGACCACTAACCAATGGTCTGTGCTTGAAACACAATGAACTGTATACTATACGTACCTGGAATGGACGGGTAAATCCATGAAAGTGAGGCAAAATTTGAAGTTAGGCAACCCGCGGTGTGGAACGTGAAATTATCTCTTTCTATCTTATTTAGATACATAAGTTGCACTCCATTTCTCACCTTTTTAAGAGAATTATTTTGATGCTATTAAAGAAATTATAGCATAAAATTGGCTTTTTATTTTTCAAAGTAAATTGTCCCTCACAAATAGAAGCTAAATAAGGAAAAAATTTTCAACGTAAAATTTTTGTTGAAAGGCAATAATAAATAACCATATCGTCCGTTTTACACAATATAAGTTCAACACAAGAAAAATCGCTACCCAATAATTATTTATTAAACTTTATTCAAGCGACGGAGAATTGACCAAACTTATTACAACGAGATTGACAAAGACAGGTTACCGTCCTCTTTTTCTGTTTGCCCCTGACACAAAAACTGATTGTTGAAATACGGCGTGGGTCCATTCTAGGTAGGTACGTATAGTATACAGTTCATTGTTGAAACATAACACTAATACCAAAGAGTACCTATCTACAAATTTGTAGATACTCTTTGCTAATACCAAAAGCAAGAGAATAGCTATTTTGGAATAATATCTTCAATTGTTCTTTTCAATGCTAACAATAGGTGTTTTCTTTTTGCACGTTGTGGTAGACTTAAGTCTGCTCTGTCAATAACACAACATTCGTTTTATAAAAATAATTTGACTCAGTTTTCAATAACCCTATTCGTTTTAAAAATTTTATATTAACCTGAAGCAGAAATGTCTACATGACGCAAGGCACTTTTATCACGTGATGATTGTAACTTTACCTAACCCTGTGACGATGCAAAAAGAAAACATCGATTGAATACTTTTACACCACCAAACTACAGAAAGGACAATATTGCTATCAATGATTTGTAACATACAGTGTGACTCATTTAGATTCGAAACACACATGTAAAATCTGAAGTTATTTACCGATTTTAACCAATTTTTTTTTAAAATGTCAAATAATGAAACATCTACTTTGGGACAAAATTTTAAATGTTTATTCCAATTTTCAGGGCATACTACGATCACTTTTTCGTACTCGGAATGGAGAATTGTTATTAGCGATTTGTTTATAAAAAAAATATCTACGCCACTGGATTCAGAATGCTTCCAAATAGCTGTCACCAAGATTTTACAAAAATATATTTATTAATAACAAAGTTATTAAAACTTAAAGTTCGAAAACTTTCTAAGCTAACAGTTACAAAACAACACCCTGTGTATCAATAGATGGCCATGGAAATTTATGTTAATAATTCTTAAATTAAACTATCAGTGGAGAAAAAAATATTTAAAGTAACGTAATATTTAATAAAAATCTATCAAAAAATTTTTTAACTAGCAGGATGTAATTGCATCTTTGAACGTAATTTTTAGTTCTGATTAACTTTTTTTAATAACAATTTTCGATATTGTCAAAAATAAAGGTAACTTCACTCTTGAACAAAATTCATATTTTTTGACAAACCGCGTATACACGACTGAAAAAATTTAATATCTGATGATTGTATTGTATTTTAAATTTTAGAACATGCAGAACTTTTTATAAAGAATAACTTTTTTTCGTAAAATTAATAATACAAAAGTTTGGAAATAGTAATCACTAAACCTTCCCCATAAGAAATTTTTTTTTTTTTTTTTTTTTCTTATGTGGAAGGTTTAGTGATTACTATTTCCAATCTTCGCGTTACCCCATTTTGTGTACTACTGGTCAACTTGATATGGATCCCAGCGAATAAAAAAGTTTCCTATATGGTGCGAACTTAAGCAGACACACTGTATTTTTGTAAAATTTTGGTGACAGCTATTTGGAAGCTTTCTGAATCCAGTGGCGTAGATATTTTTTTTATAAACAAATCGCTAATAACAATTCTCCATTCCGAGTACGAAAAAGTTATCGTAGTATGCCCTGAAAATTGGAATAAACATTTAAAATTTTGTCCCAAAGTAGATGTTTCATTATTTGACATTTTAAAAAAAAATTGGTTAAAATCGGTAAATAACTTCAGATTTTACATGTGTTTCCAATCTAAATGAGTCACACTGTATAAATAAGTACATCAACATCATACAATCAACAGAATTTTTTGAAACCTCAACTTTGATTAATACAGTAAATAATCTCAGTAATATTGATTAATTTCAGTAATCACTCTTGTAAGTACAGAACATTTATTTAATTGCCTTATTTTCCCATAAAGAAATTCCTAAAGTAAATACTTTGAACTCATGATAAAAGCATGATTAATTGAAGAATGTTTTATTACTTAATAACATTAAAAAAAAATTAAATCTTTAGTGTACCTATTATGATTAGCAGGACAAAAATTGTTTATAAATACATAGTTACAAGTTGTTACATCGTTAAGTTTTTACAAAGTGCACTTGAGGCTAACTACTTCGTCTTAAGTAGCGAGGATAAAGTGTTGTAGTTAAATTTGAGTATGGAAATTGAAAAATTTCATTTATTAATGCACAACGTGCAAACAAAACTGCATAATTTAAATTTGTGTTTCGCCGTTTGTAAACAAGGCTTTCATCGATTGTACTATAATCGAATTTCATTAAGACAATTAAAAGGATTAAATTTTACTTTCATTAGGTCACATATTTTGAGGATGATTTTAAATTAGTTTACAGCATGCGAATTAATGTAGCACGATTTAAAAATAGATTCTACAATTTACAAACCTGTGTTTGTCGGTAGACGAACACTAGGCCGTGTTACACAAGGTGAATCCAAATTATAATCGAAGGCGAAAGTGATATTCCGAACAATAAAAACGTTTTTTCTTATTAGCTTTCGATAAGCCTTCTCGCACCACTTCAAACTACGTTCTTTTAATCGTAAAGGATTTCTTTACATTTTTTATCAAGCTGTAATTTTGTCGCCGCCTCTTAGTGGTCACGTGACCGAAATTGACAGTTACAATAAAACAGCAGCTAAAATCGGCAGCCTGGCGCCGATCGTACCGTACATGCTATTTCAACTTCTTTTTTGTTATTTTCCGTCTCACGTAATAATCAGCAATAACGATAAAAACAATTTTTTTTTCATAGCAACTTGTTTTAATAGTGCAAAACACTTATAGGTCATTTAAACAGTTTCCTCGTATACAGAGCGTTTCTTTATATACACATGTACAGCTACAGAGTTTCTAAAATAAATCGTGCGAAATGAGACAAATTCCTTATTCCTATCTACGTAAATTATGGCCTAAAAAGTAAGCGGACCGTCATCATATTTATGAAATTAAAACACATTAAACTTTTAAGAACCAACTTTGGAAATTATAACATTGTCACACCAGGCAAAGTTTCACCTCCAAGAACGGTGCCACCTAATATAACGAAACCGATCTATTATGAAACGGGAATACCTCCACCTCCATTACTCTATCCGGAGATGAAAAATGAAATAGAAATTAAGAAGATGCGTACCAGCTGTAAATTGGCCGCAAACATTTTAAATGAAGTTGGAAAACTTATTCACGTAGGTACGTAAATATTTCCATCCCTTCACTTTTAAAATTAATATTGATAGGTAGGACAAACAACAGACGAATTAGATGCCATAATACATGATTTAATAATTTCAAATGATGCCTATCCCTCACCACTAAACTATAAGCATTTTCCAAAATCTGTATGTACATCTGTTAATAATGTGGCTTGTCATGGTATACCCGATGATAGACCTTTGCAGAATGGTGATATAATTAATGTAGATATTACGGTAAGTGTACATGTTTATTATTTAAAATTGAAATGGTAGAAATTAGGGTTGTTAGATATTGAAATGAAAATAAAAGATTATAAAATATTCTAAACTGTACCAGAACTATTTATTATTACATACAAGTATATTTACCTGATCCTAACACATCATCCAGACATTATGCAATATGTAATTTCAATACCATGTTAAATCCCTATGTTCGACTTTGAAACCGAACTCCCGGTATATTTTTATTAATGCAATGCCTGTTACATATTTTTTACCTATTTACAATTTTTACATGTACATTTCCCGAACTGTCGTCTTAAAAGCATACTACGACTGACAACTCCAAAGCGGCAACGGTGCTACCCTACTGATCATTCTATCCTTTTCGATGCGACGCTTCTTACTCGCTTCTGCAGACAGTGTCGTATAATGTATAGAAAAGGATAGAATAATGTACAGTAGCTAGCGCTGCTGCTGCCTTGGAATTCTCGGTCGAAATACGCTTTTAAGACGACAGTTCGGGAAATTCGTTGTTACGTCGGATATACCGTACCGAAATTATCATATAATAACTTATTTCAACGTAGAATCTTCCGCTCTACAACTTTTATACTGAAAATTTTTCGATATAATTTACCGTTTTTTAAATAATAGTGAAAGAAGCAAAATGCACATGAATTTCCACACTGTTTTATCAATTTTTCACCTTTCCCGGATGTTTTTTTTCCTGCAAATTTGGATTTAGTACCTGGCGTACTACCTAAATCTAAATATATGATTTGCAGGGGTGATTAAAAATTTCGATTTCAGCCGTTCGTTGACTGGACTATATAGTTTGACTCTTTTATTTCAGTCCAACCCTCCTACTTTTGTATGTCCCTGTCCCTTCTTATGTCTGCTCTTACTGTCACTCCCTCTTCTCTTAACATCTATAATAATAATAATAATTTCTAAACATAACGGAAGATACCGCACATCACTCAGAACCACATCACACACTTTCAACTAATACCATTCAAACACAACACTCAATCCTCCCGTCACAAATTGAAACTCTGTTACATACAACACAACATAACATTACAGAAAGTCCGTTATCAACACACAACACTTCAACAAACACTCATGTCACACATTTAACTCGTTCACATACACCCAAACGCAAACACACAATAAATTCACAATGAGCACAAAACACAAACAATACATTACCCACTCGAGTGCAACCTATGCGCCGAGCTAAACAACTAACATTTACACAATAAACATAATACTATTTCAAAACACATATTTTTTTACAGCTACTTCAAATTTATTTTATTTAGGTAAGTATTAAAACTAATCGTTACTTGATTCCGATCCGTGCGGTTAGTTAACCAGGCTTAGCCTGAGTATCGATAAGAACCAAAATACAATAATAATGTTTATTGAACTGAAAAAATCATTCAATAGGGACAAAGATCGGCATGGCTGTTTTTCACTTTTCCCTTCTCTATTTCTTCCTTCGAGTGCCCATTCCTTTTATAATACTTCTCCCTACTTTCTTGTCCGTATTTCACCTTCCCATCTTTTACCTCTTTCCAACATTCTTGTAGAATTTCACAACCCGCTCTTCATCGAATCTCTTCCTCATATTTTAGACTGCTCTTCCTCCCGCCTCTGCTCGTATCGTCTCTTACTGTATATGCGAGTGTGTCCTTGTTCCAGTCCCATCGCCCATTTCCAGTATTTCACTTGTAGCCCTTCCACCTCTTTTTGCTCCTTCCACTCCCACACTTGTCAAACAACAACTTCCTTTTCCCCTCTCTTTCTTTTATCTGTTCCCCTCCTTATTCATCAGATGTTTGATAATATATACATTATCCGGCCACCACCCTTCTTCCTTTCCTAAATTCCACCTGTCCGTTTGACCTTCCTTCTAGCACAACCACGTAACTCTTATACGCCATGCCTATAGCTCACCACTTCTTTCCTGCCTCTTCTTTTATATACAGGGTATATCAGCCGTTCTCTCCATTTTCCTTATAATCCTTCCCCCCTCCATATTTTGTTAATTACTGTCGTCATCCACTACCCTTGTATCCCATCTTCTCATGCTGCTTTGCCTTTCTTTATTCCTTCTCCTTTTTTCTTTGCCTTTCTTCTCCATTTTGCCTCTTTTCCCCTTCTAACACCTTACTAAAATATCTCTTCCATTCTCTTTCTTTAAATTCATATTTACATACCTCCTCTCCCGTTTTTATTTATTTGATCTGTTCTTCCCCTTTCTCAAAGGTTCTTCCTGTTTCTCACTTGTTTATTGTTTAATAAAGAAAAAAAATTGTTTATTGCTAATGTGTGTCAGTTTATTACCTTTCTCATTTATGTGGTCCGCATAAAATTTAATATTGTTGGGCAGTTGATAAAAAATATTGCTCATCCCCGATTTAAATGATTAAAATTACCGAATGAAACAAAATTTGTACTTTGGCAGGATTTCGATTTATGTAATGCTGTATAGTTATTATTAGGTTAGGTACTCTTACAGTCTTACCCCTAAATTGTACCATTTATATATTAAGTTGATTGACAAGTTTGGATTAATCGTATGTGAAAAATTGTAGCTTGCATAAAATTTGGATGGAATTTTTAGATACCTACCTATCTTTCTTCAAACTGTGTTATAGTCTTGCAGAATTTCTTTAATTGATGATGCCTTTCTATTTTTAATCTACACAATAATTTTGTTTCCAATATGGTTTTTCATTTTCTGATAGTTTTCCTTATCATTTAAGTTAGAAAAGCTCTGTTTAAGTGCGGCCTAGAAACCTATGTGATTGTTTTCCCCCTTAATTTTTCTATCTATGCTCCTATTTGAGGTAAAGCCCTTCTTTTTTCCTAAAGGTCCCAATAAAGATGTGATCACATTATATTGTGAAATTCTCTAGTCCCAGTAAATAGAAATAAAATTTCTTTGTCGCCCAATAAATCCCCAAAGCCCCTTCGTTGAATGCAGAATAATCCTGAATCCCCTTGCGCAGAGTCTGTAAAATAAAAGCTATTTGTTTTAAATCTTCATTTTCGAATCTGTGCACCAAATATGCTGTGATGCCATGTTTGTTACTACTGTAGGTTTATGTGGATTAAAATTAACCAATAATATATCCAGCGATAATAATTTTTTATATCACTGAAGGCTATATCACAATCTTCACTCCAATGAAATTTATTATCTCTTTTAACCATAAATATATTGCTTTCATTATTTGAACAAAAAAGCTATAGATTTCAAGTTCCACAAAAACTTGACATTTTGTCATTATATATTTTTCCAGCCCTCTTTACAGATATCCTAAGTATGTCATTACCAGTTGAAAGATCTTATCCAAATTTGTTTCATGCCTCCTCTCTGGAACAAGTGACAATGATGTCATTCAGAAAATTACTCCAGTCCCTCAAACTCTGAAACATAAGCCATCAATTACATGCTGCACCCCACTTCAAAGTACGCTGTTATATACGTGTGGCCATTGTTGCTCCTGGCGTAAAATATTTAAGCTGCAGAGAAAGGCAGTCTCTGTAGCTGTACTGCCTGATTTCAGTATGCGATCAGTGCATGGTGGGCGTATTACCGCACTACATAGTGATTTCTAACAGAATTACCTATCCTATTACTTGTTTCAGTTCAATAATAGTTATTTACGATACAAGTGTCGTAACGTATCATTTTACGATACGAGACGGCGGTTTAGTAAACGAGGCCGCAGGCCGAGTTTAATAAGCCGTCGAGTATCGTAAAATGATACCATAATAGAAGAGGGATAGTAAAACAACGTATTTGAATTTTTATTAGTTCATATTTGTGATCCCTACGCGTCTCACGATCGCCATATTTTTAATGTGGTTTATATCCATGATGTGGCATGCATGCTATTAATTGCGATTGGAACTATACTTTTGAAGATGGCGCAAACTTGCGGTATAGTTAGTCATATTAAAAATAGGTAAAAACCAGAGAAATGTTATCCCTACTACTAACGTAGTATAACATTTCTCTGGTAAAAACTTGGCTCTTTAGATCATACAGGGAATATTCCACTGGCGTGCTGTAAAACATGACCCTGCAGTCGAGATTTTTGCTTACTTGCACCATTGCATATTAAATACAATGCTTGCACTTACAAAATAACGAAATCGTTACATTACCAAATTTTTGAAGTTTTATTATGTTTATAGATGATAAAATATTATAGCAGCACCCGTACCGGTTTTATAATGTTACTATTGGTATTTATCTATCATAGTGAAATGTGGAATCTTCTATTACCTATTTACCTCCTATAATAGATGCATGGCCCCCACAAGGGGGGGACAGACAGGGTCATTTGTCCCGGGGCCCGTGATCGGAAGGGGCCCGGCGTACAGTAGGATACGATTTTTATTACTGGTTGTTGAAACGAGAAAAGAAATTTTTTATTCACTTTTATAACTAAGTAATGCATTTTTTATGAAAGAATTTGCTAATTATTAACCCCGAATAATTCAACAGAACTTAAGTAATTTAAATGTTGCTATTGTTTTGATGTGATGCTCTGTTTTTTTCTTCAAGGGGGGGTTCAAGAACTTTTTTCGATTCAATATTGACCCTGATTTCTATCGCATTGAAGGCCTCCAAAGCTCTCTTACGTCTGCCCAGTTTGGTGTTCTTCTTAGGCACCTTTCTTTCACCTGCACGCACCGATCCTGGTTTACGTTGGCCCATTCCACTGAAGAAATCTCTACGAATTTGTTTGATGAATTCCGAAATTTTCGCATAATGAGAACAATTTACGAGGAAATTTAGCCTGAAGTAAAGAGTTGTGATGGAACGACAATTTTTCCTGCTAGTACCTACGCCAAAAGTTCACTCGCCATTGGAAAAGACTCGGACTTCATTTTTTGGACAACTCGCTAGCTGTGACCACTGTATTGGTTGGATTTTTGACTTTTATATCTGAAAATCACCCAATGAACCCTCACGGCAGTTATGCCTATCGATATCGCATTGGGTATGCAATTTCTATTGTAATTTTGAAAGAATCGCAAAATATCGCAAGAAAACAGTATCTGTCACTTTGACACATCCTAGACAGCTTTAAACATTATACTTTTTGCTCAAACTAGGCATATGAGCCGTAGCATGTTCTTAGGGTCATTTTGAGACATAAAACTCCATGATCGGAGCAAAACTATGGTGAGAGCAAGTTCTCCAGAAATGCATGCCAAAATCCAATTTTAACATGGCGTTTATATGGGAGTGTGATTATAAAATTTTGGTTACTTAGGACAATTGAACCCCTCCTTTTTCTCGCAAAATCGACGACTCTCGGGAAAATTCTCGGCCTTTCGTGAAACTTCTCCTTTCGCCCTTCAGCAGTGGGGACTATATTTTTCAGCTGCTGTTGCTACGGGAAGATCGTGTGCGATCATTGTCAAAATTGGTCAATAATAGTTACGTTAACAACTCAACAATATAGCCCGAATTAAAAAATCATCTTGTTAGAAGCCCCCCCCCCCCCCCCTCAAGTAGTTAAGATATTATCTGGGGGCCCGCGAAAAATCGTGACCCCGGGGCCCGGTTCGGGATGTGGGGGCCATGAATAGATGACAGAATCACTTGTCTTAAGTCTTAATTACCAAAATGCATATTATAATAAGTTGACCTCATCCCTCTACTCCGTAAAATAAACAAATGCACCCTAAATAAATACCATTTTTTTATCTATGTTTTTGTATATGCAGTATGCATCCAAATAGGTATTGAAATCGATGTAATAACTATTTCCCGCGGATTTGTTATTCGTTTGTTTGATGCAAAATATCCTCCCATTTTCGTAAATAGGTACGCGATTCCTGCATTGGCATTGCACAATAAAATAAGCATCCTCAGTGACAAACCGCGAGAAGTTTTGTATGCTGCTCTTGGATTAAATGTCAATAAATTATGAATTAAGCTTTGGATGGATTATAGTCGTAAATATGACATTGTCGGGCCGTCGGGGTTGCCAAGATTTGGGAGAATTGCGACGGAGGGATACCTCCGCAAAATACGCTATAGTTTTAATGATAAGAAGAATTTTTTCCAACTGAAAGCTTCCTATAGCATTTTATTTTTCGGAAAAGGGCGTGAATAGCAAATCACTGCAACAAATCATAAAAAGCAATTTAGCGCATTTGGAGAAAATTGGTTTTAGTTTTACCGTGATGGGAGTAGTTTATAGTTTATAGTGACCAGTCTACCACAAACCAAAAGATGTTTACTTAGGGATATAAAATGAACCAACATTTACATTCGCGAATAAAAAAACATTTTGCCTTTTTGACGCTTCACATTTGATAAAAAGTGTTCGAAACAATATTTCCTTCGAATATATAAGATAAATATACCAGTTGGATAAAACAAACAGAATTGGCAGGGCGTTACTCGTTCAACACACTGCCATAATATGAATCCTAATTCATTCCAATAAATTAGCGTAAAATTGGTCACTCTGGTGTTATGTTATAGTGTGTCCAGTGCACTGAAAATTACCGTTAAGAACCAAAAACAGCACTGCCCACTGCCCATTTTGTCGAAGGAATGGATAATTTGGTTGATGTCTTAAACAGCAGGGCAATTTATTCTACCACACCATGTAACTATTCTTTAAGCGATAGCGGCATAGCAGTAGGTCAAGCATTCAAAAAGGACTTTGACATGTCTAGCACTCTAACTAAAATTAATTGAAAATCTAACGAAGCATATCTAGAGCACCCCCCTTTGATGGCATTTTGCAAACTGTTAACGGAGTGACTCAAATGTTTGCCAAACCTAAAAAGTATAATGGTCGGGGACATGAAGAAATACGTTTCCTTATTACTGGTGGACTAAACCAGAACAGTCTCGAACATTTCGCTGCCCGAACGGCATTTTGTTTATGTTGGTGCTTGGAATGTACGCAGGCATCTATAAATATAAAATAAAAAATATTTAATGGTAATTTTTTTTTGTAAATTAGGTTTTGTCTCATAGGCGGGGAACCTTCGGCCTCCGTAAGTTTCTTGTGGCCTTTAAAAAGTATCTTGTATTTTTATAAAGGTTGCATTTATGCCTCATGCGGCTTTCTTTATTACTGCCTAATTTAAATATTGCATGCAATGGTAAAAAAGTTCCCTACGTACAGTTCGTATTAAATGCAACTATTCATTTATGTTTATTAATTTATAAAAACCACCATTTGATTGACTTAGAATGGGCGGCAAATTGGAGACCGTCCCGAGCGGCAAAAATTCTAGGTACGCCACTGAACGACACACCCAATTACAAAAAGTAAAAAACACGCTTCCTTCATTTTATGAAACGTCATGATACGTACACATCACCCTCATCCCTCTGTCGGGTGGAGCGGGGGTGAGTTTTGAAAACTTAAATAGGAACACCTATTTTTTATTGCGCTTTTTTCACTCCCAACTGCAACCCCTTTTTTGGGGCGGAAAGGGAGAGAAAAACGATATTTTTTTATTTTTTTTCCTCCAACATTTTTTCGTGATTTACAAATTGTCCGTCAGTGATCAAAAAGTGGAGAGGGTAATACTTGAAAATCGACGAGTGCGAATTTATCCTTGATATCAGAAAGACCACTACATATTGACAAGATTGTGACAGAACATTATCATTATCACAAGATTGGTCCCCATAAGATCAGAAACGGTAACGACAAGCGGCCTGTGAATTCAATTGTCACTGGCGGCGAAATCTGAGTCCATTGTACGACACCAGAAGCAAAAGAACAGTCCCGTCAGTGGCAGCATTCAGGATCGCCGAATCCGCGAAGGTTTAAACAAACATTGTCTGCCGGAAAAGCGATGGCGACTGTGTTTTGCGATAGGAAAGGGGCTTTCCAACAATGTAGTAATCCAAGCAAATAGACGTGTTTATCGGGGGTAAATACATAAGATGTTGATTTTTTATCGATAAAATTGCTTTTTACACGAAAATTTTATTACCATGGTTACAAACTCGAGAATCAACACCTTATTCGAGAGTTTTTACCAAATGGTAATCAAATTTGAGTTCCTTAAAAAGCAATTTTATCGAAAGAAAAAAATTAACATCGAATGTATTTTAGGGAGATTAATGCACGACTTGTAGTAGATATTTCAAAAAAATTTTTGTCGTTTGACGAATTGCGCCAAAGCCTGCTAAATTTCGAGTTTATAGTTAAATAAAAAGCAATGAAAGTACTGTTCTAAAATGTACGTAAGAGAGAGATGATGAAACAATGTAAAAATTTTTATCACTTATTAAAAATGTACCTAGCTTTTTATCGATTATTGGTAATTCAAGTATGCTATGTGATTGGTCGTTTTAAACGAAATTCATTAATTTCATTGGTTTATTTTTCTAGTGTATTAATCTTTGAAAAAAAATTGTAGACCTTATTTTACGGATAACCCTCGTATATTCCGAAGTTATTCCACCTCGTTACAGAGGTACCTAATTGTACTTATTTAAATGTAAATAAGGGTATAAATTCCTTATTATATTTTTTTGTATAAATATGTGATTCAATCTGTGGTGGTAGTTATGAATTTAAACGTTTGTGTTTCTCTTTCTTGCATCATCCTGTATTTCTTAGGTTTTGTAGTAGAAGCCGATTGGGATGTAAAGAACCTGTCACGTGATCTTTACTTTGTAAGAAACTAATAAATATGTAGCTGTACAACTTAAAATATCATTAAAAATTGTACAAACATAAAGATTGAATAGTTGTAAATGCAATTAAGTGCAATTGCACCTTTGAGCGGAAATAATAAGCTGACTATGTATTTTAATTTTCATTCCTTGTAGAGATCACGTGACAGATTCTTTACATCTCAATCGGCTTCTACTACCGAGATAATTACATTTTTTTAAATTTTCCATATTTTTCGGGTCTTTTCTTTTAAATTCACCTGGCTATGATTTGAATTGAATTCGATTGGTTAGGTGGTTAAGTAAGGTGCATAAATAAAAATTATAACTGGTGACAAAATGTGCAATCATGCGCCGGATGTAATAACTTAACACATACGTATTATTGCAGATAAATTACATATTTGTTATAAAAATAAAATCTTTCATTACCGCAAACAATGCATTCATTACGTCGAGGCAAAAGCCGGCAATAACGAAAACGATAAGTACGTTTACAAAATTACGCTACTCTCCTCCATTTACATTACGCTACTCTCCTCAAACGGCAGCACATTCTGTACATTATTTTCACTGGCAAAAAAATTGGCGCGAACAGGTTGTTCTACTATCCCTCTTCTATTATGATGATACGTTACGATACGAATATCGTACAACGTTTTATCTACTATTCATAAAATATTGTCCATCGAAAGAAATTTGTAAAAAATTAAAAATAATTTAGTAGACATATCTGTCATCTGTCACCTTAATAAGGCTATGTACACATGAGGGCGTTAGACGCCGCGTTTGTCAAACGTACGTTAAAGGTGGTACTGTACACATGAGAGCGGTAGACGCGCCGTTTTAGTTTATTTTTTATATATTTTTATTTTATTTACTATGATGATGTGAATTGGGCAAAAGCGCGCTGTAGAGTTATCATGTGTACAGTCCAATGCTTACTCTAATAACTCGAAGCGCAAACGCAGCGGTTGAAGAGAAAACTACTAACGCCGCGTTTTGGCGATGTTGGTTCAAAGCGTACGTTGCATGTGAACGATCCAATTTGCTTCTTGGTACTTAACTAACGTACGTTTGACAAACGCGGCGTCTAACGCCCTCATGTGTACATAGCCTAAATGAGTGCAGTAAAATAGTTCATTACGATACTCATTTGAGTGTCGTAATGTTGAACTTTATATATGAATAGTAGATAAAGCGATATTACATACTTTTATAGATGAAATAAAATATTCAATTTTACTGAGAGTTAACACAACAAAAAATCAAAAACTAACTGCATGCTGTTTTAATCGCGTTATCGTTATTGTTACTGTATAGGGACAAATAACAGGGTAGGCTGTCTATCTCGAGCAGCCGCCACTGCTATTGTATATTTACTTGGCAAGTACTTACTAAGTTAAACAGTAAACAGGAAGAGAAATAATTGTAATTCAAATTTAAAAAATCAAATACGAAATTCGTGTAAATTAAAACAAAAAAGTGGTGGCTGAAGAGGAAAATTAAAATTGACTGGGATAACATCTTTCTTCTGCATTTCTACACAGATGTGAATGAAAGAAAAACAAAAAATTGTTTTAGGTGTTCCTAGACAATTATCATGGAGATTGTTCAAAGACATTTATGGTTGGCAAAGTGGATAAAGAAGGCTGTCATTTATTAGAAGCAACAGAAACATGTTTGGCTGCCGGAATTGAAGTTTGTAAACCAGGTGAATCTTTTTCTTCCATTGGATCAGCCATTCAAAAAAAGGCCAAAGAACTTAAGTTTTCAGTAGTACCAGCATTTATTGGTCATGGAATTGGAAAATATTTTCATGGGCCACCAGACATATACCATGTTAGTAAGTAGCAAAACAGATTGTCGGAATGAGATGGCGAAATATTTTTAGGAAATAACTACGTTGGAGTAATGGACGTCGGAATGACATTTACAATAGAACCAATTTTATCTCAAGGAACAAAAGAAATACTTGTACTCGAAGATAATTGGACTGCAGTAACATTTGATAATTCAAGAACTGCCCAGTTTGAACACACCATTCTTATTACACCAAAAGGCTGTGAAATTTTAACATTACCTGATTAGCATATGTGCAAACTTCCTATTGTAATTTAATATATAAAAATTAATGTTTATTTGTTCGTATTTTATGTTGCTGCCATACCCCTTGTACGTTTGTGATAAAATTTGTCAACTTAATGCTTAACCTTGCGCAACAGCCATAGTACAATTATCTTAAAGTAGGTGTCGCACATGCCACCAATTTAAATTTTAACCATCAAATTTCACAAACTAAGTTCACAATGACTGCAACTGTGTGTTACCAATTTTAATGTTTTTTTCTTACCGTTGTAATTAGTGTGCACCTCAATTTTTATTGTCGCTTCAGCCGTCACACAACATATAACTCATTCAATTTACTTTGTTTATGTATGCATTATCATTTTTAGTGGCAATATGCACAATTATGAACGAGCAGTTGGATGATTAAGTACTTATGCCCCTTTTCACCATACAAATTAAGGCATGGTTAGTGGTTAAAGTTAGGCAGAACGTAAATGCCATGGCAACGATTATTGAGGCCTCAGGTTGCTTTGGTATTTAAGCTGTAGTTAACTATTATAAGCATGCCTTAATTTGTATGGTGAAAACAGGCATTAGTTTTAATATTTTTTCATGCACAAAATTAGAAATGATTAAATATACCCTTCACTTATGATATAGTGAAGTACTGCACTTATTTTTATTAAGGTGTAATTAAGACAAATTCAACTTTTTGTTCAATAAGAATTTCTTTTCTTATAAATGGTACTATTTACAATTTAAATTTCTATCTTTAAAATGGTAAGTATAAATCTGTACACGATCCATTGTCCACATTTCATTTATACAGAGGCTCTAAATTTTTTACATATTAATAGTGGACAAAATGTGAAACCATATAGTATATACAGATATCTACACACAAAATGTCATAATATATAAAATGGAATGTCACTTTTCTAGAATCTTTTTACATGAGAAATGATTATATACATTTCACATAAATGCTGACATATCTTGTAATACAATATACTTTTTTACATTTCTTCAACATAAAAAATATATTTTGTACTTTTTTAATATTTTTCAACAGATGCCTGAGTTGTAAAGTATTGCGATGTTTTCACGAATATACGAAAAAAATTAAACACGGAATTACATTTTTGGCAAAAAAAATAAAGACGACACTACCACAACCATAAACAAATAATAACAATTACATATATTCCTGAGGTACTTTTTTCAATCACAAACAAAAAATTGATATGCCAACATTCAATTAGAATAAAAATGGTTTAAACAAACAGTATTCACTTTCCTTTTGTTGAATGAAAACACATTTAAAGGAGAATAAAAAACACAAACTACGCTAGACTATAAATAATAGAAAAAAAAAACAAAGATCAACAAAGTATTTTTGTGTTTACAACTACAATTCTTAGACATAAAATCAAAACCGTGCAGCAATTAACAATCTAACAATATGAAACTGAAATACTGGCTACAGGGTTTTTTTTTTTTTGAGAAAATGAGTTACAAAAAACATGGAAATCTGATGGATAAAATATCATTTTCATTAGATGTAGCTTATGAGTAAGTATAGGAATACTGAATCTACAATAAATTAACAGGATGTTTCACAACTGCCACTGTACTTTTTCTTAGGATTCTATTTGTGCTTGTTCTAGTAAACTGTTAACCAAATTTTGGAAAATGGAAGTCAAATTTTTTTTGTAAAATACTCAATTGGTCGTTGTGAAACAGACTCTTGTGTAGTACTTTATAAACAAATTTCTGCTAGAAATGTGGTTAAAACTGATACTAAGTTATATTACATTTTTAAATGATAATAGGAAAATCACCGTGCAGATTAAAACATTTGTCTTCATTATAGGACTCACATACAGCATTTGTTGTTCACGAAATTGTTAACTTGATGATTGCTTCTTACAAATGTAACATGATTTTACATCAAAAATTGAAATTTTAAAGTTTAACAAACTGTACTAAAACAAATTTGGTTTGCAACTTAAAAAATAAAATGTATCACTGTGTTATTTTATGCACTTAAAAGTAAGTTAAAGCACCTGGCGATAGCCTCATTGTACAAAATTAAAACAACACAAACCTTCACATATTATTACTAAACAGTAACTTAAAAGTCGTAACTATTAAAATTACTTATAAGTTTAAACAAAAGATAAATTAATGAGATTACAACGGGTACCCAGAGATCGGCCGAAGAATTTTTAAGTTTTAATAAATATAACGTCAATAAAAACAATAAGTTTTTTGCACTTTAACTTTAGGAAGGTTTAAGACGATTCTTCACAAAGCCTTTCAACACGATAACGATTATACGGTGAATATGGAGAACGGGACAGATCATTATTACTTACAACTCGTGTCCGATTAGGCACTACACCCTCAGAGCGACCCATGAGCCAATCTGTACACTGTTTATATTGTGAATCACTAACATTAGCCGATGTCCAGCGTTTCAACCACGATCGAAAACGAATTCCAAGGCGTTTGGTTACCGACGGATGTGACTATGAAATAAACTTTTGATTAGTACCATATGAAGTAATGCATTACACCTCGTAGTATCATGAAAAGTATTTTTTTGATAAGGATCACATCTATTTTCTCTCTTTCCTTCCATGGAAGAAGAGATGTAGAGATAAAAATTTTAAATAACTACTCATATATACGATATTTAATAATTATATTGTTATTATTATATTATTTAATAATTAGTTGCAACACCCGAAAATGACAGAACTCATTTAATTAGTTAACATTTTTGGTTTATTGTAAAATTATTTTCTATTTTATGAAACAACAAAATGACGACCGATCAAAAATTTCAAAACAAAGTAGGTTTGCTGCCATTAAGCAAGAAAAATACAACAACAAGGGAGGGATTAAATTCGATTGTCAAAATGGTCGCCATTCGCAGCAATGGAAGCCCGGCAACATGTTTTAATATTAGAAGAGACACTTGCTGCCTGCTCTATTATATCTGCTGCAGTTACTATTCCAGCCACCACTTCCAAGTTGGTGTTTGCTACAGTGACTTTATACTGATAGTGTGGCAATGAGCACCATGTTTCCTCCAGATTTGAATGTATGAATGTAGCAGCAAATGGACTATGGAGAAAATAAAAAATCGAATATTTCGGATGATAACTCATGTTATTGAAAGAATGCAACATTTCATGTTGTAAATTACAGTAAAATAGATATATTGTATGAAGCAAAATGACGAAAAACATGTGCAAAAATAATCCTTGTTAGGGGAGTTAGATTGGAGTTCCGGGCTTCTCCCAATCCACTTATTCGGATATTCTCTATTTAGTAGTGCTATGAGTTCTCGGGTTGTGTGAGGCGGTGCTCCATCATGTCGAAACCAAAGTCTTTGTCTGATGTTTAGCGGTAAGTGATAAAGAAGCTCGGGCAGACATTATGTAAGACAGTAAAATAATTTTCCCTACTATTCCACCTCACACATTTACTGAAAAACGTCGTTGATGAATAAATGTTGCTTGAGGATTTTTTTCATACCACAGGTGATTATTGCAGGAATTAAATACATCGTCCCTCGTGGAAACAAACTTTATCTGTAAACAAAATACTTTTCAAAATGTCTCCGAAGATTGCAACATTCAAGAAACCAACGACAATCTTGGCTGGAAGTCCCCAGGTAGCAAAGCTTGCACTTCTTGTCTAGAAAATGGAGGAGACCTTCATTTACTATTACTCTCGTGCTACAGCTGCTTCAAATAGAGTTCGATGTAATCTATTGGAATTCCCCCCAATTGTTCAATGGAAACTTCAAGTCTCTGACAAACGTCTGCATATTCTTCTCTTCTCCGATAAATTCTATGAACTTCTTGTGTATTTCTCCTTGCCTCTTCAAAAACCCAAAGTATATCAAGAAGTTCAGCGTTTTGATAATTATGCATTTTTATCCACAAATTAAGCAAATAACTTTTCAAGATGAGGCAGTAAATAACACTTTTTTTAAACAAAGATATTTTTAAAGAACAAGATCAAAAAGTATTTAAATTTGAACTTACAAACGAGAGAACATGTGCCTCGAATTTGAAGTACGTGTTTATTATTCGGCCTTTGTTTCATTGTTTAATGGAAGCAAGACTACTTTGTTTTAAATGATTGTTAAAATTGATTTTGTAATTCAATTTAAATGAAAACTTTTTTTGGGTAATCGAAAAAAATGTTTCAGAAAAATGTTGTAGTAGATAGTTTTAAGGATTTTATGTTTTATTTTCAAAAATCGATCGAGCGGTTTTCAAAATATCTCGTTTTGAAATTTTTCGTGCGTCTCCATTTTGTTCTCATAAAATAGGTAATAATTGTAATTACAAATGTTTTAGAAAACCGAAAGCAAATGCTGACAGTTTTTCTATTCTTTAATATTCCTTTAAAATAAGGGGGTAATGACGTTTTTCGAAAAACAAAAAAACCCCAATAACTGAACTGGGGTTCCAAATCAAAAATTTGAACTAAGAAAAATTATTTCTTTCAATGAGTTCTAACTGCTGTTTTCGGGTGTTATAAGTAAGTATTAACACCATGTATACACTGTGTCCAAGATAAGGAGGGCCACTATGGGGATTTCGGAAACGGTAAGAGATAGAGTTTCGGTTAAATGGGAGAAAAGTTGAGCAATTTTGAGTTTAGTAAAATGAAATTTTTAAACTGACTAAATTCCGAACCCTTCCGAAGTTATGCGACAAAAAGCAAATTTTCGGGATTTCGTTTTTGACAAATTGTTACTTTGTCATTGATGTTAACTAAAAAGTAACAGAACCTTCTACAGGTACTTTTTAACGTTCTTTAACATGCCATACAGCAAATTAGAATCCGACGTTTCGTTTTCGAGTAACCATCATCAACTTTATTTTTTTAAATACGGTCCTGATTTATTTATGTACAATATTAGAAGAGCTTTTTATTCTGCATTCAAGCATGTATCACACTTTATGGTTTAATTGCGATTTTATAATTCTTTTACTATTGTACTTAAATTTACTAGATTCTACTTTGGAAGATGCTCTTGATATTTTACCCTAAGCCGTAATGCGCAATTGTTGGTTTCAGCAGGATGGTGCACTTGCGCACATTTCACGGGTGGCTAAGGATTACCTTTCAAATAGGTTTGCCGAAAGAGTTTTAAGTACCAATTTTGAAACACCCTGGCCAGCTCGTTCTTCCGAAATAACCCCGCTAGATTTTTTCTTTGGGGGTACATAAGAAATTATGTTTACAAAGATACCTTTGGAATAGAAGAAGAACTCCGAAAGTTTGCACTTAACATATTCCAAACTGCAACACCTGCAATGTTAAAGAATGCTTTGGATTCTACAGTTAGAAGATGGTATTGACGATTGGAGAACGAAGGAGGGCTTTGCGAGCATTTATTATAATTTTTTTCTAATTATTGATATGTGTCATGTTTAAATTTTCATTTCATCAAATGTTTTCTGTTCATTTATGATGTGTTGTTGATTGTTTGTAATTATGTACTTTGTTAGAAAATTTGTGTTCAAAATTGAAAATTCTGTGTCATTTCATTAATTTGATGAGGAAAGCACAGTTAGCAAAAGTCCATTTATAAATAAAATTCAGTTTGAATGTTATTGAGGGAGGATACAGGTTCGTACTTAGCATTTTTTCCGCTAATCGTAAAGTAAGTATAAAATCGCAATTAAACCATAAAGTGTGATACATGCTTGAATGCAGAATAAAAAGCTCTTCTAATATTGTGCATAAATAAATGAGGACCGTATTTAAAAAAATAAAGTTGATGATGGTTACTCGAAAACGAAACGTCGGATTCCAATTTGCTGTATGCCATGTTAAAGAACGTTAAAAAGTACCTGTAGAAGGTTCTTTTACTTTTTAGTTAACATCAACGACAAAGTAACAATTTGTCAAAAACGAAATCCTGAAAATTCGCTTTTTGTCGCATAACTTTGGAACGGTTCGGAATTTCGTCAGTTTAAAAATTTCATTGTACTAAACTCAAAATTGCCCAACTTTTCTCCCATTTAACCGAAACTCTATCTCTTACCGTTTCCGAAATCCCCATAGTGGCCCTCCTTATCTTGGACACAGTGTATATTAATGTATAGTCAAAAATAATATTTGGAAAACCTATGATGCTGTTATCCCTTTACAAGAGACATTCTTTAAACAAGTTTTCACTAATAAAGTGTGGGAAAATACTACATTGAAATAAAAGCGAATAACGATGCTATTGATTTCTTGCATTAGACTTTTTTACATCAAATGCAAGAAATTTGCCTCATTGGCAAATAGTGAGTATTTGAAATTGTAATAATCTTTTATGTAAAATAGGGTCAAATTACAATCATTTCTTCTGCTACAATGGGGTAATGCCAAGGATGATGTGTCACAATTATTTACTGCTGAAGTTTGTAGTAAGAAAAACCCTATCGAAATAATTTTCATGACACAATTGTAATTATAATCTACATTTATTTAATCTCTACGGGATTGCTAATAATGTATTTATAAGACTTACCTTTCTGGCTTTTTTAAAGGCACAATGTTTATACAAATAACTATCTTTATTCACAGTGAACATCATTTTTGAATCGCCTGAATTAAATTTACACTGCGTTTCATCGGAAACATCATAACCAGGATGCTTGGTTTGATTCCTTTCAGGTAGCGACCTCTCATTTAATTTCTTTTCTAATTCATCTAAAGGACTAATATCTTTCGAAATCGATTCATTACTGCCACTACCTGAAGCTTCCTCTGGACCATTTTGCTCCAACCTCTTATTTTGGTCAGACTTTCTAGATTCTTGCTTCTCTTCAAGTTGATCTCGAACCCTATCATTGCAGGAATCAAATTTTAATCTAATACGCAGATTTCGATTTAAATAGACAGGTGACCGAGGAATTTTGCTATCTATATTTGAACAGTTTGCGTAACGTTCTTTATAAGAGCTCCATTTTTTTGCATCTTCAGCTTTCTTAGGATCTTCCGGTTCTGTATCTAATAGTTCTATAGTCATTTTGCAGTCTTGCTTGTAAATAAATATTT
Organism: Pyrocoelia pectoralis; assembly: GCA_036250285.1. Lineage (NCBI taxonomy): Eukaryota > Metazoa > Arthropoda > Insecta > Coleoptera > Lampyridae > Pyrocoelia > Pyrocoelia pectoralis. The sequence goes on along the minus strand of CM070075.1, from coordinate 76,086,952 downwards.
TGAAACAATTTTCATCTTGTACGGCATTTTCCGCCTGCCGCTGGTACGCCAACTCAAAATGTGTCCTTCGATGAGCCGTTGCACAAAGACCGCCGGCTGCTCCGTGCTTTTGTTCTTTTTGGAATAGCTCCATACAAGCTATTGCAGTACGTTCAGTTACACAATGCTGAAGTTGTCGAACCGCATACTGCACAACTTTATCAAAAGTAAATGCAATATATGCATGGATGCCAAACATTTCTCGCAATGTATCTTCATACGCGTTAGAATCCATATTCCCATCTAATAAGTTTTTGACCATATCTAAGAAAGCTGGATAATAATCTTCTACTTCTATTTGCGGTTTTGGTTTTAATCTTAGAGCAACGGCGGTACTTTCTTTCCTATTTATCCTTTCTTTTAGTTCTTCACTTGCCAAAATAAGCGCACGATCATACATTTTCGCTAAACGTTCACATAAGATTGCGTGTAGCCTCAGAAATATATACCAATTATTGTTCGACATAAAAAGTGCGTAAGCTTCGTCCTGAAAACAAAAAATTTTATTACAGTGGGAGTCACAAATGCATTAAAATTATTGATATCATAATTACATTTAATAACGATAATGTAGTTTTAAGATATTTAATAGGCAGTCAAAATATTTGCTTTCATAATACACAAGCAGAAAATGATCGAATGATAACACTGGTCGACAGTGATCTTTTCTTTGGGACTTTTTTGACTATATTCACATCTGGCAATAACGCCTGAAAGCTTATGAATAGAGCTACATTTCCTATACACTGACCTTGGTATCTTGATCAAAACCCTATTACAAATCAAATTTTACGTAAAAGCAATACGCCAGATATGCGCATTTCTTAATTATTTTGTGGACTGTTTCGGCTATAAAAATAGAAAAACACCACATAATTCAAAAAATGACAATCACGCCCAAAAACTTACAGAGCTACATTTTCTATATAACTGAACAGTATATCACTTGGTTTCAATTATGTGGTGCTGTTATAATTATATTTTTACACTAACAAGGCTTGAAAAAATACAAACTTCGTTATTGCTTCAAACCAAAATTACTTTCTAAAAGATTTCTAATAAAGTGACCAAGATCTACAATATAAAAATTGAAGCCCTTTCATAGACTTTCAGATGTGCAAAACTAATTTTATCTAGCGTTCCATCTTTATAGTCGAAATAATCCCCAAAATTATTAAAAAACGCAATTTTTCGTTTTTTCCACATAAACATTAATTCTTCATAGGGATCTGATCAAGTTACAAAGGTCAGCTGTACAGCAAAGTAACTCTATTCATAATCGTTCAGACGTTATAACCAGATTTCAATTATATGGCGCTGTTTCCATTTTATGGTCAAAAATAGTAAAAGAAACCGTTTTTTAAGTCTCCTGGGAACAAAAACAAAGTGTTGAGGGTATAACCACAACTAGCACTGTTTGACACCTAAAGAAAATCGAAAAATGTCCGTTTCAAAGACAGAAAAAATGAAATTTTGTTGAGCAATTTAATTAATCTACGAAAATAGAAGTTAAATGGGATGTGCCCGAGTGCAGTATTTAATTGTAAAATCAGGATAATAATTATGTATTTTTTAACCAGCTAAAGGTTTTTTGGTATGGGTTGGTTGAAAAGTAATGAAAATGACACCCATTATCCAGTAGAAGAATCAAAATTTATACTCCATTTTAATGTCATCTTTCATTTGAACACACAAAAAAAATTTATTTCGATTAATTGAGTTTGGATCTACCACCATGAACCTAAACTGAAACAAGAACAGTGGACTGAAGATGGTTGTTCAGCACCAAAACATCGGCAAAAAAGGTTATGGCATCAGTTTTTTGGGACGCAAAAGGGGTTTTGTGATTGATTAACTTTGAATATTATTGCAACCTTTTGGATAAGTTGAATAAAAAAATTCGCGATAAAAAGACCTGCTTTACAGAAGAAAAAAATCTGAGTAAATTCCAGTTTTTCTGTTGTTTTTCAACAATTCTAGTGTGGGATTGTGTTGAAAGTGCAAGATGAGAAAGAAAAATAATAATTACCAAGCAAAAATCCGCATATTTTAGGTACCCTATTTTTTCAGAGGCAAAATTACATTAACAAGTGCGCAAATTACGCGAGTAAATATGGTAATTGTGATTTTTAATAGTCAATGTATGAAAAATGAGGGAGAAATTTGCAAAATGGCTAAACACAAAAGTTATTAGGTAGTTTAATAACAAAAAATTAGTTTTAATAACTTCAATTAAAATTAAAACCTATTTCAACAATTAATTTATTTCTACTGATTTGAATTAAATTTACATAATTTAAGGCAATTTTTACTGTTTTCTTTATAAATTTTAATTACCCAGCAATCTACTTTTTGTTTTGAACCTGAATTGTAAGCATGCAGCTCCCTCAGACACTGTGGTGTCACTGCACGACATGCAGTTATTTTAACTCTCAACTCTTAGTTACCTTAAAATGTGTTGTTTTATGCACTTTCAAAATGTATGCCGATCTTTAGAAAATGATTCGAACAATGCCATCATCAAATGAATGATGTAGGTACAACAAAAAATTTACTTTAAAGAAATATTGATAGGTTTACATTCAAACTATATACTGTAAAAAAAATGTTTGCAGCATTTTGATCATGAATTTATTTAAAAATTCACAATGAACGAAGAAGCATTTATTCTTGCATCTACACTTATTCAAATTCATGATAATCAACATAAATTTGATTACATCAAAGATGCTGTATTAACAATACGGATATAACTTACTAGGTGAGATGTTTGGGCATGTAAAGGAACTTTTACATCTTCATCTTTAATGTCGGCATCGATAAAACATTTGTCAGAAGCTTCTCCATCAGAATGTGCGCGAGCAGGCGATTTTCCTGGGCTTGTACCCTCCACTTTTGGTTTTACATCTGTCAAACTTGAATTGCTATTAGGGCTTTCATCACCTGCCTCTTCTTTTTCATCTATAAACAAATATATTAATAAAGTAAATAAATGTAATTTCGTAACTTGTACCATCATCCTCCCTCTCATCATCACTAAGTTGCTGCCTTGGATGGAAAAATAAATCGGGGACAAATTGCCTTAAAATATGCTTAATTCTACGTTTTTCGCCTTTTTGTATTCCTGTTTGTCTCTTAACATGGTGTATAAGTAAATTAGCGGCATCGTCCAAAATAGTACGATCTCTATATGGAATTACTAAGTGTGGTCCAACTATTGGCTCGCAGGTACCTTCCTCATTTTGCTCGTGCCTCTACAATCAATGATTGTTATTAAAAAAAGCAAATCTAAACTTGTATGTATAACAAACCTCATCAAAAAGAGTTTCAATTTCATTAAATAAACTTTTTGATCTTAATGCCTTCACATCATTTTGCTTGAAATTAATGCCTTGATGATCCAGACTTTTTAAATAATACTTTTCATTTTGCTCTTTCCATATTTTATTAAAGCCCTTCTGAGCTTCTCTCCACTCTTCTTCTTTTGCTTTTAACCTTCTCAAAACAACCGGTACAGCAATAGCGGGATTTCTTTTTAAACCGTCAATAATATCTTGCGCCTTATCTCCATAAATACGTTTCAGTGCTCTTTGATGCAAAATGGGTGAATTGCCACCTAAACAATCGTCAAGGCGAAATCTTGATATTTCATCTGGACTCATTCGACCCAACTTCTTTTGAACCCCTTCCAGCACTCTAATAGTAGATGCATTGGTTTCAATTACAACGTCCAACTCAAACCTTTCATCTTCACACCTGTACATATATTCTTCATACTGTGTTTTTCTTGAGCTAACAAATGTACTATCTTCTGACCAAGTTGGAAAAGAAACCCACTGATCGTTTAACACTTCTTTACAGAGTTGTGTACGACCAGAACACTTCTGCGGTTCCTGTATGAATGTCTTAATTAATAAACTAAAAATATAGCGCAAAAATAATTAATACCTGTGAAGGGGGTATGATACAGTAACTGGCACCCAGACGTTTAGCGGTGGCAAGATCAATATCTACGGCATGTTCTCCTTGCGGTCTCTCAACTCTAGTCACATTATATGGCACAGGTTCATTCTCACTCTGTCCCAGGAAGTCACGAAGCCACCTTAACAATTCGGGAAATTTTCCTAAAAATGGAGTCACAAGTTGGATCAATTCACTTTTTGAAACAATTTCTTGATTAAATAATGTCAAACATCTCAGAAAATTATTGTAAACATCTGGCATTCGAAGAGCTTTCCTAACTTTATCGAAAAAAGCAAAATCGTTAAGTGTTCCATGTTTGGAGGCTTCTGTGAAGGTAATATCTCGACAAGATGAAGACATCTTATGTTTCTTAGGTGGTGGTGCATCCCTATGTATCAGGCTGGGATATGGAGGCGACCTTTTAATTTGACTCGAAATATGGCTGGGTTTGTGCGAAATATGGCGTTCTAATAAATGATCACGAAAGGGCTGCTTTGTAGGCTGTTTCTTATTAATACTTGATACGTGATCAGATAATGGTGGCGGTGACGTATGATTTGTTGCATCTGGCAGAAACTGTCCAAATTCTGCCAACAGATCACTTTGATTTTCGAACAATTTTGCAACCTGGCTATAAACCTCCTGTTCAGTAAGATGTTTACCGGGGCCACCACCTGCTGATGTTTCCTTTAATGTGCGCTGCTCTTTCTGGTAGGTGTGCAAAATTTCCAAGAAACGTTTGTATTTTTCCGGCTGTCCCTGGAAACGATTCTGTAATAAAAAGAAGTGAAAAATGTTAATTTGAATGAATGTTTGCATGAACGTTCAGTACAACTGAGAATGTTTTAATTTATGTCACATTAAAGTACACAGACGAAACAAACAAAACTTATAAAAGTAAACTATTAGTTATGATAAAAAATCACTGTGCCTTATCAGTCACCACAAAAATGAGATCATAAATCAGCATACAGTTAACGATTTAAGCAATAAACATACAGAACAAATGAGGAAAGTTGTAGATGAAATGTATTTGATATGTGGGCAATTATTACACTCCGCTTATATTGCCTATATTCCACTTGTACCACAAATATATACTTGTAGTAGATTAAGTTAAGGAAACCATAGTTGAAACATGTTATAATCCTAGTATTAGATACGATTACAAGGTATAATGCACAACTATTCATTAGGTACTCACAAAAGATTTGACATGAATAGATTTGTTTTTTCAAAACTGTCAAGGTGGTATTTTACCACAATGAGCAAACAGCAGTCCCATATTGATCAAACTTAAATAATGCACTACTATAAATTTTATTTCAAACTGTGATTCACTAATAAATTTAAACACAATTAATCTTGATACTGTACTGCTACCATTTGACGTTTCACTTTTGTGCACCTCAAAAAATTGTTATTTTTCAAAAATTCTTATAGGTACTGAATTCCAAATGAAAACTAGAAGAAAATTAAAAGGTTTTTACTTTCTATCAGTAATTTTGTTTATTTATATATTTGTTTTTATGTGGGAGATTCTCTAAAGCGCAATGAGAAAGTAAAAATATAAATGCTTACTTAAAATTTTTCAATCATAAGGAGAAAAAACTTATTTCTCAAGATATTTAATATCAGCAAAATTGATAACAATTATTTACTAACTTACTTAAAAAATTTCACAACTTTTTATAATTATCGGATATATAATTTTATTTACTTACATGTGAGTTTATAATATTTAAATTCCAAGTCCTAGGTTTATTACAACTTTGACTGCCAATTTCGATTGGTTTATTTTTAAAAGAAAATTCATCAATATGTTCACATTTAAAGTGGATTAGATGGCTGCCACAATGGTGACAAACAAAATAAAGATCATTGTGCAGGATTGCAATTACACATGTATCTAGATTTCATTATGAAAATTTGGTTTCTAGTGTATTTTTCGTAATGGTTATAAAATAAAAATGTGTACTATTATTGGTGAAATTGGTTCCAAAAAATATTTTGTTCGACTCACTGACATACTCAACTATACCAATATTAAATCACAAAATTGCAAGCAGATTTAAACATTACAATGTTAAATGTTTAAATTTAAAAAAATCTTTACACTTTGTAATTATAGAATATTTATAACATCACTAACTACCTTTACAATATTGCCAGATTTAATTTGTTCAAACACTTTGGCATTTAGGAAATGATCATTTATGCATTTATAAATTTTCATTATAATCACAATCTGGAATTGTACTAAACGCCACATTTAATTTAGCCAAACTGGTGGACGTTGTCCATAAACTGCTTTTAATAACTTCTGACAATTTTTAACAAAATTAGTTATTCAAGACCATGGCGTTGAGTGGTATTTAGTTAGTTTAAATGAAAATTGTCCAATGAAAGAATAGTGAACTAATAAAATAATTGAAATCTGCCATTATTGTTACACCCCTGAATTTAGATCAGATACTTTATTGTTGTGCATTCTGTTTACAAATTTCAACTTGAATCTTAGGGGCTTTTAGGAAACCCAACCGGAAGCATACAATTGCAACAATTGTAGGTATGAGAATGTTTACTAAGCCGGTTTGAACCTGGTTGAACTTCCGAAAAGGCATTTAGTTGATCTCGGTTGTATGTCATACGTAAGCAATGTTACAAAATGTTTCCTCTTTTCACTCATTCTTGATTAACCAATGTTCTCGCTTTATTTCATTTCATTTCAGGTGAACCTATGATCATATTATAATCAACCAACTTCAAAAAGTACTAAATTCGTCCGCATGTGTGTGTGTCTGTGGGTTGGTCGATGTTACAGGGTTTAGAACACTGGAAATGGTGTCATCTTATAGGAAATTCTTTGCTGATTCCAAATATCTAGTAAATTTTTTGATCGGATCACCCGTTCGTCGTCGGGACGCCATTAACGTCAAAATATACACCCTTGAATATCTCGAGAACGACACGTCCAATTACAAAAAGAAAAAGACGTTTCCTTTATTTTTTGAAACCACCTGTGGGGTGGAGCGGGGGTGAATTTTGAAAACTTAAAATGGGAACACCTATTTTTTATTGCACTTTTGGATTCCCCATAAAAAACTATTCTCAAATTGCAAATTTCACCCCCAACTACATACCCTATTTTGGAGGTGGACAGGGGGAAAATTGCACATGTCCGCGGAAAAACGATCTTTTTTTACTTTTTTCCTCTCCAACATTTTTTCGTGATTTACAATTGTCCGTCACCCTCTCTCCTCCCATCACCCCCTCAAGGGTGGGAAAAAAAACAATCACTTATTTGTGCAGAACGCGGAGTGCTGTGTCTGAGTTGGGGGGGGGGGGGGGGATTATATACATATATGTATGTACTTGTTATTATATGAAATGATTATGAATTACTTCATCGAGACATACCTAATGCACAAACTATTGCAATATAGGTATATCAATAATAATAATATTCTTTAGAAGTAGAGGTAAGTTAGAAATAATAATTTTGAAAAATGAAACAAAGTGGTTGCAAAAGTCAAGTAATATAATGCCCACTTCACTGATTTTCTCAATAAATTTTCACTTTGTTGCACAAAAGAAAAGTAACCCGTGTTCATTTTCAATGTTGGGGTCAAGTTGACTCTTAAATCAGAGCTTAAATTGTGCCGGCTCGCACCGGCTCTAAGAGCCGGCCTGCCCTGGAAGAAACGGCTCTGCGAGCCGGCCCTGATTTTGCCCTTGCGAGCTGGCCCTTTTTACTAGCGAACCGGCTAAAGTGCCCTTATTAGTTTTTCACCGGCTCGCATTTTAATTTAGATCCCAACGGCCCAATTTTTCTAGGTCGAATTTTAAAACTGCGATCAAGGCGATTTAAAACCATTTCCCACTTCCACGTAACAGGCATATCTTTCAGCCAACTACTAAAAAATCCGAAAAAAATGGCATCATTGCAATGAAATGAGAATAAGTGAGAAAGTATTAAAGATAGGGATAGGAACATGTAATACCAAAATATGCCCATTTTGAATCTCTATCAAATGCAATAGTAAGAAAATGGTTATTTCATTTAAAAAATCTGAGTTTTCAGTCTTTGAATTTTTCTAAATTTGGAACCCTATAGATGAGGTCGTACGCAACTTAGCCTTTTTTTAAGTACACCAAAAGAAAGGCCTATTCCTCCTCTATGCGCTGATGAAAACTCGGTTGTCATACCTACAACGGTTTTCAAGTAATGAATTCTTAAAGTACCCTCTGCATCCGCCATTTTTTTTAAATAAGTGAAAATAACTTAAAAACCATAACATGTAGATATTGATATGTGGTATCAAAAGAACTGAAATTTCACGTAGAATCCAAAAATGCAATAAAAAATAGGGGTTGCCATTTAAAATAACGAAGTTACTAGCTACTTCTGGCGTTTCCGGAAGTGCTGCCATTTTGAAAATATTTTACATCGATTCGGCTTTCTGAGTAACCCCTAAGTACAAATTTTCAAAAATCTACCTAAGTATCAACCTTTCCTGGGAACGTCTAACTAAAGCTCCCAAAAAACACCCTGTATAGCTCTCTGCAAAGTGGTTATAAAAATAAAAAATAAATCTCTTGGTCGCAGTAATAATCCATATTTTAATGCTTACAAAAGATATAACGTGGTTTTGGATTGTAGGTATATAAAAAGTGCCCTTTTTCGTAAAAAATGTGCCTTCTTTTTAGAAATGTGCCTTTTTAGGTAAAACCGCGAGCCGGCCCTTTTTAATTTACAATTTAAACACTGTCTTAAATTGGAGAAATCTATTCCATGAAGCGCTTTAAAGATATTAGAACAATAATTAATGGGTTGTGTAAGCCATTCAGATGCACAAGATGTGTTTGTAAAAACATGTTGATTTTAGATCATTATTAGATATGCCTCATAATAGTTAAAAGGTTTATTAGTAGACAATAATATGAGATATGCAGCAAAATTTAAAAAAATGGGAAATTTCTGAATGCCTGCCTATGAGATTTATTGCGATGCTACACATTATAAGAACGTTTAAATGGAGGTTTGGAGTTACAAAACGTGGCAACTGTTAAGAAATGTTCTACAAGACATAAATGTTTTGTGGAATAATAATATTTATTATTTGGATAGTCAGAACTGAAACCAATACAGGTGGCAAATAGATAGTTGTGGGTAGACCTGTGTATTTTTAGTTTATGCATATTGACTTAAGTAGTTATTTTCAGTAGTTTTAGCAAAAATATCTCTTAAATTTAAAGGCAAATATCCTACCTACTTACAGCAGTTCACATGTCACGGACGGTACGCAATAATTTCAGTAACCAATAAGCTATTAATCACTCTTCCAATTACGCGAGTCCCTTAATTTGACAAAAAGGGTTGAATATGAAATCTTAGACTAAGCTTACATTATTGTCTTTTGTAAATTTTAAAAAGGTTTAGCACAACTGAGTAATGGTAAATATACATTAAAATTGAAAATAAATATTAGTACAAGTTTAACATAGTCAGTTTTAATTGCTATTTAAAGTTTCTTTCCTGCAAATTTTAGTGTGTCTGAGATACAGATGGTAAAGTGTATTCTAACATATAATCCATGTTCATTGTTTGTAAAGGAGATGTAAATATCAAACAGTTGCTAAGAAACTAAATGGGTTATTATATGGTACAGCAATTACAGAAATTCAGGAAAAAGTAATAAAAATCACTTGGCATTTTCAGATTTCAGGTCATACTACTACAGAGAAGTGAAATTTGAACACAAACAGTCGCACAGTTCCTTACTATTAAAGTTGAGAATAAAAAGATTGAAAAATTAACTTCATTAAAAATCATCTCAAAAAACATAAAACTACTTATAATAGAACCAAAACAGTCGGAATAAGATCTCAATAAGTCTTAAAAACACACGTCATTCATTCTATATGTTTTATGGACGAACATCGAACAATTGAATTAAATGATGAAAACTTACCTTAATCTTATTCACATAATTAATGGCATGATTAAACTCGACAGGTTGATTTTGGGGAGGCTCACCGTGGCCTTGAAGAGCCTGATTAACTGCTGCTTGAGCTGCAGAGAAAGTAAGAGCATTATGTGTAGAATTATTGTGTATTGCTGTTGCTCCACCATATCCAGATAAATGATGAAGTACAGGTCCTGGAGGTGGTGGTGCTTGTGGTGTAACAGATGCTACGTGCGTAGGTAAAGATAAAGAATGAGATGTTGTAAGACCTGTAGGTGGCACTTGTGTAACCATATTGCTATGAATGATTGTTCCAGATCCACTTAAAATAGTGGCAGGTTTCTGCTGCTGCTGAGGATCTATTGCCATTGTTCCAGTCGGACTTGGCATACTCACAGAAACTTGAAAGGCATACCCTTGTTCATTTCGTTGCACTTCAATTTTATATCCGGGTGGAAGAAACGTATTAAAACCGACAATTAAATCCGGAAAACCTCGAAATAAATTCGACACCCTTTGTATGACACCGGGAGTATCGATAGACTGACTTTTAAATTCCTTCATAATGTCCAAAAAGTCATTGTACACTTGAGGTTGAGATCCAAATTTAAACTTAACCAGATCCAAATACGACAGAGCATCTTCCACTTTCAGACGTTGAAAGTTACTACTTCCAGGAGATTGTTGAGGTTGAGGTCCCTGTAATTGCGCAGACGGTGGTGATGCACCTTTGGTTCGAATTTGAGAATGGGAACCTACAGACAGGGGCTGCATTGCTTGGGGTTTGCCTGGATGAGGAGCAGCAGCAGCTGGCATTGCTCCGTAATTAACAGGCGGTGTTGGTGGATATAAACTAGACTGCATAACCTCTCCTAGAACTTTGACAGTACCGGCACTTGTATAAGCAATTGTAGGGGTGGTGTTTGGTAATACCTGACGATATATATTACTTATTGGTGGTCCACTTGCATCTTTCACCGTCTCATCCACACGCAAACGTTTCATTTCAAATCACATCGAGGCGGCTGAAACAAGGGGGACAGAATTATTGATGGATAACGTACAAATGTGTGATTGGGTTTTGAATAAGTTGTACATACATTTTCAAAATAACTACTAAAAAGCTATAAATAATTTTGTGACAAACAGGTCAAATTTGGCATATTAACGTCAAGGCGACTCACGTGTAGCGAATTATGTACATCGGAAAATTTTTTAACGACACCAATTACACTTCTTATGGAATATTTATTCGAAACATCCATATTGATGATAGAATTTATAAATGGTACTCCAAAAGATCGTTCGCTTGCTTTTACAACTGCCATTTTGAAATTCAGCTGATCAAAAAACGACACGCCTACGTGATCGTATTTCAGGAGTAAATAAACCGGTAGCAATAGAAATTATCAACGAAGTACGTCTATCATTACATCATACAGAATTGAAATTAAATAAAAACAACGCAATAAACAAAACAAGCAATTATATTCCTTTCGGACGCACAACATTGCCATTGTTAGGGATTTCCTTTTAGAAGTAAGTGAAAAACGTGCTTTGTGCAGCAATTTTGATTGATCTCTATGTTAATTATGTTAATGTTCCGCTTTACATCTTGCGTAATTAATGCAGATTTTTGAGTGGGGCTTTCACGAATGATTTTTTCAATATGAAAAATAAGACAAGAGTAAATAAATGACGTAATTTTTCTGCAATTTAAATACGCGATATTATGACGGAAAAAAAGTAGTGAAGTAGTTCTTATGGCCTACTACGGTTTTCTTTATCCGAGGGCCAATAGGGCGTTCAACCTGGTAACTTATTGAACGACATACCAGCGTAATTATGCAAGTTTTCAAGTTTGTTTCATCACGTGTCCGGTAAATGATATGCGAAGTCATTTGCAAATATTTCTATTAAACACAAATAATTTAAAAAGGAACACAAATACGAAACCATTTCGTTCTTGAACTAGGACACCGAAATTGCACTTAAGCGTACTCGACAAACGTGGCAACGGTGATTTGCCCTCCAGCCCCATAAACAACGTTGCTCAAACCCAATAACGCCGGCCGTGCCTGCTTTCACCACACGCGAGGTGTGGCAACGTCGCGCGCAGCTCCGCTCCCGCGATCGCAGCGGAGAGCTCTTTATTGGATAAAATTAAGATCGATAGAAGTGCGACGAAAAGGGGAAAAGACGCGACCGCGCAAGCACCGATGCCAAATTTACCACACTCTCGCTGGTTGCGATCTAAATTCGTGTGCGCTCGCACAGTAAACAAGATACAAATAATGGCATATTTCTTTATTACCCTCCGCGAGCATTTTAAAAACATATGGCTTCTGTTTGATTTTCGAATCAAAAAATAGCGAGTAAATTAATGAAAAATTTAAATCTCCGCACTTATTAGATTGTTTTATAATATAACATCCACGGTTGCCAGGTCAAGTATCCGCAACGTCGGCTAAAACAACAAAACCACCAACAACATTTGGCCTTACAATTTCGTATTTAAATAAAAATTAGCCCATTTTCGAATAAACGCAAGTATAATTATCTCACCTCCCACTTTAAATGAGTACGGCTAATTTTGGCTCTGGCTATCAACTGAACCGCGTTTCTCCTTTTCATATCTTTTTTAATTCGTTAGAAAACATCAAGTTCATAACAAAATCATCAGACTGAGAGTTTCGTAACGAGACAAGCTAAGACGCAAGCAAAAATATGTCACTTACCTTAACAAAGCCTCTAAATGAGAAAGTCCTCCAAAATTTAACTTTCCTAGTAATTCACCTTTATTAAATAACCGTTTTTCACACTTTTCACAACAACAATATGTATTTAAACGGGAATTCGTCAAAATAAAACTATGATTCATTCTGCAATAAACTTCCCTCACAACAACCGATTGGCGACTGGCTGGTTGAAAATCTTGCAAGCTTGTTTGGGCGAGTCTATTATAATGACGTGATCCAACACCAACAACGACGTAAGCTCGCTTCCATGTACTTCCTTTATAATATAGTAATAAAAACTTTTGTGCATGCCTACTATACAAGAAAATGATTTATTAACAATCATTAACCTAATTATAAGTTTTTGCCAAAGTATTTCATTTAAATGTCACCCGGACACCCCTTTATATAGTACATTGTTCCAAAATAGAATTGTCGTATAATTTACGATAAACAAACCAGAGGCGCTACATGCGCACTTTTAAAAATAAAGTGGGAATAGCATAAATACGGAATACATTTTTTACATTAACAAAGTGTTTTTGTTACCTTAAGGTGTTTGATGTTTTTACATCATTGGAACTACATACCTACACCAAATACAATAATTACTTCATTTACGCTTTTGTAAACCTTCCGGAAATTTTGCAGATTAATGAAATTCTTGGTGTGGTTTTTGTTGCATTCTCTTCGATTTCAATGAAGGTATTTTTTTGTTAACGACTTAAGGTTGATTTTTAAACGAACTTGACCTAATGTTAACTTTATTTAAATTATGATAATTTATGAAAGTCATGAGCACGCTTTGGCTGCAGTATTAAATCGTATGTTTCTTTATTTCCTTTTAAAGTTTAGGATTTACCTAATAACGAATTCCATTACTAATCATACCTACCTAGGTACTTGCTACAATCCTACGAGTAAGAAAAAAATTGTTATGCTTCTTTTTTGAATTTTTTTTTGAGTTTATTGTTAACGATTTTTATTTTCTGTTTCACAAGTGTTGCATTTTTTCTATGCATTAGATATAGATAAGTCAGAGGATAATTAGTGTAAGGCAGTGGCGTAACGTTCCAAATTTGGAACATCTCTAACCTTTGCTTCTTGGTTCATGATACCGGTTGAACTACTGTTTTTATTAGTGCTTTTTCGTTTCTCTTTTAAATAAATTATGTAATTTTAATGCAAAAGTATTGGATTTTACAAACATAGTGAGGTTATGATCTTAAAGTAAACAGTTAACAGTAAACAAAGGTGTAAGAAATCTTAACGATTTATTTTCAACAAAAATTTACTCATCTTCTATAGCATAAATAAAAGAGTTCTGTAGCATTTGCACTTTCCAAATAATTAGACAAAGGCTGTACCACATCAGCAAAATGTGAAATGTGATAATACCTAACGCTACACAAATTCTAACAAAAACAGTAATAAATTTTTTTAAATTCAAGGCGTTCCATGTTAACTACATAATACTTTACAGGAATATCCTTCCGTCAACAACAACCACAGAAGTCGCAATAATCGTATACTTATACCTTCAAATTCAATGTTTTCGAGATAAAGCTATTATATTAGAATCAAAATAGAACTTCACAATAAACAAACAAAAATAAGTTACTAGTAAAAATGAAATTGTACCTATTTTACTAACTAAAATCAATCTATGTCACCATCACTTGAAACAATTTCTTATTAGTTTAAAAATAGAAACTTATTTCAAATGGGTTCGTTCAGTGATAAATCTGGTAGGTTGCAATAAGAATTTTAAAACTGGTTTACAAAGTGGCCATAGGTAGTACAGAGATCAACTTCACTCATTCAATTGTTGCGAAATATTTCGATGCAAAAATGTATTGGACCCCCATCATGAATAAAGCAAGCATTTAATATGCGCTACAGTGGCATATTTTTGATTCTGCCGAGATTAGAGAAATTGTCAAACAATAAATAAATAAACCTTTTGTAACAAAGGTCTTCATAGAAATTCAAGCAATAGCAAGGTAATAATTATTTGCATTACAAGCTACGAAAGCCTACTTTTCATTGCGAGGCGTTTATAAATGGGCGAGGCCAGCATAGCGGAGTCGAGGCTATTTAAAAACACCGAGCACCCAAAAGGACTTTCGTAGCGTGTTATGCATTATGTTTTTCATTCTCCCCGTATTTTTGAATTTCAAATATAGTTATAATAAAAGTAGAGTAAAAAAGTAGTATCTATAGTTGGCTTTGTGCTGACATCACTCTTGCAACAATGGACAAATTTTTACTTACCTAGTCTAATTTTATAATACTGCAATATGAATTACATAGCACAAACTGCAAGAGTTGCTTGCGGTAGTTTATTATCCAAAAAGTCAAAGGACCAATACTAAATACTTGCAAATGTACCTACGAGAAATTTTGCAATTGGTGCAAAGTAAAAAAATGCAAACGATACGTGAAGATGTAATCTAACCAAAATAAAAAAAAACGTCTGTGTTATTATTAATTGAAATGCCATTTTGACTTTTTCGTCGTTCAGGTACCGAAAGTTTTTCAGGCCTAGCAATCGGATCACCACGACAGTTTCACTTTCGGTTTCGCTACCTGCGATCAGAATTGAAATGGGCATTTTCATGGGTGGGATGGAAAAATATTTTAACACCAACATAAATATTTTTCAAATTGTTGATTTTTGACTTGTAGATTTACATCAATTACTGTTGAATGATTGTTATAAAGACAGTACACCTTATTTGTTGATATTTTCTATATCACAATCTATTAATTTAGTTTAAATGATTAAGAAAACTGAAAGAATTTACTGTGGAGTTATTCATTTTAAAATAAAATATGAATTAATTAGGTATTTAACATCTATGGTCATTTTATTTATAATAGAGTCGCTAATAGATCACTCATAATTGTACAGTATTTAGGTGGTACTTGAGTTAGGCAGAGGTGTCTACCTACGTAAACCTATTAAAATAAGTGTATAAGTAGTGCAGTTCAAGAATTAGTATTATGCTGAAAAATGTCAGGTAACGCTAATCTTTAATGCCTGTATTTCATTATTTTTGAGGAAAGAAGGATTATGGACTTGAAATATTGGCTTTGAAACACCTATTAGTACTTGACACACACACATAAACGTCTAATAGGTATTGTAACAACTAACAATTACGTATTAATCCATCTGTAAGTTGCAAAAAGAGTGTACATCATATATCATATAAGACAGATCAAAAGATATTGAAATAATGTTTTTTTCGAGCCAACATTGTTGTACCTACACAAAAAAGATGTCAAGCAAGCAATAAGTACTTAGGTACTCATTTTTTCTGTAGGTAATTTATAAAAGGAGTTTTTATTGATGGTGGCTCCCTAATAATTTAGTCCTTGAAATTGATGCCCGATCGAACTAAACTGCTGTAATTCTGCTTCCAATTCTGTATGTAGATGTTAATATTTAAAGAGTAATGCCTCAATTAGTTATACAATGTAAATAATAGGAAAGAGATGTAAGAAATAACACTAAGAACATCACTTTAGAATAATTTAGTGTAACAATATCTAAATGAATTGGATCGCTAATTTTCGATATGGCAGAGCACACAACGGTATTTGTGAAAAGTATCCATGACTTGAAAAAATGTTGATAATCTATATTTTGATTTTTTTTCTGTCTAGTCGAAAATTAGCTTCAAAACATCAACTTCTGTTTCTACTACATGTCATTCTACTTCATGTTTTCTTTTAGTCTTTTGTCAAATTTTTTTTATTAGTATATGAGTTTTTGAGATTTCGTACTCTTCTAGTCCGTAAAATGCTTTCAATCGGTGAATATACAGACCAAAATGTTGAACTGGATTTACTACATATGCAACATAAGTACTTAAAGCAAAACAGTTGCTTTGTAAGCATTTTAGTTTATTTCAGGTAGGGTACCAATTCACCCGTAACTGCTCCAGGTAGAATTATCAGATGGGAATATAAAGTGGAGCATGTAGTAAATTGGACCAAGAAGAGAATAAAACAATGAAACGAAACGACCATATACGACACGTGAATAACAAAACAAAATCAAGGATATGCAGGGATAATAAACCAAATACAAAAATGCTCTCTAGAAGTGCTCCCAAACGCTAAAGTGAAAGCATGCAGTCCATGGAATCACGAAAAGAGGAGCGGGAAACAATTCCTAGTCTTTAAAAAGAAGTTAATGTGTTTTACCATTGTAAAACTTTCTAAAGTATGACATAAAGGCAATGAAGATCGCACGAATGAAGGCACATAGGCTAGCCCCGGCTATGAAAATCCTTTACAACTTGTTTAACTAATGTTGAGCCGATCTCAATTGCCTTCGCGCACTACTATACCAATGTATTACTTTTTTATAGGGCTGAACTGTGTAAACTTTGAACATATTGTAAAGTCAGTTTCTATGTAGGTACCTTCACTAATGGTTAACTTAACTAATACACCACAGAGTTGGGAATTATGGCAGCGTAATATAAAACACTTGTTTTGAGGCCCCTTGGGCTGACGCATCACCTTTCTCATTGCGATTTGTTCCAGCGTACCTTTTAACCCATGGAAACCTGCGAGTAATACTTGCTACTTGCTCTAGTATATGGTGACATTATTGTAAACCAATTTTGCAGTGACCTCTGCAATCCAGCTGCTACTGGAAATTCTCATTTTTTTAAAATATGCTACCCATAAGAACTTTCCCCAAGTATTGTTCCTGACGTACAGCTACAAGTTTACCTAGTGGCTGGATCACATAAAGATCAATTCTATGGTATAAAAATACCAGTGTCTGTTCCTTCCATTGATTTATAGATCCGTCTGTGAAAATGCATATGTTAGGTTGAGATGCCACTTCCACATCAAGAAAGATGCGGTAGGGAACCAGGGACGGGGGTACGATCCCCTCCTCCAGGATAGACAGACAATCGTTTCACAGTCTCTTACGGCGCATTACCACAAAATTCTATTCCCGTCTTCTGCTTAGAGCTGGGTATGCCTATGCATATTCAGTATTCAGCTTTGCTGCGCTTATCAATACGCTGCAGACAGGAACGTGTATCCTATGGTATTTATAAAATTTTCTCTCGTCTTGAAGATGTCTGAATAGTGTATGAAATTCCCGTTCATCGAAGTCTTGCACCAAATATGTCATTTTCGTTTAGTTTTCTTATTTTCTTGATCTAAGTGAGAACGTTGTACCTACTAAATAACCCTCTAACAAATTTGAGCAGCAGTTTGCTGCAGGGCTGTGTCGCGCTGCTGACCTTATAATAAACCAAAACCAGAAGTTTCCAAAGTTAATGTTTGTTACGCTGTCTATATCACCCACAAACTACTTGTGATATCACCATAGACTGATTTGTTTGTGTGTGATCTGTGGGTTTTTCTCTTGTGGAGACATTTGGCATAGCTGTTTACCAAAACGGCCTGTACTGTCACCTTGAGACGCATAATAGGTAGTTCACTGATTAAAAACCAGGTATACCTACTTTTGAGGAGCAGAGTAGTTCAAAAACCTATCCTCTTTTTATTAATGGATAAAGAGGCTTCTTTACGCTATTATTGAGTTAGTCTGAGAGGAGATTGCATGAGCTACTGCTGATTATTGGTATGCATACATCGTTCGCAAAACCCAACGTACAATAACTGATGCTGTCGGTAATATAACAAGAGGAGGGTGTTTACAAAAATATAGTAACAGTACTCTGACTTGAGGGTAACCTCTTATCATGTACCTTACCCTAAAGAATCAAATTCTATTGTTTTAAAGGAATAATTTTATATTAAACACTATTTTTTTTTATGTCCATGAATGATCCCGATGTGAACTGTTTATAGTCAAGCAATCCTCAATTTTTTGCACAAGAAGGTGCAAAAGCTATAAGCCTGTATAGGTCTTCCTGTTCCTGGTAAATACACACGTGGTGGTTTAGGGTGCAGCGAGAATCATTAACACCTTATGCCTTAGTATTGCACAATATGTTCAATGTCTCTCTGGCACCAAGGAAGGATGGCCGAATCCGCTGTATTCATTCGCACAACCTTGAACGTATGTGACGTCACCGTGAACCCCTTCAAAACATTTATATTTTTAATCGGTCGGCATTTTGTTATTTGATAAAATAGTAAATAATTGTAACTACAAATGTTTTAGAGAACCGAAAGCAAATGCTGAAAGTTTTTGTATTTTTTAAATATTCCTTAAAATAAGGGAGTAATGCCGATTTATCGAAAAACAAAAAAACACCCATAACTATGAACGAGGGCTCCAAATCAAAAATTTCATCTAAGAAAAGTTATTTGTTTCAATGAGTTCTAAGTGGTGTTTTCGGGGGTTACAACTTATTAGTATTATACCGTGTATATGACCGCTTGTACTTTACCACAACCAACGTCGGATAACATTACCTACAGCATAGGGATTCGGCCATCCTTTCTAGTTTATAATCCTTGCTCTGGCACATCGATATGTAAACAGTGCTGATGTATATTGATGTAAGCCATTTTGAGAACATTAAGTTAATTATCGTATCAAACATACTGGGAATTATGGTTTGTACTTTTTAATAATTTAGTTCTTGCTACTTGGTACAGTACCTAGCAATTATTCAATCCTGGTGTGATCCTATATGCTTATGATTTTCAAGTATGGTTATGTAAGACCAGAGCTATAGATATAGATATTTTATAACAAATAGAAAAATAAAATTTCTGCTCCAAGAAGCACTAATAAAAGAGGTAGTTTTTGTAAAATTAGTATTATCTTCAATATTCAAACTTTTGATGATTACCTACAAGTTTAATGCGGGTATTGGTTAAGTACCTTTATAATCAACCAATTGGAGGTTAGCAACGTGTCTGAGTCAAACTTACCACATATAAATAAAAAATTACGATGATCTGTTACAGATTAACAGATATAGGTAGAATTAAAATCAATAATGCATAAAAATATTTTAAGTTTTCTCCTTTTTACATTTATTTTACATGTAGAAGGTACCGTTCATATAGATGTAACAGAATTACAATGTTTAAGTAAGTTGTAGGTATTTTTATAATAATTAATTACAATAAAGCTATTTCTGTTTGCAGTATGTAAAGTAGCTATAGGTGAATTAAATACTTTAGTTAAAAAAATTGATCCCGATCGTAAAGTCGATGTCGGCGGCTATAGAATAGACTCGACAGGAAATCTTAAACAAAAAAGTGTTTCTGAAGCAAAATCGGAAGTTCATCTTTCGGAATTAGCTGATCAAGTATGTGGAAAAATTGATGATTATGTTCGCGCAACTTGGAAGGACACTGGCAAACTTACTCTTTTAAAATTAGTGTCCGAAACGGGTACATTAAATTCAGATATAAGTTTGGTGGATATTATACAAGACGATGATTTAAATAAAAGTTTAAAATATTACGTAAGTATTATGATAAATTTGCATATCCAATGTATTTTATTTAATTTTTAGTGTGATGGAGTTATGAATGATTATGAAGATAATATTATTGATCACTTCAAGAATGAATCGGAGGACGTTGCGTATGAAGTGTGCAATCGAGAATCAAGTTTGTGTACAGAGTTTGACAAAGATGAAAAACGTACAGTGGATGAGTTATAATTCGATTTTTTATACTTATACATTCCAATCAGTAAATATTTGTTAAAACAATTCCTTATTGATTTTCAATTATCATACATTTATTTGGTAGTATGTAATACATTTGCCATATCTGTCTTATCATTTAATAATAATTATTGTTTCTGTATCACTCAAGTGCCCACAATTAAATCTTCTCTACTGCTAAGTTTAATTGATTTCCGACAGTGAGTAGATTCATTCATAATGATTTTGATAATTACCACACAGTACCACATCATATTTTAGTGAAGAGGTACATATTGGACCTTACAGAAGGTACAAATTTGGCCAAGTTTAAGTATTTTATATCTACGTGGTCTGTAGCGTAGAATCCAAGTTTTTGATCTTGAGGATCCTGAGCTTACTTTAAGCGTTGAGTGAAAAGTATAAAGAGACGAAACTATAATGCAAAATTGATAGTGAGATAGTGAAATATCAGACCCAACTCTCAGATCCATCAGGAGGTACGTTAAAACGACTTCAGTTTCTCCTTTTACTTATTTCTCACTCAACGCTTTAAGGGAGCCAAGAACCTACAAAAGATTGGCACTTTTTTCCGTTTTTGGTCTGTAACCACTTTCTTGTAAGACAAAAAGAATTCTGGCTTTTCTTGTGGAGCATTATACATTTACTATAATTTGCACTGGTTAAACATATTTCTGCACCACATACTTCCCATATGATACAGAGCCTAAATTTAAGGACAAACAGATTGCACTAAGGGAATGGTAGAATAGAAAGAAGCACCCCTTTTTTTAAATTATTGTCAACTCAATTATGTTATATCCTTTGAAGCTATCTGGTGCTTGTGTGATGCTTTAAGGGAGAGTGACATTGCCGTAGAATGGCCAAAGCATGTTTTATTCATATGATTCATGATAACATAGTGCTGCAATGGCATCTTCCACAGTGTAAGTCGCAGTATTTCATCTGCCAAAAAAATTTTAAGGAAGCAGAAATTACATTAAGATGAGCTGAGGTTCACTACTATATGTCAAAAAGGCAAGCTAAAGAGCCAATGCTGTACCTAGCCTTCTGGGATGGATCTTGCATGGCTGCATTAGCAAAAGAACTTATATTTGCTTTTTCCATTATGATTTAAATATACTTAATTCCAGATCACTTAGTTTAATTCCTAGGAATACTTCACTGACTGAAAACTGAACATTTCTTTAAAAGAAGTGTCATAGTACTATCTTCATTTTTACCAGGTTAATTGAGAAGAAAAGTGTTCCTTACACCATTCTCTGATGTTACCTCCAATTTTGTGGTCTTATTAGTGTGGATATATTCATTGCTGTACCCCAGGATGTATATGAGCTGCTGTCATTAAAACAACAGAGGAGACTGTTTATTGTTATGTTCCACAGAAATTCCCTAATCAATAAAGCAAAATTTGGGCAAACATATGACACCTGACAATTGTAAGTATACCTACTGTGAGCAGAGGTTTAGAACATCTCCCAATGCAAGCAGAGAAACGAGTTTATGACTAGCTGGAGAATTTCTTACCCTTTCCCAGCTTACCTTTGTGTTGGGAACATCTGTGTACTACTTTATAAACAATTTTTTATCTTTCTTAATTATTACCTACTGAATTACTACATATATAGGTTACAAATTCTTTAAATGTTTATGAAATAAAGACAGAAGTACATTAGTACATATGGTACCTACATATCACTGACCTGTTAAGATACAGGTCAGTGCTACATATGTGTTATAACAGCCATCAGTTAACTATAGTATAGTTATTATATTATTATATTAGGTATTATAGTATTATGATAGTATCTTTGTATATATTATATAAATTTCCAAAGTGTAAGCGTTGAGTGACACTCAACGGTGTAAGTATACCTAATAAAACCTAAGGTAAGTATGTTCATTGTATCTGCACTATCTAATATCTACACTGTTTTTAACAATGATAGTGTCATGGTTAGTGCTATCACAGACAATTGTGCTATCTTACACCTCGTTTGGTGTACCTAAGTGAGACTCCACGCTAATAATTGGTAGATGTAGACACAGACAATGTAGATTAACTGATTAAATCTGCACAACCTTAAAAGTTTGTGCAAAGTAGTATAGTGTAAAATGATGCATAAAAATAGGTGAAAACAAATGGTAATGTTTCAATTATCAAGTTTTGTATTGTCTCTGGTTATGTTAAGTGTTTACATATGGTTTACATCCATTTATGTGGATGGTTATTACATCATATGTTAGATAGATCAGGTTTACATCCTTTGAAAATCAACAGTTCTCTTTCTATGGATGAGCATCACTCATCAGTTTCAAACACCCAAACAAAGTTTCTCAGTTGTGTTCTGCTGTACAACTTATTGGTCTATAGGCTTGCAGCATATACGTATATGGCTTGCAGTATATAAAAATATAACCTACAAATTTGTTTATCAGGTTCTTGTTTTGAAGAGTTAACTGAAGTTTTTATGGTATTACAAGACTAAACTTTTTATTTTATTCCACTAGTATTGAGACCGTGTCCGTGACCACTTTTTATATGCAGTGAAGAAGTACTAATTAAAGTGTGTCAAAGAAGAACAGAAAATCTGCTGAGTATTAATCTCCTAGACAAAACCAATGTCTATGATTAATCTATAGATAGTCACTATACCTACTTAGTTATCTATGATACATTAATCCTTCTCAAGAAGAAAAAATCTAATTTTATTCACAGAAAAAAATTAATTTTTGAGGTTATATAATTGTCATAATCATGGTAAATTATGAGACAAGTATTGACCATTATAACACAATTTCTATACTTTCACAATGTTGGGATGGTTTCGTAAATATCTTATTGGCGAAACATATCACTTCAGGAAAATTGGTTGCAATCAAAAGATTTAATATGGACAAAATGAAAGAGGATTCTTATTTAGTGGAAGTAATGTTGCCTGACTTTTTTTTTAAAGTACTATGATCATTTGTTTCAGCACGAAATTATATTAACGAGACAGTTACAGCACCCAAACATCATTAGGTATTTTTCTTCTTTTGTAAATGGTCCTGAAGTATGTGTGATTAGTCCTTTGATGGCATTTGGATCTTGTAAAGATCTCATAGATACACATCATTTTAGTCAAGGTAATCACAAATCCATTATTATAATATCTTCACAAATTTGCTGCAGGTTTACCCGAAAATGCCATCGCTTTAATACTCAAAGACCTATTAGAAGGTCTAGATTATATTCACAAAAAGGGTATTATACATAGGTTAGTATTGTCAAATCTTGTACCCATCAACTTGGTCATTATTTCCTTTTTTTAGGGCAATAAGAGCTAGTCATATACTTGTATCTAATAAAGGTAATGTGTGTTTGTCAGGACTTCGATATGCGTGTCCTATAATCGAACACGGAAAGTGGCAGAAGCAAATTCACGAATTTCCAATAAATGTGGCACAAAATTTAAATTGGCTCAGTCCCGAAGTATTAGAACAAAATCTACTAGGTTATAATGAAAAATCGGATATTTATAGTGTAGGCGTGGTTTTATGCGAGTTAGCAAATGGAAGCGAGCCGTTTGCAGGAATGGCCACAACTTTAATGCTCGTCGAAAAGGTCAGAGGAGCCGCTCCACAATTATTAGATTGTTCCACTATTCCAAGAAATGAAAATAATGAGATTAATGGTACTTTTGATGCCTGTCTGTAAATTTCTTCAATCAAAACTAATAATGATATGAATTAATGTTGTTCTCATTGTAGGGTTTCCGTATAATCAAGCGAATAGAAGATTCAGTGAAGGTTTACATCAATTAACTGCTTTATGTCTGCAAAGAGAACCATTATGTCGACCGACTGCAGTACAATTATGTTCACATTCATATTTAAAAGTTAGTCGAAGGGGGTCGTACTTGCCTGATTTGTTGAAACCAGTTCTGCCATTGAGCGATCGAGTTGCTCATAATACAGGTGAAAATAGATTACTTTTTAACCATTCTTTTACAACCCATTTTATATTCTTAGATTTGTTAAATGATATCTATGTACTTCTACGTTCATTTGAATACAAGCTAAGGGAGATTCGATCATTTATTACATAAATAACTCATTGAATGTTAAAAAAGGAAATTTAACGTAATAAACCCCTTTCAAAAACATTTGGTGATTTTGGAGATGTATCACTCTTTAAAATATCATCGACCTGGTCTTATGCCAACGATGTCTTCAAACTTAATACCATATATAGAGTGGGTTTTTTAAAACCATACCGAACGCTCAACGATACATCGATGACATTTTGAACCCATTCATTGAACAGCTCACGGATGAAGAGAAAAGTTTGGATTACTTCCAGCAGGACGAATGGATGGCTCACACATCTCGTGCTACACTGGCCAAAATCCATGAAGTGTTCGGAATGAAGAGGACTCTCAGCCGCAACAGTGAGATCCCTTGTGACTTTTTATACCTTTGGGGAGCCCTTGAAGGTAAAGTCTATTCCAAAAATCTTCACATGCTTCAGGAACTTAAAGTGACATTACCAACAAGATCACTGAGATTCATGTGTCTGAACTTCAACGAGTCAGAGAACACGTTTAAACATGTTCAGAGATGTCTGGATGTCAATGGAACTCACTCCCACATTTGCATTAATGTATGAATATCCAAGTGTATCGTTTTATTAAATTTTATTAATCTGTGACGCAAGCTGAAGTATGGTTTTAAAAAATCCACTCTGTATCAGTTTTTACAATTGAAAACCATTCTTAATTTTCATTCATTATCAACACTACTATAGCCCCTAGAAACACATAGTACCGACAACGTTTGATCTTGCCGACTGGAGCAAAATGGGTTGGTAACAATTGTAACACTAAAAAATTCCCTAAGCTGATGAAGTGCGTGAATAGAAAGCGCAACAGCGCAAGCGCCAATTGTGTTTTTTCGCTTTTGCTGTTTTCTGTATTTGTTTACATTGCAATCTTTCCATCTGAAAATTTCCGTAAATAACATGTAAAGTGTAAATTATTGTAAGTGCCAGGTTGCTTTACAAGAGGTTGCACCAGCAGTGGCAAAAAAGGACAAAGTTTATTTAGAATCCCTGCGAACCTTAGTAGGACAAAAACATGGTTAACCTCACTTTCCCCTCATTACCAAGAATATACTTACCGTAATTTAGGTAATTAAATTAAATGCATCCTTTAAAGTAATGTGAATTGCTCGCATTCAAATTGTATAATTTGCAATTTATGACGCTGAACTATTGAGGCTTTAACGAAAGGTAATGAGAGGGCCCGATTAGTCTGAAAACGGCAGTTCAACATTTTTCATTAATTTTCTAGGTTTAATTCACAGTTTAATTCAGTTGAATTATTGAATAATATTCAATGAATGGTTCAATTAATCACATTAGTTATGAAAAATTAACCTCAACTAATAAATCATAACATTTGAAATTAGCGTCAATTGCCTTAGGGATTTTTCGTATGTCAATGTTGATGTCAGGTTTGCTCCAGCGTGTCGGTACTATGTGTTTCTAGGGGCTATAAACACTACTAACCATGCACACATACTTATATGATGACCATAACCTTTTTCCCCCCTTTAAAAGGGACAGCTATACATTTTACAGTCTTTAAATTTTCACTGTTTCTTCATTGTCTTCTTCAAATTTACTTAAGCACTCCTCTAGCCCTATAAATGAAAATTCTCCATTAATTGAATGGTCGCATTTTCTTCTTTTAATGTTACCCCTTTTTTTATTTTTGCCTTTACATCACCCTGGATAATGTCAATAAAGATGGAACATTTCGCCTGAAGACACTAATTGCAGAGCGCTATTGCCGGATGTCTTTTTTCTGCATTTGTAACTTATCTTACTCCCTTATCTCCCTTAACAGCTACAACGGTTTTTGGGATTTTGTATGATTGTATAATCTTTCATGTTCATCTTCACAGAACGTGTTTCTCTGCCTAAGATTTTTTAAATTTTCAAAAAAACCACATTTTTTTTATTAAAGCTAGAGACTACTATCGGAGTAAAAATGCAAGGCCTCTGACTTTAGAAGCTTCTATCTCAGTAATTAGCAATCATAATTTAATGAAATAAAGTGCATTTAAAAGATCATTTATTCCTACAAAAAGGTGTACAGTTTTAGATTTTTGCAACTCATCGTTAATTTTCTGTATTAATTTATGTGCGAAAAAGGGCTAATTATGACTGAAATCGCACAAGCGCTCGACTTTAAAAATTAATTACGGCTATATTATTGAAACTGAGTGGTACATACTTATATATTTGACAAGTGTATACTTTTTTGTCGGTGTGAGATGCTTTTGAGGCCAATTGGTTTATTAGTCTTAAAGCTATAATGAAAAACGACATCTTGTGTAACTCAATACCTGAACGTTCGATATTAATAATATTGACAGTAACATAACAAGGTTAAAGCAATTATATTGTGGTCTAACACGATTCACAAAAATAATGCCATGTATACATGTTTTGTTTAAAAGAAATTTGGAAAAAAGGATGGATGCTTGCGTTCCTGCGGGAAGTGCGGTACGGGCTGGACGATGGTGTCGTACACTATTGCTATGAAGCGCATGGTTTTGTACAATGCTAAACAATAATCACATTGTTGTGGTTTGCCGCTCACGATTTACGATGTGGTAGATTACCTCTCACGGGAATATGTGCGTCTTTCTTTCGCCATAATTATAACATTTACTCTGAATAACAAGAAAACAAATTTTGTTTTCAATAAAGCAATAATGCAGCTCGATTTGAGTAATACAGATTTAGCATTTAAAACAAGAATTTTTTCTTAAGTTACCGTATATTGCAAAATAATCAAATTTTCGGTTAGGGGTTATAAAACCAGTTAATTATATGAATAATCAATATTTATTGACTGTCGACTTTTGCGAAGTATGTGTGCTACAACATTTGTAAATTTGGTAACAATTTATGAAACAATAACAATTTTATGATAAGTTAAAACTGACCGTCAGCCAGGAAAATACTAAATACAGCGTTTTTATTGCTGTTAATTAAAATAAAAGTTAAACAACTGATTCTACCAATTTGATTTTTACACATGTTAAACATATATAAATGACTCATGTACTGCCCAAAAATGAAGAAATTTCACCCCTCAGTTTTTTCGTTATGACCACTTAAAGTCAGAGGCCTTGCATTTTTACTCCGATAGTAGTGGTCTACGGAGTTGGTAAAGAACGTGAAGTATTGGATTTATAGAACAAAATATAATATAACTGAATTAGAGTTCAATGATTAGACCATGGGGCTAATCCCAAAATGGTCTACATTTTTTGACTAGTTTTTTTTAAAATGACAACAGTCTTGAATATAATATTAAATTAAATACGTGCAGATACTATGCATAAATATTGCATTATTACTGAAATTACTGTTTATATTTTGAATAACTAACAAGATTAAGTTCAAATCAAATTCTCCCTATGTACCTAGGGATGGGTATCGATTAATCGATTAATCGAAATAATCGATGTATTTATAAAATAATCGATGTATTTTTAATCGATGTTAGCTATGTTCGATTAATCGGGTAATCGATGTTTGTATCACGATTTTTTCATATTTTTCATTTTTATTTCTGGCCTAATAATTATTTTCTAGAGAAACTTTACATATAATAAATAACGTATTATTTTTAAAGGATACAGAAGAAAAATATTGGTCTTGAATTGTGATTGCTAAAATGTAAATAATAAATATCTAAATTTCAATTTTTTTTATTTTTATTGCGTTTAATGTTCCGAAACTACTGATTAGAATTTTTTCAACAATTGTAATTTGTAATTATAGTAATTATACAATTGTATTAATTTTGTCCAATTGTAAATTGTACAATTTAAAATTTTGGTGTTCCTTTTTTCAAATTGCCAATTGATCGATTAATCGATCTCCTTAGCGTCGATTAATTGCTGTATCGATTAATTAGAAAAAATAGTAATCGATTCTCAGTAATCGATGTTTTGTTGTTCGATACCCATCCCTATGTACCTATACATATTTCTCAACAATTCCTGCACAGCTTTTTAAAAGTTAATAAAATTCATCAAAAAAATGTCAAACCTGACTCCATTTCTACTTGTATACATAGCGTTGAGCAGCTTCGCGCTATATGCGGATATCCATTTGCATAGTATTTCAGTTCTATATTTCCTGATAAGAAGTAGACTCGAGTGCGCCTGGAAGGGGCCGTTTTGAGCACATAAAGGCAGACCTAGCATCCATAAGAAAAATAAGTTCCATACAGTTGGGTGAAACTTTAGTATACCTGTCCTAAAAATTAATTAATACCTGTCAATGGAAGTCTGTCTCATCTGATTGGCCAACATACGCATTAAATACTGAATATGGGTGAAACATTTCCTTTTTGTCTTTTCTAGATTGAAATTAGAATTATTTTTGTTAGATAAACTTTAGTTCTCAAATGTTTTGATAGACAAAGTTGTTGTAAATGCAGGCCTTTGTAGGATTCTCTAGTAATTAAATGCACATCATTCCTTGAATTAACGTTTATATCTTTTAGGCAATGTGATAAACTATCCAAAATGACAGAATAAGTATTGTTTTTTTTATTTTCTCGGTTAATTTCCAAAATTATTTTATTTTGTTATGTGGATATTAAGAAAAGTTATTAAATTTTCTCTGTACCAAATTTTTTTATAAGACTAAGTTCTTCAATAATTTTCTTCATGTAACTGAAACTGCGACATTTAAGTAGTACATAGAAAGTTGCGGTGATTGTGAGTAAAATTCTACCCTGCTTCATTTCTATTCTATGGCGTTGACTAAACAAAATAATAAAGCCCTGTGTGCCTTCTTACGTGACTACGACTGTAACTAAAATCAACTATTAATTAATTAATTAATTAAGATTGGGTTTATAATACATACAGATTAGGCATTTTAGAAGATGTGTCTTTAGAGCTTTAAAAATGACGACCATAATGGCAAATTTGTCAGTAAGAAATCCCTTATTTCAATATTTTATTGCTTTCAAATTAAAATAAGTTCTAATTGCTAATTAAAGCACAGAAATGCATTACTACTGCAATTACTATAAAATTATTGAAAATAGTGCTTTATTGGACCATAATTTGCTAGTTTTTACAGATCAATGGAATGCCTAATGTATGCTCGTTATAAATTTCATTATTCTACACTCGAATTTTCATGTATGTCTTGTTTTAGATGATCTGGCTAATCTCGATACAATTCATAAGATGTCGAACTTGGAGCTTTTTACTTGCGAATGGGATTTTTAGTAGTGAACGTAATAACTGTTATTAAACGAAATAAAAATTTCTTAAGTTGTATATATTAATTTTTTAATACCGCATAATATTGTTTCTACAAAACAAATAATACATATCAGTACAATAAATGATTAGAACGGATAACTTAAAATCACAGAGGTGTGAATATTATAATCACTTGTATCACTTCATAAAATTGTGCAATTCATTCCATACGAAATAACATTGTTAAAAACTACAAGAACAAAATAATATTGTTAACAACAAAATAATACTATCACACAAAAACATATAATTTACTACTAAACATTTTGGCATTCGTTACAAATTTGAATTAGTTCTTCGTTATACGGCTCTATTTGAACAGTACAGCTGACCACATTTAAGTGATTTCGGATAATATATGTTGCTTGCTTAAGTACTAGGTCTCTATCACAGCCTTGATCTGTAAAATAAAAAAATAGAAATTTAAGGGATACCTTAGTCATAATTTTCAACTCACCAACAGCCAGATGTACAGTAACGGCCTCTTTACCAGGAGCAAGAGACCACACATGTACCTCGTGCACATGCTTGACACTAGATATTTTTGTAAACAGTGTTTTTAGATCGGCTGTGTGTTTTGGGCTAGCTTCCAATAAAATTTTAATCGCATCATAAGCCACTTTCAATGTGGCATATACTACAATCATGGAAAATAATAAAGTACAAATAGGATCGGCAACTTGAGCGCTTGGAAATATCTTGATTATAATTGCAGCTATTAATACACCTATGCTTTGGAGTAAATCACCTATGATATGAGCTGCAGCAGCTCGTACATTTATGTTTTCTGTTCGGTGTGCATGTGCTGTTCCCCCACTGTGAGAGTGAGTATGACACATACCATGTAATACAGCACCCATCCTAAGTACATTCCCTTCGATATAATAAATTTAGGTAAACAATTTATACTTACACTATGTTTACTACAACTCCAATAGATGCTACAATTAACATAGTATTGGCATCAATATCGTATTCTTTTTTCAACAATCTACCTACAGCCACTACACAAAAGATTCCTGCTAATAACCATACGGCTAATACACTAAAAGGAATTATAAAGTAAGCAACATAATAATTAGTAAATACCTAAGGAAGGCACCTAATACTTCAGCCCTATGATATCCAAATGTCATAACACGTGTTGGTGCCTTCTTTCCAATCCATATTGATATTAATGATACAAAAAAACCTATAAGGTCTGAAAATAAATGAGCTGCATCGGTCATTACAGCTAAGCTACCTGCCAAGTAACCTCCCACTAATTCAGTTATCTGTAAACGACAATCTTTATTAACCGAAATAACTGTAAGGACGTTACCATAAAGAAAAAGCACAGCAGAGCGACCGATATTAACTTTTTCCAAGCTTTTTGATCATCATGGAACATGGTACTCGTGTGGCAATGAAAATCGTGCAGCTGCATGTTATCAAAGTCATTTTGGCCCTACAAATATAAAATATTACAATTATATACAGAAGACTTAAAGGTAATCGTACATTTATTAACGGTGGTAAGTCTACATTATCTAATAAATGCCCGTTCATATCATTGACTATTGTAATGGATGGTCGATTGCAGATGTTATTTAACACTGGCTTAACAAGGCCACTTGTTGGGGTAAATTGTGTTCGGCATTTAACACATGACTCCCTATTTGTGTTTTCATCGTCGAGCAACAACTTATCGTCATCATAATCACTATCGTGGCTGTGCTCACAATACATATCCATGTTTCATTAAAAAAATTGTGCTTTATCGTAAAAACGTTCAAGATTATAAATTTATTAAATGATTTAAATAATTTTATTACATAACCTACACACATTATTTTATTTTTTGATATGAAGTACGTGACCACCTCATCATTCATTTGGTATTCTTATTAAACTAAGTTAGATAACAGGTAATATCTATTCTAATTAGGAAGATAAATTGAATTTGCATGGTGAGTGTTGTTTATTTGCATTACTATTTATTTTAAGCGGGAATTTCAAACTATATGCGCCCGTAAATATGGATGATCAAAGATACCTACCGATACACTACCTATTCTATTGATCTATTGTTTATGCACACAACATAATTAGTAAATATTGGTGTCAATAGTTCATTGTTAATTGTTAAAAAAAATCATTTCCTCTT
The DNA here is from genome assembly GCA_036250285.1 of Pyrocoelia pectoralis. Lineage (NCBI taxonomy): Eukaryota > Metazoa > Arthropoda > Insecta > Coleoptera > Lampyridae > Pyrocoelia > Pyrocoelia pectoralis. The sequence continues at coordinate 76,055,112 of CM070075.1, read as the reverse complement.
ATGGAAGGTGGTTTACCTAAGATGGAAACCGTCCATAAACCACAGGCTATTCAGGTGCTTTCTTTTTGCACCGCCACAGGGTTAGGTAAAGGCACAGTAACACGTAATTGAAGTGCCTTGCGTCAGAAGACATTTCTGCCTCAGGTTAATATTCAACTTAAATAAAGCTTTTAAAACGAATCGGGTGTTGAGAACTGAGTCAAATTATTTTTATAAAACGAATGGTGTGTATTGACAGAGGTGCCTTAAGTGTACCACAAAATGCAAAAAGAAAACACCTATTTTCTACCACCATCTGCAAACTTTTACTAATGATCTGCTGCTGGGGGCACAGTTTAATGGGAACCTGGAACTAAAACAGAACATTTTGTAGCTTTACTTAAACCACTTAAAGCCAACCATGGCAGTCTTCAGTGGGTGTATGATGCAAACATAATATATTATAGGTCACATTATTTACTCAATGGTATAGCGTATACATCTTGCCGTTAGTCAAAAAACCCTGAGCGTATAAGAACTATAAGTCACGTTTCACATATCTGATAACACTCAAAAAACGCATCAAAATAATTCCACTAATAACTAATATAGTAATAGCAAAACTCCTTGGTAATAGTATAGAAAGCTTACATGGATCTGATGACTGAAGTGCAGACGACCGGAAGCAGAAAAGGCAGTAGTGCTTAGATCCGCATAGGTACTTCCCACACGACTCATCGAGCTCGTTGTACGGTCAAAAAGTGCCAAACTGCCAAACGATCATCGGGCGCGTACAACACAACTGCCCAGTCCATTATATCAATTACAAATTGAAATTGCTAACACAATATTATACTTACATTGAGTTAAGATGATTTTAGAAGTTTTTTTATTAAGATGATCAATGTTTGGCTAATTTATAACGTCCTTGTTTAAATTTAAAATTTGCAAAATATATTTTCATTGTCCTGGGTGATTTAACTTACGTGGTATCTGGGTTGCTTAACATTCAGGCGTTACTCAATACCAAATTATATACTCTTTGGTTATACCATTGAATAAATTTATTCAATGGTTATACATTTTAGAATTAGATTTGTTACTCTATAGTATCACAGATGTATACACAATTGTGTATATACATCTATGATAGTATAAACAAAAAAATAACAAGCTTAATTTTAGCACATAAAGCATGTAAATAAGTAAGACCAAAGGATCAAATCCAGTTAATTCCTAAGACGAGGGCTGTCTTTTACATTGTTACAAATAACCACTAGATGACGCTACTGGTATGTGGCATCGCTTATTTGTAAAATTACAACTTTTTTATAATTAAACCAGCGATGGCTTAAAAATGAACAAACTCGTTGAAAGTGAGCGTTTGAAAAAAGTAATTTTGTGGACAAGTGGGATTATTTTTTACGATTTTCGTAAAGGTTTAACTCAACGACGATGCGTAGAATCGCTTTCTCCAACGTTTGCTAATGAAGTTCCACCAGAGTGTTTCTGGTTCCACTAGAAAAGACTGTTTATAATTGGTTTGCAGAAATTCGTCAATGATGAGTCTCATGAAAATCGACCAAACTTATTGTTTGTGATTACAAAAAACATCGATGCTGTGCGCAACATAACACCAGTAAATCTATCAATTTTATTATTATACATAGCTCGTTGAGCAGTAATTGCGGCATGTGTAAACATAGACACAAACCTATGTAACTGGTTCCTTAATCGTTCAGACAAGCAGAAGACTGATTGACTTCTAATAGATCTCCACATTTATACCTACTCTCTTAAAACAAACGAATCCTTGATAAACATAAAATCCAAGTTGATGAAATAGTACCTATCTATCTACTACACTAGACATTTAATTATGGGCATTTTTATTAAAAATAAATAGACTTTATTTCATTAATAAAACAATAAAACATACTACATATTATGGACGACGAGAGGCGGCAAATGGTTATGCAAATTCTTAGAGAGCCTGTGGTCAGTGTCCAAATAGGATAATCCATCTGATTAAGACCATATTTAAATTAGCCCGACTGAATAAACTGAAAGTGCAGCGTAAGCGATGTTTGGGATTTTTATCTAAATTGTAGCTCGTATTGACGTATTTCTACTTCAATTTTATTTTCCATTGTTTAGTAATTTTTTTCAAAAAGATTCCTTCAATTAATTTTGGTGTCCCCTAATTTTGCCGCCCCCTAATTTTTGCCGCCCTGCACACCAGCCCTTAAAGCCCCCCCCCCCCCCCCCCCCCCACTAACTGTGCTTAATTCACTCGCGAATTTAAAAAAAATTATCATAAAATGCTAAATATCTCGAAAACGTCAAAATATTGAGGTAGGACTTATTAAAGAAAAATGATCTAAAATTATGCGCAAAATCCAAAAATGTGAAAATATACAGAGCGTTCCATTTAAAATAATAAATTTAATATCAACTTCCGGTAAGTGCTATCACAATAATATTTTAGATGTATTCGAAATGTCGAAAAAACCCCAATCGGAAATTTTCATAATTCCATCTTTTGTAATTTTTGAAAAACGTCTATTGGCCGGTCGTCGTGAAAAGCACTGTATAATCTACGCCAACTGTAGTTATTAGCACCGATTTTACTAAATTGTTGCCTGAACTGAAGGAATTCCACCTCCTAGCAAGGAATCTTTAGGTAATATGGCGACCACCGCATTCACACAGAACCTACAGTTTTACCGCCTGCCTGAGCAGGTGTGATTCAGATTTTTGCTTGCCATAGAAAACCGTTCAAACTTTACCAGATGGAAAGCTAAACACGAGCTAAAGCTAAGGACGAGGATTTCCTAATCTTTTAACTTCACATGGCTCTTGCGATTTAGCAGAAAATTGTTGAATTTGAACCTATAATTCTAATTTAGTCTCAAGCGATTTTATTATGTAGGTAGGTAGGTACCTATAACTGTCAGAACGGAGGTACCTATAGCATGTTTAAATATTGTGATAGAAGAGGCCGAATGTGCAATACTCGGAGATCAAAACTGCTGCTCCTAAACAACCGGTTTTTTTGGATCTATAATGCTAATATCTACTTCCATTATTTATCTTCTTGAATAAGTCCCAATTTAAAATAATAGCACAGATGTGTAGACATCAATCGCGTTCAAAATATAACCGGTTGACGTAAGAATTTGCTATTATGTGTGCTTGTGAGTTACAAACGTTGTGCTAGTTTTAAGTTGTTATACTCACCAGATACCAAGCCCTAAATTCTGTTTTTGGAAACGTTTATAATGATAGGTACCGAATTTGTTATTTTATTAATATCAAAATATTATTATGATATTTTGAACCTTGAGTTTAGATTTGGAATGGATATCTACTGACGTCTTCCTGAAGCTGATTTCAATGGAGCCACTCCAAATCCTTTCCAGGTCTAAAGCTGCCCGTTTGTTGAGAGCAGGTAAGCATTTTCATTGAGTTTTTTCTTGTCGCATCGGAATTTAGTATTAACAGGTAAAAACAGTCTTTCAAAGACTACCTATTAGCAAAGAGCATATAATTTTGCTATTAGTATCGTTCGTGTGTAGTGTAGTGATACTAAGGTAGGTAAATTACGTACCTACATTTTAGAATAAGAAATGATTCAAGGACGTCATTTTTTATGAAAAAAACCTACTGGTAAGTACTAAAAAAGGCTGTGAATATTTCTTGAAAATCACAGAGGGTCTAGATATTGTTTTCTTCCTTAAGGCCTATATTATAAAAGTAAAAGAGTCTGCTAAACAAACAGTATTTATCTTCGTATGGTCCACCAAAATCCAAATGAATTCATTCCCATACTTCATTTGATATTGGCCATGAAAATAAGAATGTTGTTTTCCAAGAATTTACCTACCATTCCTTTGTCGTGTGAAGCTAGTTCACTTTGATGTTTGCTATCATATCAGTGGTCTTTTCAGTGGTCGACTCCTTTTTGTTCTTTTTGTTTGTTCTCTGATACTTTCCTCCGTTAATGCTATTTCGTTAATCTTTATGTGCTGCTTCCCGTTGGTTTTCTTGTGAGTTCGTTTCTTTGTGGTCGTTTGGGGCGATTAGAGAGTTTGTATAAAACGCGATGCAATATATGTGTGTGGAACGCGGACAGTAATGAAGTATGTACATACAGGGTTTTTCAACGAAAAGGAGCCACCCTTTATAACTTCTAACAGAATCAAAATTTGAAAAATCGGCGATACCAGTCTATAATAATATCGAGGGGGACACTTTTTGACATAAGTTTGAGATTTCATACCTTAACCCCCTGGGTCCCACAAACATACCCTTAATTTTTTTAAATGGCAACATGGGTCATGTGATACGTCATTTGAAAGGTCTTTTGATATCTTGCATTACTGCGTTTAAAATTTTAAAATCGTTCAATTCGTTTGTGAGATATTTTAATTTAAAGTTTTAGAGAACTGATATAATTTGTCGTTATAATAATGCAATATAAAAGTATTACTGACTTTTTAATTTATTTTAAGTTTTATTTCCATGTAAATAAAAAAAAGTTTAATACAATAATTTCGTATCAATTTATCTTGACTATAAAAGCAAAAAAAAAAATAAAAAACAACCATTTTGAAGAAAATTATATCAGTTCTCTAAAACTTTAAATTAAAATATCTCACAAACGAATTGAACGATTTTAAAATTTTAAACGCAGTAATGCAAGATATCAAAAGACCTTTCAAATGACGTATCACATGACCCATGTTGCCATTTAAAAAAATTAAGGGTATGTTTGTGGGACCCAGGGGGTTAAGGTATGAAATCTCAAACTTATGTCAAAAAGTGTCCCCCTCGATATTATTATAGACGGGTATCGCCGATTTTTCAAATTTTGATTCTGTTAGAAGTTATAAAGGGTGGCTCCTTTTCGTTGAAAAACCCTGTATATGTTAATAAGAAATATGTGCTTTGGAAATGTGAATTTGGAGGAGAATTTTAATCATGGCTTATAAAGTAAGGGATGATGAAGTATCGAAAAGGATTGGGGAAGATGAACCTTGATGGAACCGAGGTACCTAAAGGAAAGACGAAGTGTATTGAGAAGGAATTGCTTCTCAAAGTTACGTACCTCTACCTCCACCAGTAATTGGTAAAACAACAATGTCACATGCACATCAAATTGAGGACTCATCAAAAAATTTTCCTGAAAATCTGTAGATACCTACTCTCAATTGTGAGGGTTTTTTTTCCTACTCTCAATGATTTAATCTTTAATGTTTTTTAGTCTTATGAATGTAGCATAAACAGGACATACCTATTAGATTTAAAAAAAAAGCAAAAAAGGAATATAAAGTTTGTAGATAAACTACAAATTTTTAATGTGAATTGATATTATAAATACCATTATGCAAAATAAATGGTTTTGCTTACACTAATTTTATGTTGTGGTTACGATTTTGATTTAAAGCTACGAAATAAATTGCAAAACAGATTTTTACATATTTTGAATTCTTGTTGTAATTAGTAAAATCATAGTGATTACACTATAGTCAAATTTAATTTTAAGTAATTCGTTTGGTTTATAAATTGATAAATTTAGTTTTTAAGTATTAGAAACATCGCAATCGCACGGAGGCTTACAAAATTTAAAAGAAAATTGGTTGTAACATAAACTTAATGTAACAGTAGAAAATTTTGAATACTGAATCCTACTTTAGATAAATCAGTGGAACTCGCTAATTTTAGGAAAAGTTTATTTTGGATTTAAAGAAAGCTCGGAAAAGGACAAATTTTTTGTTAAAACAAATATTTAAGGTTTAAAGTGCTTCTCTATATAATTGCAAGGATTTGAATTTTGAATTTAAGGATGAGCAAAGAATATTGCATATATTATGTGTGTACAACAACGCTTTTCACAAAAATTAATAAATTTTCGTTAAAATACGTTCGAAATTGTTGATCTTCATACAATGGATATAAACGTCCAATCAAAATTATGCAAATTTGTGTTTATTGAATCACACTTACTACAGTTCGAAATAATTCAAGCAATTTGATATAAACGCAAACAAATAATGAAATAAATGATTCATGACGGCCGCTGAGGGATGTGGACGATCAACGCTTTGTGCTTATTGCCATTGACTTAAATAAATATGGGATTGGGATAGTAACTAATGGTCAAGTATACAGATGCAAGTATCATTAGAGATTTACTTACAAATATTTTAAATAGTAGACCTACTTTCAGTATTGCGAAGGTAGGTAGGTATATAATCACAGCTCTAGAACTATATGTAGGTACTTTTTTCAATTAGGGCAGCAACTCAACGATGTATTAAGCGTTGTTGAAATTTAACATTAATGCATTTAAAATAAATTAAATTTCACAATTAAGTGCAAAATTTCTTTCTTTTGTACATCTGTGGCGGTTGGAATAAGTTGAGTAGGATCACTCAAACCGTCACATTTACATAATTTGACACAGAAATTTACTCCCTGACTAATTTATGACACTCGGGGGTGAGTTTATATAACAGCCCCACTAAATGTGCCATAATGTCTATGAGGCAGCAAATTAAAATTAAGCATTCTGTGCTAAAATGAAATTAACGGATATTATATACTATGCACTTAGTTTGAAGTACCGGAACTGATTGGAGCGTTTAAAATTCCTCATTAATATGTACTTGTACTTGTACGGAAATGCATTTTGTAACAAGGAAAGGAAAGAGATTTGTATATTGTTGTTAAATTTTCTTCCTTGTCTCTTCTTGCCATTAATAATAATATAATGTATTTTAGATTTATCTAATATTGATCTCATTCCACTTCCTTTTATGCATTGGTCGCCCGGCTTCTTTCGAAAGGAAAAATTTTGTAAGAAACCTTCCTCTTCGGTATATTGGCCAATATTGCTCCATCACACGAAAATGGTCAGTGTCATTCATATGTCATATTGTTTGCAATGGACCGTATCGATATTTAGTTGTTAAGTACTTGTAGGCCATTTTGGAGAAATAGCTTTCATCTCCATAATTTGTTTGTAAGTATTATACGTGTGTGTACCTACACATTTTGAAAAGTCAGGAAGTCGCCCCTTCCGAAATGCACTCCATACTGCATCTAAATAATACCATTTCTATACAGAGACGACTCACGTTATAAAGATCAGGTGCAATAGTATTTTGCACAAGTCTAGAAACAATTCAAGTTTAACACCTAGTTTGTTAGTATATATTCAATACATAACACTTACCACTTCATACCAAAATATCTCTTTCTTTTCCTTTGCCAAAATAAATTGTGTTCTCAGCCTTTTATGAACATTTTCTAATATTAAATTACACGCATGAGTTGATCAAATTGCACAGTCTGGCTTGTCCACCTCTATTTATTACTATCTATACCTCGAGTACGGAATGCTTGAACTCAAACAAAGTTCGCTGGGTGAGAACAACTTGATTTCGTTAAATCTCTTAACAGATATTCATGTTAAACTGAAAAGCAGTTCTTTAAGAAACAGTCGTGTATAAAAAGCCGTACTTATTCCATTATATCTTCATATTGTTTGAACCGAAAAAAAAAGCTTCCAGGCCTAGCGCCAAAAATGTGTGACTTCTCTACCTCACCTCTTTAGATTCTGGAAATGAGTTTATTTAGATTTCTGTATTTGACAGATAATAATAATAATAATAATAATATTTATTGCCCCATAGAATATAGATTCCAATTATGAGCGCTGTAAGCATTTTGTCAGAGATAATTGACCTTAGGCAAAGGACTAGATTACTCTAACACTCTAACAACGTTCTTCACCCACAAAATGTTTTTCTTTTCTCGATCGCTGTCCTCCGCGCTTTTTATCAGCACCATCCATCAAAGCTCTATTTGTGAATCGATGTCGGTGTTATAAAAAAAGATATTTTATTTTATATATTGCTTTTACGCTGTCTATTACCATAGATTTTAACTGTTATAGATATAAATATTCATCCTTTTATAGTATATAGGTATAGGTACTGTATATGGTGTGGAGTTTTAAAAATAAGTTTAGATATTATTTTGAGTTCCTCCATCTCCGACCCATACCTAAAGCTATGCAGGTATTTTTGGTGATCGCTCGAATATGAATGTTATTTATCAATTATTTTTGGAAAAGGCTTGCGTGCTTACCATAAACACGTTATTTTATAGATCGTTTTGCAATTGCTTTGTGATTCATATAAAAGATCAGGTGTAGTACACACAAAACCCAATTGTTAAGTAACAATAACATTGTGTTAAAAATAAAAAGGTTTATCTTTATTTATTTTAATATTGCACATAAAGGACAAAAGTGGTCTTTTCGTGTAACAGAAATAACAGAGGCTATACCGTATTCTATCCCCCCCACCCAATGAAAATTTTTAAATTACGCCCCTGTGAGTATCTTGAGGACATTTCCATTAGGGACTTAGCGGGTCGTACCTTTTACCATGTCATTGCCTTTTGATAGTTTATAAAGTGTGTGCATGTGCATTGCTGTTCATGTCCCTGCATCTCTGAAACAGCAATAAACAGCGCTTTTGTTGCACGGTTGCACGTATTTACTTGTTGGAGAAACAGTTAAATGTCTCAATGAGGCTCATTATAGCATTTGGGGTTTGGTTTCTAGGGCAGTGTTATAACTGTAGATTTTACCCATGATTACCTATCATCTCTTTGTCTCCAATAAAGGAATTATTACTTTTTATACTGGATTAGTTGTCTTAGAGGGTATATACAGTAGAGCGTCGATAATCCGGATTAATTGGGACCGAACCTCATCCGGATTATTCAAAAATCCGGATTTTCGAAAATAGGCTATTTTATGCTTTAAAATTATAGAAACGTAACTCAAACCTTGAGAATTCACTTACATATGTGTGTAAACAATTACATATGCATGTACATATGTATATGTAGTAGGTAAATACAGTTAAAGCTGTTGTATATTACGTAGTATACTTGACTTTAATGAAACTGAAATACAAAACAGGAGAAAAACGTGAATCCGGATTATCGACGGTCCGGATTTTTGACGTCCGGATTATCGACGCTCTACTGTACTTGTCTTTAAGATTTTGTGAATTTCATTTCATTTTCTACTGTCCTTAAAAATTCTTCTATGCATATGTTTCAAAGGTTCCTCCGTTCTGCCTGCAATGATTTTTCACTCTTGGTCGTGTAATATATTTATCTTTTGGGTGTCAGCTGGAAGAGTTAGGTAGGTACCTACCATGCTGAGGGTGTCGTGTTTTCATTCAAAACTTGACATTTTTCTCACTGCGTATTTTAATCCAGGATTTTTTCGCCTACGTAATCTCTCTCTTTCAACATTACCGAAAAGACTAACTTAATTTAGGGAGAATTCGTTAATAGGAGTGGGAATTTCCGTTGAAAATCATTTTTATAAAATTATTAACAATCAATTTGCGGCGTTTTAGTTTTTTTTAAATTTAAATTTCGAATAGCACTCTGGACCATCGGCATCGTGTACATTTCTTCTCCCCAGAAATTATCGATATGATTGAATAGAGTGCAGTCTGTGAAAAAAAAGCGTTAGGAAATTTGAAAACAAACATTGTTTTTTCTAACGATGTTTATCCTATATTCTCCTATTCTACCCGATAACGTCTTGTTGAATAAGAGGGATAGAAAAAATTCCCCTTACGATTAAATATGAGTTAATTTTCCAATGAATAATACAGTAAGTGTATCATAAATTCCCATATTTGGAGATATTTATAACCGTAATTTTCGATATATACTTTGGACGAATTTATTTATATATAAGTTATGACATTTTTGTTGTTAGAAATCGTAATAAATAACATGATGTCCGAACAAGATAACAGTAAAATTAAGAAAAAGCAATAATAGAAATCTCTAAGTTGGCAGACTGCTTATGACAAATGGTTGTACACCGCCTTTATATGATATACTATCTATTATGTGACAAAAACACATGTACTCAGAACCTCTGACCAGTCCACGCCCTCGTTGGTCATTATTTCCGAAAAATTATGAAATATGTGCTTACGAGCTATTCGTTTTGTTTGTTCCATTCTTTTCTTTTTAAATGGAGAGATTAGTGTAGGTTTAAGCTTTATTGTACAATTTTATTAGGCCATTAGGGATTTGGACCTCTATTTCTTTGTTAAATGTAATTAATTTCATAAATCTAACCGCAAATCTGTCGCACAAGACTGGAGTGTTATATAGTAAAATTTAAAATAACATAAGACATAATATGTAATTTGATTTCGTTTAAGCATTCATTACACGACTACTAAAGAGTGCCGGATTTAAATTTGCCGCCATTTTGTTAATACGAGTTGTACGGTGATTTTTTTTGGCAGTTGTCACGTACAGACCACGCGATGTAAGAATATGGAGAAGTATTCAAACGAACAACGTTTAATTATTTTAAAAACACACTACAAAAATGGTGAAAGTTTTACGAAAACAGTTCGCCAATTACCTACGTCAAGTTTTCGGTCACAATTATGGGCCAAATGCATCCACAGTGAGGCGTTTAATTACAAAATTTGAGACCAAATTTACGCCGATGGATCAGAAGACCATTGTCCGTCGTCGTCCTTGTCGGTCACTATATAGCCACAGTAAGGGAATCTGTCGCCGAGAATACGGGAACTTCCATTCGGTATCGTGGTCATGGTCAAGAATTAAACATTTCCAGAATAGTGCGGCAGTTAACGACCATATTGAAGGTGAACCGTGCATTTTGTGATACAAGTATGAGATTTGGAACAGTGTTGTTTTCAAGACTCCATCTAATAATTCTAGATGTGGGGCACGGTTTCCACTCCTTGCGGAGACCCCTTATAGGGGTTTCAACCCCCTCAAATTCGGTTTTCTGGAAATATCTCTCGATAGTTGAACTTTAGAGGAAAAAGTTTCAAATAAAAGTTGTTCTCCATCAAATTCTCTACAAAAAAGATATACACACATGCCGCTATAGGTCAGACAGGAGATCCAAGAACGTAATTTTAAAATGAGTGTTTTTTTTTTAATTTCAATTATACGTATTTTCTAACCACTATACTTTATGAAATTCGTTTCTTATGCAATTTTTAGTGAAATGGTGAACAGAGGCCTACATTTTGATTTTTGTAGATACATACCTGAAAATGAAAGAGCAAAGTAAAAATTATTGAACGATATTTTATTTATCAGCTAAGAAATTGTCAATATAACTTGGTCTTCGTCTTCAGCCTCTTTCATGGAAGAAGGACTCGAAAGGAGTGCTTTGACGACTGTTTTCAATCAATTCGGAACGCTAAAACATTGACTACGGTCAGACACATCCTCCCAGTCGCATGCTGCGTGATCAAATATGTCTCGTCTAATTGAATAGCTGATTGTACTCTTCGTGATAATCTCTGCTGATGCTTGACCTCACTGTTTTATCAATGTCTGTCTTGATAGAAAATAAACATGTTTGACCGGGGCCCCAGAACATTCCATTCAGGGATTCGCCAAGCCAAGTAGCTTGACTTGAAATATAATAGCCTGGCTTGGGCTTGAAAGGCAAGCTTTTTAAGAAGAAAAGCTTGGTTTGGCTTGATGTTTGCGAATGCAAGCTTGGCTTGGTTATCAAGCTTTCCCAAGCTTTATCAAGCTTATTCAAACTTGCTCCTCCCGTAAGAGTAGTGAGGTTGGAACACATTGCGCATTACGTCATACGTGTATAGCTTATTGTCGGACTGTCGCAGTATTATTCAACTGCTGGTTAGTGGTTAGTTTTAGCAAAGACCATATAATTGGTCTTTGGTTTTGGTCACCTTTGAGTGCTTAAGTAAGCGATTGTTAACTATGAATTCTAAAAAAATATCTGACAATTCCGAAGAACCGTTATTTAGACCGTACATTTTCCAGAATATCTACGCATTCACATTTTCTAATTTATAATTTTTATCACTTCTGAGTTCGTACAAATCAAAAACCGAACATCACCTGATAGTCGTATCATTTTACAATTAAAAACTAGTGTTAGAGCGTGACGTGCAACAGATTTTGTATAGGGTGCCGTTGCGCCCATTGCGATTTTGAGATTGAATATCAATATCAAATATACCCTGAATTTACAGGTAGGTACTTCTTTTTATTTATATTTTTTATTTATTTTATGGTGTAATGATAATCATCAGCTGGATCTTCTAAGAATTACGTTGCATGGAATAGTAAAAAAATGCTTAGAAGTATAAGCTTGAAAGCTTGGGAAAAGCTAGAAAGCTTGACTTGGAGAAGCTCCACAAATAAGCTTGGCTTGGATAATACTTACGGTTGACTTGGTTTTTTGTAGGCTTGACTTGATTTTATGTCAGGCTTTAAAAATTCAAGCCAAGCCAAGCCCGTGAATCCCTAATTCGATTTCAGGACACATCATAAGTAGTCGTTCTTTCAGGCGAGTTTTGTGGATGTCAGCTGCGTAACCCAACTTCTCCATCTGGTCAGCGTACATCTTCTGGATATCCGGCAATGTGAAGACAACTTTATTGGAGCTATTTTCTTTCACTTCTTTCATGTGTGATACAATACTGGCAAGAGTGAAACCCGCTAATTGTTTGTAAGATTTTGTTGTAGCACTAGCCGTCATCGCTGCTCTTTTGCGGTTGTAAAACGATACAAGACATCGGGCATGATATTTAACATCTAGGGCTATCAAATCAGCTTCGGGGCCACCAATTTTCGACAAAATTTTTGAGTTTTGTAAATAAGCTGCCTGAGTTTCATAAAGTATAGAGCTTAGAAAATACGTAAATTTGAAATTAAAAGAAACACTCATTTTCAAATTACGTTTTTGGATCTCCTGTCTGGCCTATAGCGGCATGTGTATATATCATTTTTGTAGAGAATTTGATGGAGAACAACTTTTATTTGAAACTTTTTCCTCTAAAGTTCCACTATCGGGAGATATTTCCAGAAAACCGAATTTTAAGGGGTTGAAACCCCCTGTAAGGGGTGTCCGTAAGGAGTGGAAACCGTGCCCCACATCTAGAATTATTAGATGGAGTCTTGAAAGCAACTGTACCAAATACCACACTTGTATCACAAAATGCACAGTACCGGTCCTTAACCGCCGCACTAAGAACTTAAGAAGCACTGTGCAACGAATTTTTGTAAAAGATCTGCATTTGCAAGCGTACAATGTTCAATTGGTGCAAGAAATCAAGCCAAATGACCATGCGCAGCGTCGCGGAATTGCTGATTGGGTGTTGGAACATCATCAAATTAATGCGGATTTTTCGAAGAAAATCATTTTTTCATTGGATTTGGGGTGCTGAAAATCCTCGTGTGATACTCGAACAACCATCGCGAGTAACTATTTGGTGCGCATTTTGGGCTGGCAGAGTGATTGGGCGGTATTTATTTGAAAATGCGGCTGGAACTGCGCTAACTGTTAATGATGTGCGGTACCGCGAAATGTTAACGGAGTTTTTGTGGCCCGAATTGGATGTAATTGATGTGGGGGACATGTTTTTCCAACAAGACGGTGCGGCCTGCCACACAGCACGTGAAACAATGGTGTTACCAAAGAACGTAGTATAATATATTACGTTCTTTGATGTTACTACGGACCCAGTTTCCAGGCCGTGTTTCTGGATTTGGCGATGAACATTGGCCACCAAGATCGTGCGATCTAACACCGATGGACTTTTTTCTTTGAGGCTATGTGTAGGAAAAGGTATATGAGAATAAGCCTGAAACAGTTGAACATCTTAAAGAAGTAGAAGTTTATGCGAAAACGTTATTCAAAATTTCAACAAAAGAATAACCCAGTGCCAGAGGTTTCGAAGTGGCCATTTGCCTGATGTTGTATTTCACGTTTAATCGGAACCATTTTTCTTTATGTTGAAATAAAAATGTGTTTTTCTTTCAAATTAAATCCGGCGCTCTTGTTGGGACACCCGTTATAATTACAAAATTGATAAAGTTCAGCGTATAAGTAGATTTTATGATTTCGTAATAATATTTTTCTGATTATACTCTTTCATCAGTACCTATAATCTAAGATTCTTGAAAAACAGGACGATAAAATATCAACTATGTGTATATTTTGCCAACAGGATTAATCAGTATAAAGATTTAAATTTCATTTTAATAATAATCAGTGATTCTAAAGAAGCAACCAATAGTGAAATTTGGAAATGAATTCAAATTTTGTACAACCCATTCAATATTTAAAAGCAGCCTAGGAAATATTAACGACTCGCCGTACTTTAACTTGACATTAACCGCTTATTGCATTTTTGATAGGATACTATTGATTTATATACGCGATTTGGCATGTCAATTACTTATTTATTCGATATTTTACTTAATTTAGCGCTTTACCATTTTCATTAGTGGAAGTTATTATTACGTAACGGGTAACGCATACAAGAATTCGAATCAACTATGCTTAAAACCGTTTTTGAATATGAATCTTAGCGATTGATGGCAAGGAACAAAATACATGCTACTTATGTATAAAAACGATCAATGGTGATTGTGCCAAAGAACGTTATAGCCTCATTTCAACAAACTATATACAAATGAAGTTGCTTAATTGTTAAGAGGTTATGGGCCCAGGCAGCAAGTACAAAGAAATATTATATTGAATTTACATAAGGCAGTTAAAAACAAAATCGACATGGCTAAAAGGCAAAAGATGTGTTATTGAGCAATTAACTATTTAAATTGGAAATGTAGAATGCAAATGATTTTGGATGAAAATTAAGTATGGGAGTACACAGAAAATCAGATCGATTCAAGTGCTGTAAATGAGAAACAACAAAGAAAATTCAAGACAGGAAATTTGTTCAGTGTGTTTCAGATGATCTAATGGAAAGTTTACGAGATATATCAGATGCATTCTCAATGTGGAAAGTCTTAGAAGACAAATTTGAAAAGAAGGGGTTACCAGGACAATTGTTTCTAAAGAAAAAGATACTCTCAATGAAATTAAAGGAAGGTGATTCCTTAAAAATGTTTGTAGTAAAGTTTGAAGATTATGGCAGCAAAGGTCAAGATTGATCAAATGGATCTCATTTGTAATAGTGATTTGTTATTAATCTTACCAAAATCGTACGACACTGTTGTTACTGTGATTGAGAACTTGGAGCCAGAATCATTACCTAACTTATGAAGACGTGAAGAAACGATTATTTAGTGAAGATTAGAATGGAGTATACAGTACAGTACCAGTGGTAGATCAAACGTCTGTCGGTGCAGATGTGGTTAGCAGTATTAAATAAATAAATGAATAAATATATGTAAAATAAATATATGGTGAAAGTCAAGGAGTATACGAAGTTCCCTGTGACGGATGCACGAGGTCTTATATCGGACAAACCAATAGAAGGTTGAATGTTAGGGCACAAGAACATAAATTAGCCGTAAAACAATATAATACTTCCTCCTCCTTGGCAACCCATCGTATGGACACTGGTCATCATATAGACACAACAAAAATAAAATCATTAGCTCCAGTCCAGCATACACTTTGCAAGAAAGAATCATACGAGAAGCTATTGAGATTGAAAAAAGACCATTGGCACTTAACAAGGGAGACGATAGTTCAAGAATTCCACCTGTTTGGAAGATAATCATAAATAGACCTTTACGAAGAACTAACACTATCGAAAATTCCGACGTCCAACCTGACCAACCAATTAGGAATAGTATGCATTAAAAATGTGCCAACACATCTACTTACAACGGGCCTGTCACACGCAGTAAAACACGCACCAACACATCAAAAATTGAAAACTAGATGGCATAACTCATTAGTGACAATTTGTCAATTCTTCAATAAAGAAAACCAAGAGAGTTTTCGAAACGTTGAATATTATCAATACTTAACACGAGATAAACCCTAAAATGAATTTTATTATAAATAATTTCACTCGTGGAAACTTAAAATAACAATAAAATACATATAAATGTATAAGAATCGTCAAAGAATATAATAAAGAATATAGTAAAATATTACCTATATGGTAAAAAAAGGTAAACTAAATGAATAAAACACTTACAACATATCACAGACAAATTCAGCATCATTCAACAATAGAAAATTTTGTTCTCTCACGGAGTCCGGCAGTTTATTAAAACCAATCGCTCCATGTCGCATTCGCTAATCATCTAGTTTACATTTAAATTTAGGTTAAGTTGAAAAACTTCGCCTTTTGCGAATATGTTGATATACAGGGTGATTCACGACTATTCCCTCGGTCTCTTATGCCTAAACGGTACAAGATATCAGCTTCATTTTTTGGTGACATATGTAAATTGATAACGACTATTTTTTAAAATTATTTTCAATTATACAGGATGCTTCACAAAATTGTAATATATCAAAGTTAGGTTTTTTAAATGCAACCCCCTGTATTTTATTACATTTTTAGATTATACGTTAAAAACTAAGGTAACTTTATTAAACGTTCCCTATACCTATCGCTTACCAATCTTGAGAAAATTGTGATTTTAAGAAAAATATTCAATTTAAACAACCCCTATAACACGGAAACCACTTACTTTCAGTAACACAAATTTATATCGATTTATCTTGACCTTTAAGGCGTTCATTTGCACTACGTAGGATTTCGATTCTTTGTACAGGGTGTTTAGAAAAAGGATTCATATTTTATATTTTTCAAACATCAAAAACTCACTTAACTTAAATGGAACACCCTATATGTTTTTATTCTATGTTGAATAATTTTTCATTTTCTATCAAAAACTATGAGTAATAGATATGTCTAAAATCAACGATTAAAAAGTTATTAAGATTTTTCTCTAAAATTTATATGAAAATGGTTTTTGTTTGCATTCTAGTAGGCCATCATTTTTTTTATTGTAGTTGATAATTAGATATGTGATCAAAACTTAATTAAAAATGAAATTAATAACAAGAAGAATTTATGGAAAAAAATGGTATAGTAAATGCTCAATATGATGACCATTTTCTTCTATGCACACCCACACTCGATTTTCAAAAGATCTAACGTTTCTCAGGATATCTGGTGTTATAGTAGCAAACGCATCCTTTATTGTAATCTTTATGTCATCAGCAGTGGTAGGTGGAGTGTTGTGGACTTCCAATCCATTTATTGAGGAATTGTCTATTTAAATATTTTTGAAAAAAACATAAACACCATTCTTATCACATTCAACTTCGCCAGAATTTATATGGACGAGGCTTTCAACGAAGGTTGAATTTTTGTTTATGGAGTCTCGAAAAAGTTGGAAAAGAAGATGAATTCTTTAAATATGTTTTATTTACCGACGAATCCACTTTCCACAACATAACGGCTTGGTAAACTGACATAACTTTCATTACTAAATCGTCACCAGTATCGCACTGTTGACCGCCAAAACCGGTGGAGCCGCAATGTATTTGGGAGAATTTTGATTTTTTGATAAAAACTTGAACGGAGTAAAATTTTTACGGATTTTAGAACAACACTTTTTCGAGTCTTTTTGATGAAGTTTGTTTAGATATTATTATTATTATTATCATTAAAAATTTAGTTTACAACACTCCACCTACCACTGTTGATGACATGAAGATTAGAATAAAGGATGCGTTTGCTACTATAACACCATAACGTTAGAAGATCTCTTGAAAACGAGTGCGGTTATGTATAGGAAAAAATGGCATTTACTACAGTATTTTTTCCATTGCTTCAATTTCATTTTTAATTAAGTTTTGATCACATATTATCTATGATAAAAAAATCATGGCCTACTAGAATGTAAACAAAAACCATTTTCATACAAATTTTAGAGAAAAATCTTAATAACTTTTTAATCGTTGATTTTAGACATATCTATTACTCATCGTTTTTGATAGAAAATGAAAAGTTATTTAACATAGAATAAAAACATATAGGGTGTTCCATTTAAGTTAAGTGAGTTTTTGATGTTTGAAAAATATAAAATATGAATCCTTTTTCTAAACACCCTGTACAAAGAATCGAAATCCTACGTAGTGCAAATGAACGCCTTAAAGGTCAAGATAAATCGATATAAATTTGCGTTACTAAAAGTAAGCGGTTTCCGTGTTATTAGGGGTTGTTTGAATTGAATATTTTTCTTAAAATCACGATTTTCTCAAGATTAGTAAGCAATAGGTATAGGGAACGTTTAATAAAGTTACCTTAGTTTTTAACGTATAATCTAAAAATGTAATAAAATACAGGGGGTTGCATTTAAAAAAACCTAACTTTGATATATTACAATTTTGTGAAGCATCCTGTATAATTGAAAATAATTTTAAAAAATAGTCGTTATCAATTTACATATGTCACCAAAAAATGAAGCTGATATCTTGTACCGTTTAGGCATAAGAGACCGAGGGAATAGTCGTGAATCACCCTGTATATTGTTTTTTTCTCTCGTTGTTTTCCCATAACCTTTGTTTATCACATATATTCAGCAATAAAGTCCTATTATTATTATTATTATTATGTAATATTTATTCCTTCCTTAACTATTACAGTCTTCTAAATGGTTGAATAACTTTTTGAAAAAGATGATAAACAAACTATCTTTACAATATAGGTGGATATTCTTGAGAAAACAATGGTACAAATGTTTTGAAGTCATAATTAGCATAGGAATGTTCTGTTTTCCTGTCGCCTTTTAAGCGAGTTTGCCATTTTTCTTGTAGGTACATTTTGTTATTTGGTGGAGAAACGACGTAGTGGATTGAGAAACTGGTTGGTTCGGTGAAGTATGTGTACTGCACCTACAACAGTTATTGGAGAAAAGGTACATTTTCGTCTATCGTAGGATATTTACGCCTTCTTGAAGGCAAGTAATAACCGGACGATTAACAATGGCAGGTACCTCATGTAGGTACTTTCGCATTCCTCAAATAGACAAATTTACAATGCAACAAATAAAAAATAAGAATTTGTCCATTTGGTATGGGCTTTTGGCGTTTCATTGGCATGATTCCATATAATATTTCGAATTGAGCGCAAATTGCGTTAATCTTTTTTAAAATGTGTCCTAATACCAAATTCATGCCAAATAACAGTGGCGTTAAACTCTTCCGTATTCATCAATGAAAACTAAATCGTTAGCGGATATTGGTGACTATTATAATGCCTCTTTTAATTTTTTTTTTGATTTTCATAGTGCCATCACAGGGGACTTGTGGACTAATGCTCTTGAAGAAGGCTTGTTGCTCAATTTATGAGAGCTTACCGATTAGGCGATTAGTACTCTTAAATACACTTTCACGTTTAGTGCATAGGACATTTTTGCTTCCACTAAAGGCAGTGTTTTGATACGGTGTGCGTTTGTTAGGTGTGTATGTATTGCTAGAAAAATGTTTCGTATATACTGTTAGCACTTTGGCAATTCTCTCTCGACCTATATAATAAAAAAAGTAAATACTTTTCCTTACAATGATATTTTTTTCATTTCATTTAATAAAATATTTTTACAATTATATTACCTTTTGGACTTCTTCCAATGTAATGTGTGTGCTTTTAGTTTCGGATTTATTTGTTAATCCTTGTCTTTATCTTCACTATGGTAATCATTTTGCGTCAAATTCTGAAAGTACAACCTTATTATACTCATTTTCTTCTTCAGAGTCTATAAAACCATTTTCAAGTTCTTTCCCAAATTTTGCCTTGTTCTTTTTCGTATCATATTCGTAAGACAATTAATAATTAATAAGAAAATTGAAAAGAGTGAGGATCCACTTTTCTTGTTCGAATGGCGTGGTGAGGTTTCATCGAACTGTCTCGATCAAGTTCCGAATTACTCTAATTTCTGTATCTAAAACTAGGTACACTCTGGGCCAAAGTACATGATTATATCATTTTCGAAGTATCGATTTGAAAGTGTTGCGTATCGTGGTGCCGTCAAGGGTGGGGAGAAAACATAAAGGTATGCTGCCCAGACTGGGGGTGAGTTAGTACAGTCAACTCAACGAATATGGTTAAATATACCAGTATTAAGTAAAGTCAGTTGTATTTAATTGGGAAACCCAGTAAAAAGTTTGGCAAAATTTTTGTTTCTTATGTATTGACTGGGCAGATTTAACAATGATAACAGTGTTACCTAATCATGCCTTTGGTGTTTAGTGTCAGATAATACGATGCTTATACGACGATGGTAAAATATGGCACAATTTGAAAAGAGAGTGGGGAGGGCCTAAAGGAACACGTTTCTTTTGTAGGAGTTTATTGTTTATAGCTTTCCTCACCATCTTACAAAGAGTACATTGGTCTATCAAAATGTGCTCACCTAGGAAGGAGCAGTTTACATTCCGTGCTACTCTACATTTTTTATCATCGTACACCAAAGTTGTGGGCTAGGGCACGATTCGATTACAAAATATAATAGAGTCGGAAAAAGAGAACAATAGGAGCTACTAATAAATAACAGTAAAACTTCTTACTTTCAGATCATGAGCATATTTAAGTACGGGTTAATATATCGGATATTAAAATTTCAGTGGATTTGACAATCTTCTAAGAAAAACCGCTAAGAACTCAAGTTCGATTGTTCCATTGATATTCGAACAATAGCAATGAAGTACAACGCACGTATCGGTTTTACGTATAAAGCGCAATAGATAAACTTGTTCACGAATCGACTGAAAATAAAAAAAAAAAGGAAACGAAGGTAAATGCAATCGGTAACGGCATATGAGACGCCGCCGCAACGGAAGCGGTTATATTAAGACGAATTTCGGTCTTGTTAGTATTCATGGGGAGTTTTAGCTACCTACATGGGAATAACTGGTCACATATCTTCCGTGTAATTGAAAGGAAACGAATTCTTCTTTTGATAATAGCGAAGCCGCCATCACTATATACACACTCTGAAATTCAATTTAATTTTGGAAATTTCTTCTGATTGTTGTATAGACTTTTAATGGTTTCAAAATAACTTTCACACACCCATACGTTATGTGAATTGTTGCTAATATTATTTGCATATCTACACAACACACTGTGGGATTCTGTTGTTTATTTCGTCCACGTTTTATCGATTTGATATATTAGTTTGTACCTTTGTTGTTTGTTTACGTAGCTTCAAATCTAAGTTTTGAATGAAACACTATATTATTAATATTATTCAATTGTCATTACTACAACAAATTTGACCTAGGAGTCGTTTTTAAACAATATTTTTTATTAATAGAAATTAAATAGATTGTTTGGTGACAACATCGCATTTTTTAGTTCTTTGTATCAAATTAGAAATACAAATGATGTTGTTTCCTTAAGGATATAGACACAAAATTCGATAGTGGACGTCTTTATCGCTAATGAAATTTAAAAATTGAAATGCCATTTTGCAGGATATGAAAATTTTAGCATACGAAGTACCTACCTATCTTTTTCATTTCGTTTTCCTTCTATCTTACCTACGTACAGGTGATTATTGAATTACTGAATAGACTAAACTGGTTCCGCTCCTCTTCTC
Source organism: Pyrocoelia pectoralis (assembly GCA_036250285.1). Classification (NCBI taxonomy): domain Eukaryota; kingdom Metazoa; phylum Arthropoda; class Insecta; order Coleoptera; family Lampyridae; genus Pyrocoelia; species Pyrocoelia pectoralis. The sequence goes on along the minus strand of CM070075.1, from coordinate 76,033,665 downwards.
TACTACGAAATTTAGATTAAATTATTCGCAATTCTTACGACACTAGTGAATGTGGTACGAATTTAAATTAGTCAAAAGCACGGACACCGTGGTCAAAGGAATTTAGAGATTCCTCATTCATATCGTGCAAGGAAATAAAAAGTTGAAACACCGAACTTTTATTATAATAACAATTAACTTAACGACTATAATCTTTGCTTCACGGTAATAGTAAACAAATATTGTTAAGCATGATAATATAGTCTTGAAAATTCATAATTTAAGCCATTATGGCAACAATTGCTTTAAAATACTAGTCAATTTACGCTTTTCTTTCAAATACCAACGTAACTTGAACATTAGATTTTAGGTTTTGTATCTTAATTGTTAGATGTAAAAATTGTAGAACCAACACTGTCTTAATACTCTTAATTCCATTTGGAGCAGTTATTACACACGATACTTTGATAACATTATAGGTACATGACAGATCACCGTGCACAAATAAGTAATAATTCTTCACAGATTAAAATAACTTTCAAGTATTTCAGTTTTCCCATGTATTTCATCTTGGGCTGAACTATAGGTGTATTCATTAAATCTTTATCCTTTACATTTGCTACAGTTTTCTCACATATCGTAAAGCACTTTCACTTAAATATCTGATAAGCTCGATAACTCCTCCACGTACTTTAGTCGAATTCAGCTATACAGCGTGTCCATTTAGTAGCCCGTTCTTCAAGTACGGCTTTATTGTTAAATTTACTCAAAAATAAATATACGAGATTGCAATTAGGTTGGATGAAGCACATTTGCAAATTATTTAGACACATACAGGGTGTCTCCAAAAAGTATGGCACATAAAACGTATATTTTTTTAAATGGAATGACCTACTTTTTTTAAGCGTAAATGTAGGGGCCTTGGGTGAACTTTTCAGTCGTACATTATTTTTGTATTAATACACGGCGTTGCCAAGTTATTAATTAATACATATTTTTTTGCTGAATATCAGCCCTTCCATTATACGCTTGTATTTTTTAACGTCTTGTTTTTGTTTTTACGTAAGTTCTGTGGTGGACTTGGGTTGAATCAGAGTATTCAACCGTGACGAAACATTAAATTATTTCATACCGGATGTTCACTTTTTCTTGCTCCCAACATCGACATTTTCAAACTAATTTTCTTCATTTTTTTAAATGGCACACCCTATTTATTATTGCATATTTAGAATCCCCGGTAAATTTTAGTACAACTTTATTAAGCTTACCCTATACCTAAGTGTGATAGTTTTTTTGTAAATTGAGGTTGTCTATTCCTTACGGCAGTAGATAGTGGCGCGATGGTTAAGGCGCGTGGACGAGGCAACGCATAGGCTGGACACTCGAATCGAGGATGCGATGAAATAAGGTTCTATTTATTTTTTTAAATATGTGCTGTTTACGGACGAATATAATATATATATATTATATATAATATATATAATATATATATATTATAGAAATGGTTTTGTAAACAGACACAACTTTCACTTTTATGACACGCAAAACCCGCACATTATCCGCGTCAACCATTTCCAACATAACTGGAGTCTCAACGTTTGGGAGGAATCGTGCATAACTACCTATACCTATGTACTCTTGGTCCTTATTTTTTTTGAAAATCCACTAACAGGACAAATCTTTTTAAATTTTTTGACAGAAGGGACTTTCAAAATTTAACTCAGCATCTTCCTAACTACATTACGGAGATAATGTGGTTGCAACTGAACGGAACTCCGACTTACTTTTCCATACAAGTCAGACAACAAATTAGTGAATACGTTTATCGTAATGGTGCAACTACTAGATAGAACATGATGGAGACGATTCCACAGTCTTTTCACCACATTACTCCAGCTATGTTGAATGAAGTGATGAAATCTTTCACCAAAAGAGTAGACTCGTGCTTAGTACAAGACGGCAAACATTTTGAACGGTATCCTCGATTCGAGTGTCCGGCCTATGCGTTGCCTCGTCCATCGCGCCATCATCTACTGCCGTAAGGAATAGAAAATCTCAATTTACGAAAAAACTATCGCACTTAGGTATAGGGTAAGCTTAATAAAGTTGCACTAAAATTGACTGGGGATTCCAAATATGCAATAATACATAGGGTGTGCCATTTAAAAAAATGAAGAAAAATTAGTTTGAAAATGTCGATGTTTGGAGCAAGAAAAAGTGAACATCCTGTATGAAATAATTTAATGTTTCGTCACGGTTGAATACTCTGATTCAACCCAAGTCCACCACCGAACTTACGTAAAAACAAAAACAAGACGTTAAAAAAATACAAGCGTATAATGGAAGGGTTGATATTTAGCAAAAAAATATGTATTAATTAATAACTTGACAACGCCGTGTATTAATACAAAAATAATGTACGACTGAAAAGCTCACCCAAGGCACCTACATTTGCGCTTAAAAGAAGTGGGTCATTTCATTAAAAAAATATACGTTTTATGCGCCATACTTTTTGGAGACACCCTGTATGTGTCTAAATAATTTGCAAATGTGCTTCATCCAACCTAATCGCAATCCCGTATATTTATTTTTTAGTAAATTTAACAATAAAACCGTACTTGAAGAACGGACTATTAAATGGACACCCTGTATAGAGAGATTATTTTTGAAATAATTGTCTTTCTATTCGTAATTCGTTTTCAAGGAATTTTCTTTATTTGGAACAACTAACTTGTAAAATCTTCTTTGAGTAAAATGCAGTGGTGTATATTATTATAATTGTTAATTATTATTTATTATATCTAATAATTATTTTGTGTGTACTTCGTAAACGGCCTACGTTTCGGCTACCCTTCTTCGAGGCAAACAAATTACATAATTAGTTAAGGCAGTTTACATGGAGTTCTTAAGTATGTATTTACAATTAAGGTTACAAATTAAATATCAATTATTTAAAACATGGACAAAAAACACTAATTGATTATACTGGTTACTTGACCGACTAGATAATTAGAGTAGTAGCAAACTTACCAAAAGAATTAGTGGATAAACCCGTTATAGTCTGTCTCTTTGGGTCCAGCTTACCATTATCAAGTACCATATGTAAGTACAGGGAGATCCATTATAAATTACCCAATGGATATTTTCGTAATTATTGCAGATAGATGCCTATATTAAATGTAAAAGTTGTAGGATAATAAGCGAAGTGTCCTAATTTATCATGAACTACACAATGGCGTACCGCAGCTAAGAGATATAAAATATATTATACTTTTTTTAAATGGAACACCCTGTATTTTATTTTATTTTCATGAAGCCCATATTTTTCTGATTTCAAAAATACATATACCATATGATACCCATGGCTTGAACCGTTTTAGAGTTATTAGAGGTTGAATGTCGCATGTAGCAGTTAAGCTATTTACTATTGTTATGGAAATAAATATTTTCCAAGTAGGCTATGAGAATGAGTTCAAGCCATGGATATCATTGATGATACCCATGGCTTGAACTCACTCTTGGAAAATATTTATTTCCATAACAATAGTAAATAGCTTTGTTATGGAAATAAATATTTTCCAAGTAGGTTATGGAAAATATTTATTTCCATAACAATAGTAAATAGCTTAACTGCTACATGCGACATTCAACCTCTAATAACTCTAAAACGGTTCAAGCCATGGGTATCATATGGTATATTTTTGAAATCAGAAAAATATGGGCTTCATGAAAATAAAATAAAATACAGGGTGTTCCATTTAAAAAAAGTATAATATATTTTATATCTCTTAGCGGTGGTACGCCACTGTGTATTTCATGATAAATTAGGACACTTCGCTTATTATCCTACAACTTTTACATTTAATATAGGCATCTATCTGCAATAATTACGAAAATATCCATTGGGTAATTTATAATGGATCTCCCTGTACATATATTAAAGTAGTTATAACGATCTATCATTAAATTAACGTTAGGTATTAGACACCTTAGTAGAGTGAGTTGGACGTACATTGAGATATTTATTGCAATTTTTAAATTTTTAAACGTCAACCAAGATAAAGATGAGGCCAAAGGTGAACTGGTTCTTAAATACTTTTTGATTACTTTACTTTAAGTGTTAATTAGATTAAGTGTATGTTAGTACAGCACGTACGGAGAAAGATTGCTTCGGGTGCGCAGGTGAACTTCGTGTATTCGGAAGCGATCGGCATGTAAACTGCTTTTTCACGTTTAACAGTGGCGTCGATTTTTATGATGAAAGAAAACTCGCAGTGTTTTTAAATTTATATTTTAGTAACAAGTAAGAAAAAATACGTGTACATGTAAAATTAAATCACATAAGTATACTCATTTAAGACAAAAATCATTTTTTTTTAATATTCAAGCCAGATGTTACTAATTAAACGGAATTTACCGGCGACACCACTGGTATCACATGATTGCTAAGCTTGGAAAATTTGCAATTATACGAGTGCGCATCCGACCTTGGGGCAATCTTTCTCCGTACGTGCTGTAATAGAAATTATGTCGTAGTTATGTAGGTAGGGTGTCAGGTAGAATTAAATGAACTAATTAATGAATGGCTGCAGACTGATTTGAGTATTTAATTTTATGGTGGTTTAGTATCGTTATTAAGAGGTTATTTTTTAATTTTGATTCTAGATATTAGATGCTTGTAAGTATATGTTGCTAAGATTGTTCGTGTCTGTATTGAAATTGACGTTGTTATTGTACACGTGTTGATGTAAATCATCTCTGCGATCAAACGTTTTTTTAAGATTCGGTTCGATGTCTAAAATTATGGGGGAGTCAAATTTGAATAGATGACCCTCCTTGATGTGGTGTGTGGACAACCCAGTAGCATCGCTCAATCTCTTACAATTATACTTGTGGTTGTTAATCCTATTAGTTAGTTCTTGTCTTGTTTGGCCTATATAGACTTTGGTGCAATTGTTACATTGTAGTTTGTAGGTGATTTTAGATTTTTACAAGTCGTTCGTCTTGTCTTTTAGTTTTGAGTTTGTCGTACTGGGCAATTTTTATTTCGTCAATTTGGAGTAGTTTGATTAGTTTATTAGATAAGACGGGTATATTAATGAGTTTTTTATATTGTTTAGTAGTGGTTGCATTATTGTTGTCGTTCTTAGGGTCTCGGTGATAATTCTTTTTGTCGATTTTTAAAATTAATTGGTATAGTTGATTGGGGTAATTGTTATTTCTTAAGATAGTTAGTAATAGTTTGTTGTTTTGGTTGTGGTACATAGTGCTGCTTAGTTTCATTGTTTTCTTGTGCATGGTTTTTATGGTGTTAATTTTTTGTATGAGTGGGTGTGTTCATAGGTGAATTTTAAATGATTATCATATTTATTGAACATCTCTAATGTAGTATTAATGTTTGATGTAGGTATACATGTAATGATGTCATCAACGTATACATACATAAAAGTTGGTTCGAATTCAAGTTTTTCCTTTACATATAGGTCATGCATAACTAAGGTCGCTAATATGGGGGAGGCAGGGTGCCCCATAGCAGTGGCAAACGTTTGCCTGTAAAACAGAAATAACTGGACTCAAGGAGAAATTCTATAATATTTTCATTTTAAGTTCAATAAAATTGTTCTTTCAGTGTTGCATTTGAATAAAGTCTCACTTGATTTTTCAACATCGATTTTTTTCAATGGGTTCATATGGGAAAACAAATTATTCACAAGTTATTTTGCACTCTAACTGTAAATTCAAATTGGGTATATCTATGGTGTAGCAGATTAGTAAACTTCCAATTTCCAATCCAATCAATACCTGGTTTATGATGATTATCTCGGTAAGAAATGTACCTATATCAATTCCATTCCTCAGTAACAGCCAAGCCATTGAACTGTAACATAATATGTCAAATTTTTTTTTTTTTTTTTTTTTTTTAACCCCTTTTGCATACAATCTGCCCTGTGTAGTGGGCACTAAGTATTATTTACAGTTACATTTTAGTACATTTTGGCAGATAAACTGCCCCATACTTCTAAACATGTGAAGTTAGACTCCATTGAGTCCACTTCTTTTGTTAATTTAACCTAATTACAACAATTGGTTAGCTATGTACAGTGATCTTAATTTAGGTAAATCGCTTTGTTAAATCGTTTGGTTTGAACCGCTTCAGCCGCCTTGGTTCGTCGGTTTCTTCCATTAATTTATTTACTAATTTATTAGGATGAACAGTCAATCTGTCTTTGTATTTTTTACTAATGTTTGTTATTTCACTTTTCACTACTGGCACTTGCACATCATTTTGAATAACTTTGTTTGGAACATACCAGGGCGCATTCACTATAGTTCTAAGCACTTTATTTTGAAATCGTTCCAGAATTTCGACATTAGAATTACTAGCTGTTCCCCACAGAGTGATCCCGTACGTCCATATAGGTTTTAAGGCGACTTTATAAATTAACAATTTGTTGTGTACGGATAGCTTAGATTGTCTCCCTATCATCCAGTATAGTTTATTAAGTTTGAGGCCAAGTTGTTTTCGTTTGGTGAAGATATGAGTTCTCCAAGTTAACCTGCGATCTAGATGTAATCCGAGGTATTTTGCTGATTCTGCGTGTTGAAGCTGTTGGCCGTTAAGAGTGACCGGAGGACAGTTCTCACGTTTCATCGTGTACGTTACATGTAAGGATTTAGATTCATTCACTCGAATTTTCCACTCTTTAAGCCAGTGTTGAATTTTGTTTAGGTGGGCTTGTAGATATCTGGATGCGGATTCAGGCTTTACGTGAGAGGCTAGGATTGCCGTGTCGTCTGCGAATGTTGCAGTCATTGTTAATCTAGATGTTGGAATGTCAGACGTATATAGCAAGTACAAGACTGGTCCTAGCATGCTTCCTTGCGGAACTCCTGATAGTATCGGTTGAAGCCCTGAGATTTCGTCCTGATATTTAACATAAAATGATCTTTCTGTTAGGTATGATTTTAGTATTTCATATAGATGGTGGGGTAGGCTTTTTTTAATTTTATAACATAGTCCTAAGTGCCACACCTTGTCAAATGCTTGTGATATGTCTAGAAATGCCGCTGAGCAGTATCTTTTTCCTTCTAGGTCCCTGTGGATTTTGTCTACAATTCGGTGTATCTGTTCAATTGTTCCGTGTTGGTTCCTGAATCCAAATTGATGACTTGGGATTAAGTTTTCATCGTTTAGTATTTGCTTAATTCTTTTTAATAACAACTTTTCGAACAATTTGGATAGAACTGGTAATAAACTTATCGGCCTGTACGATTTAGTTTCCGTTGCTGGTTTCCCTGGTTTTTGTATCATGACTATCTGTGCGATTTTCCATACACTTGGATAGTGTCCCGTTCTAAGTATGGCGTTATAGATTTGAGTGATGCCTCGAATTGCTTTTTTAGGTAGTTCCTTGATTATTTTTCCTGTAATGATATCGTAGCCTGGGGCTTTTTTAATATTGATTTCTTTTTTTATTACTAAGCTTACTTCCCTGTTTGTTATTGATTTAATCGGTAGGCTCATCTGATATGGTGATTCTAGGAAGTCCATTATCTTCTCTTCTGCTTGTGGATAGTGGTCTGGGTAGGGTTTGAAGACATTAGCTAAATGTTCGGCAAATGTTGTTGCTTTTTCTTTACTACTTCTGGCCCAGCCTCCGTCCGGTTTTTTTAGAGGTGGGATTTGTATAGTAGGCCTCTTCATTTTCTTCATCGGCTTCCATAAGGAGTAGTCCGTTTGTTCAGTAGCGGATAGAGATTCGAGGTAGTTTTGTATTCTTTGGTTTTGGTGACGTGACAGTATTTCTTTTAATTGCTTCGTAGCTTTATTTAAGGCACGTTTATCTACTTCTGCTCTGGTAATTTGCCAGCGTCGCCTAAGTCTTCTTTTTTCGATTACCTTGTCTTTTATACTTATAGGGCAGTCTGTGTATTTTGACCGATTTTGTAATTCTGGTGTTGCTTCCCTAGCTACCTGCTGTATTAATTCTGTGAATGAAATTACAGTTTGTTCAACGTCTATGCTTGTTTTTAGAGGAACGTCTAGATTTATTAAGTACTCAAGTCTATCACGAAAGTACTCCCAGTCAGTGTTTTTGTTGGTTAACGTAGGTTGTTTCTTTGCTTCAGTTATATTTGTGTGTAACGTGATTATTAGCGATGAATGATCTGCAGCTAATTCTAGACCAGTTTTTATTTCGCATTGCCTAGTATTTATTCCTTTTATGACCCCAAAATCGATTAAGTCAGGGAGTCTTCTTGCATCCGTGGGCCAGTATGTTGGTTCTCCTGTGGTAATGTAGTTGAGATTGTTTTCTTGAATGGCAGCTAGCAAGCGTCGTCCATCCGGCCTTGTTACGCGCGAGCCCCATTGTTCATGTTTTGAATTGAAGTCACCTGCAACCAGAAATCTGTTGCCCAGTGTCTTGAAGAAGTGGGTGAATTCTTCTTTTGTAATAGCGTACTTAGGTGGGCAGTAGATAGCTGTAACTTTCAATGGAGCTATTTGGTCTTCTATTGTTACGGTTGTCGCTTGTAGGTGGTTTTTTTGATATTTGTCAAATTCATGGTGTTTTATATTGGATTTCACTATTATTGCAGTTCCTCCGTGGGCTGTGCCATCTGGGTGATTTGTGGAATAGATGTTGTATTTTGGGAATTTGATGTGACTTTTGTGAGTAAAATGAGTCTCGGAGATGAGTAAGATGTCAATATCGTGATTTTGTAGAAACATTTTGATTTCCTGGGCATGTTGGCAGAGCCCGTTGGAATTCCAAGCTACTATTCTTAGTGTTGGAGCCATTACGTCATTTTACTTATTAGCGTGGTAAGAAGATTCATTATTGTCCCCATTTGGGTTATAAGATTCTTCATCATGGTTTTTAATTCCTCCATGTCTTTTGTTTGTTGATTTATCTGCTTCGTTGGTGGTTGTGGATTCAAATCTTCTATCCGATTTTGGGTAGTATGCGTTGCTGGTTGGATTGCTTGTGCTTTTTCTGCAAAAGTTGTGCCGGGTACTACCTTTGATTGAGAATAATTTCTTAGTCTGGGATATAGTTTTGCTTGTATTTGCTTATGTATTTCGCAGCCTCGGTAATTGGCCGGGTGGTTCCCTTTACAATTCACACATTTTACTTGATTATCCATATTTTTCCTTGGACATTCTTCTGTTGGGTGGACTTCTGTGCATTTAACACATCTTGGAATGCGTTGACAGTAATTCTTGGTATGTCCAAAGCGCTGACATTTAGTACATTGTGGAACTGTTCTCTTCGCATATGGGGCTTCTATTACCACATCGGTGTGCATCAAATGTTTAGTTTTGTAGATTTCTTTATTGTTATCTTTTGGTTTTAGCTCTACTATGAACATTGGTAGTGGTTTTTTGGTTATTGCTTGCTTCATATTCCAGATGTTACTTACTTCGTGTCCCAGGGCTTCTATATCTTGCTTGAGTTCGTTTGGTTCTACTGAGTAGTGTATGTTTTTTATGATAATTTTAAAGTTTTTCTCTTGTTTTGTTTTGTATGTGTGAAATTGTGTGTTTCTTTTGAGGAGTTCTTTAATTATGACAGAGTAATGTTCTCTGGTTTTACTCTGTATTTTTACTTGTTCGTTTCCTAGTGCTTTCAGGCTAAAGTTGTCTTTAACTATCTCTTTTAGGAGGTTTATTAATGGGTTTATATTTTTGACTTCCGATATGAATATAGGCGGCGGATTGGGTTCTTTTGGAGTTGATACTTCCTCCGTCTGCGCAATTTCTACATCTGTATTAGCTAGGGCTTTATATCTATTACTGGTTTCGGCACCTAACCAGTATTGGTTATTTGTTTTTTGCTTTTGGTTGGCTGAATCTCCCTCCGTACTTCTTGGCCGTTTTCTGTTGACTATTTGCCAGTCGTTGTCGTTGTTTTGCGAGTTTGGGTAGATTTGTTGTTCTGCGTGTGTAATCTGGTTTGTTGGGTTTGATATTGGCGTATGTTGTGTGGATGGATATACAGGATACGATTGTTGTCCTTGTTGTTGCAAATATTGACAAGAAAGATTGGCTTGTGAATTAGCCATACTTCTTAATAGGTATTTATTTTAATTTTATTTAATTAATTATATTTAATCAGCGATTAATTTAAATGTAAAAGAACGATTAAAGTAATAAAATTCTAAAGACGAACCTTATATGGATAATAGTGATTATTATCAATCTGTCGCTGACCTCCCGGTCAGCAGTATCAAAATTGGCACTTTATGCACTCTCGGTGTTGATATCACGGTGTCAAATTAGCATGCTTTTCATCACATTCAAAAAGAAAAAATGAAATTAACAATGAATGTTACATGCACCGATGCGAATGAAGTTAACTATGAAAATAATAGACATTATATGATTATGACAGAGCTCAAATTATATTTCTTGGTGGATGATACAATGAAGAAAAATTAGTTTTGGTGTTGCTGCACCTTCCCGAAATTGTTTTAATTTGTCTAACCAAATCCCTTTTTATACCAGACATGTTTTATCTTCCATTAACTATCACTCACTTCAGACGGTTCCAATTTAAATTGTATTAAGTCTGTAGTATTTCAAATACATTGCCTCCATAGTGTCATGAGGGATACTAATCCCTGTGTGAGATTTAAGTTTAATGTTGACAAAAAAACTACGGCTACGATTTTTGTTGGAAAGTCCCACACCTTTGCTTCAACAAGCACCAGTGTTCATATAACCAATTCGTTTTTCATTAAATCTCTAAATGGGGTGATGATATGTCGAAGAAAGTCGAAAGACAATTCCACTATCAAAGGGAAGTTGTAAGAAAGTTTCGAGAAATCTTCTTCACCCAGTAGCGTATTTTTTGTACGAAAGCAATTTTTTTCTAGATTCACATTATTAACGATTAAATCGTTTGAATTTATGTTCTCTAAATTACTGTTTTTGCTTGACAGTTGTATATTTGTCATAATATGTCTTTTTGTAGAGATGCAGTGAAATATAATTGTTGAAGCAATTTAATTTAATTTTGCTATTAGCTCACTTTATTAAAATTACAAAAATATATGTATGACTTTATGATAATCCAGTACATATAATTTAAGGGGTGTTAATTCACTTCATTGAATTTTACTTCTACTTTCAAACTAAAATTACTGCCCATAGATTAAGAAATATAATAGATCGTAACCAAAAATAACACAAATTAGTTCTTGGTTATTGTACCTATCCAAATTTTGTTTGAGTTTCTTCAAGTATTCCGCGGTGTGTCGAGTCTTTCCATTTTTATAAGTATAAAGGAAGTAATTTGCGAAAACTTTTAACGCAATTTAGATAATTAAAAAAGAGCCAAAAATTTATCATAATATTACATTTCTGATCGTATTTGTTTAGACTTGGTAGCATTACTGTTAGTTATAAAAACAATCTAATCCGTCTTGTAATGCGATTAATCTAGAGCAAGAAGGGCTGTGTAGGATTCTGTGGCTTGATTGCGGCCGAGGGTGGTGCACCCACGCTGTGAGGATAATTACTTAAGGGCTCCGCCCTGGGTGCGCCGCGTGCCCGCATCTCATTACACTTGTTGACAAACGATTACTTTGCGCTGATACGTTCGTCTCATAAATACGATAATGAATATTAAAAAGATTACTAAAACAATTGTATTGCACATTAAGTGCTACATATAATATGGTTTTTAGCAGTGTAGGTACTCATGACAATATTCATGTCAGTAACAAATGAATTTCTCTGGAATATATCGAGTAACACAAACACACATTGTATTGTCCTGGGTTTTGGTATTCAAATTACTTACCTAACGCTTAAGCAGGAATATAAGCATCGTGAAAAGATTTTTGTCACAACATGAAATTAGGTAGATACTACTTATTCACTTAATAAACCTTGCTACCTAAGCACCTACTTTTCTCATACACTATGGACTTTTACATTATTAAATACATGAGCTATTTGTACCGATGGCGTTGGCCATTATACTGTGCATATTGGCTCGAGCTTTTAAGAGCTTTTGGTAATCTTCTGTGCATATTATAATGTAGCTTGTTCTTCATTCTCATCATTACCTTTGCATTATCATTATCATCTTTCCACAAGAACGGATCGCCTTTTAAAATCCAAATATTGTGAAGGATTATCTAAGCATTTAGCGTATCTAAACTACTAAATATTATGATTAGGTGGTGCAATTGTTAAATTGTAAAATTTAAATGCAGTATCTTGTATCTATTGGAATAACTTGTGCAGCAATGTGTAGTTTTCATACATCGTACGCTCGGAGGAGTTATTTATTATTGCCGTTGCATTGTTCATTAATTTCAGTTTAGGGTAAGAAATAGTAGTTAAAATTTTTATTTGCAACATTTACTTATAGAATTGTTGGCTAGAATTAGTCACCAAATGGCACTTTAGGACGAAGTTGTAGGTTTTTATCATTTTCTCAAGAAACTGTAAATAAAACAATCGTATATCGATATACTTTCGTTCCTGACAACAGTAAAGCCAGGGGTGGATGGGGAATAACAAACCGAAACTCGGCGGATAAGCGTTCCCTCAAAAGTTGTTTCATTAACATTTTTAACTAAAACTGAGATAGTCGCCCACTCAAAAAGAACGTTTCCACTTCAATTTCAAAATAGGTAATACCTGTAAGTAATAGGTGGTAGTAAGCAGGGGCGTACGCAGGATTTTCGTTCTCGGAAGGGGGGGGGGGGGTAAAAACAACATAAAAAGAAGCATTTTTTTAAAATAATAATAATCTAAATAACAAAGTTAAGACGTCTAGATGAATGCGCAAGGCGATTGATTATTTCTTCGGGATAAAAGCTGTAATCTCAAAATTAACATTATTACTCTTATTCTTTGTGTTTAGAAACAGTGATTGAGCCTTTAATGAAAATTTCAGGGGGGGTTTTAACCCAAGAACCCCCCCCCCCCCTTCGGTACGCGCCTGGTAGTAAGTATCTACTGGATATGCTTTCTGATATAAATTGTACTTGGTAGTAACTCTGTAACAGTTTTGACTGCTTACACAAAAGTTCTATTACAGAGATCGTTTAAGTATATTTTTTTCTTCTTCACCTGCTTTTTTCCGGAAATTCAGTTGTTTACACAATTATAACTTTCTGCGGAATTATTTTATCCAAAAAATTTTTTAATTTTCAACGTCTGCAGAATTATGTCGACTTGGAAAGGAAAGATCCATACATAGATTAGCATTTTGTGTATCTACCACTAATAATATAATCGATTCAATGGCTGGGTCTAAGAGTAAGCAGCTAACCCTGTGCACTCTTACATCATTACAAGCATTTTTCGATGTGCTGGGAGGACTGCTTCAATTTTTAAACCAAATCTCAATGTTAATACTGATAAAAGTGATCTAATGCTCAAGGTATTACTGAACACATAATGGAAAAGTGGAAAAATTGTAGAATAATCAAAAGAGAGTGGATACCTATTTATTATATGCTATACCTTAATCACTGTTGTCTGTGTCTGAATTGAAAGAACGTATAGGTAAATAACATGTGGGTTGTCTAATGTAAACGCACTTGGGCATTGCAAGTCACATCCCAGCCAGTAATTAATTTAAAGTAAAGGAGTAAGATAAAAATGGCTTCCGGGGTTGGACCGTGACAAAGTTGGAAAGGTCAACGTTTCGCCCCGGGGCGATTTTATCTTAGTGACTCTGGCGGCCGTGGGAGCCTTCGCTGTAACAGTAAAGTAGTACTTACACATAAAGACACTGTCTAATTTGTGCCAGTGTCAGTAATAAATGGAAAAGATTTTAGCGAAGTGGATCCTCTTCTAAACCTAAGACACAGATGAATGTGTAGAATTTATTATCGTCAGCTTAATATCGCTCTAGATAAGTAATACAGTGACATTTAAATGGCCTTATACATATACTAGCGGATAACCTGTAAGAGACGCTGTACATAATCGATAACTCAAGAAATTGTAGAATAACTAAAAGAGAATTTAGTGACTCGCGGTCATTATGTTACAGCTTTTCTTAGTTGTCTGGTAATACTTCCTTACATTACAGGGGAAAAGTTGAAACGGCTTGGTGCATGGCCCCGTCGTGGGTGGATAGACAACCTATTAGTCAGGGCTTGGGCCCTTCCTATTTTTAATATAAGTATACATAAATGGCGTACCCATGGGGGTTGATATGGGTGTTAGATCCCCCCAGAAGCTATGAGAATATCTAAATAAACGTTGTCCTAAACAAAAAAAATTACTTAAAAGTACTTCAACACAGAGCAGCAATTCGACCTATAAACGCAAGGTACAAATAAAATCGAAGTGTACGTGAGTTATTTATTATTTTTCATTTTGATTGTAGAACACTTCCAGATGACCCCCCAGACTAAAACTGTAGTTATGCCACTGTGTAGGTATGCCTTCTATACGTATTCAATTCAAAATATTGAATCACGTCAAATACAATTCTGGACCGACAATTTATTGTAAAATGAAGATGAACACAATTCAATTCAATTCAATAGCCGACCTAATTGTTATAGTATGTGGTCATTTGGTATTTTAAAATAGTTCATTGTCGTGAGGTCTGAGGTAGGTTTATTTCAGATGTATATGAAATGAAGAATGCCAACATCGTGAGATTGAATAAAGTTCGTTAATTCTAGTTTTCATTCTACATTCGAAGGTTCTAGCTAGGCTAGACTATTTCAAAATTACGATCGCTAATTGTTTCTTTCAAGCAGTTTCATATGTTTTTGCATTTCAAACAAACCAAATTTTTCGAGGTCGATGGAGTTTTAGAGAGACTGCGGTTTTCTGTTTTGGTATTCATAATTCGTCTCTTAACGACCGACGTACAATACATTGTAAAGCAATTTTCAGTGATTTTAACAAAAATCTTTATTAATTTTTCGACACACGATAATATTTTGCATCACTAAGTATGAACGGTATCAGGATAGGATAACTTAAATTCTATAAAATTAAATAAAAACTGGAGGTATTTTTAAATTATAGTATTGACTACAAGGCAGATTCCTTATGGGAACTGCCTAATAAACGATTATCGTAATGCAATACGTATTATATCACACATAATTAAAATATATTAATATTGATTCATACAAATATTAAATAACAACAACATTGTTGTTAATGGAATGGAGCCAATGCCAAATTACGTTGGAGGTAATGCCCATTTTATACCAATACCAGGAAATAACCAATAAAATTTAATAATCTCGTATTCAATTCAGGTGTGATTATATTTATGTAATATTAATTAGCTTCACCAAAGAGCACAATGTACAAGAATTAAACAAGCTATGAATTATTAATGCAATAATTTATTGTATATTGATTACCTCCTAAAGCTAAATGCAGCTAATCACTGCAGCCAAGTGTGGTTTCGTAATAGAAATTAATTCAAATAAAAATCATTTTACGTAGAAATTCTTTTCAAAACCTAAGCATGTATGACACGGCATTACTAGTAAGCAGTAAAATAAAAGTAGCGGCGATCAACGATACCTTTCTATCCTCATTGATTATTCATAGAGTTTGTTATACGATTAACTGATAAGTTTAATAGAATTTACAGCTAGTCCATTACGAGACAATTTCACAATTTTTTTTAAAATTACGAACCAAGCCTTAACTGCATTTTTATGGTCCCTCGAGATATGATTAAGATTTCAATTTAAAAAAAATATTATTTCCTTTACATCTAGAAAACGGGGGAAAAAAGCAAAAATCATCAACATTACACAGTCCGTTTTTCTACTTAAATTGGAGGGTCGTAAAAAGTGGAACAGAAGCTGATATAGCCGACTGTCGCACTGCTGCAATTTGCGACTGACACGCCTTCTACACCGACGACCATCAAGGAATGGACGCAGGACCGACGCCAGGATTACTATTCTATTAAAAGCTAAAAATACAACGAATTAAGTTATATTTTTCTATTGTTTACGTTTCCGATTGCTTTATTCAATTCGCGTACGACTACAAATATTCAATTAATATTGAAAAAGTGGAATTTTTGTCACATCAAAAGGACGGTGTTATTTAATGTTTACGTCGATCTTTGCATTCATATTACCTAATTATAGGTAATAGTGAATAAAAAACGTTTGTGGTTATTTGAAGGAATCCTGTCGATTAAAATAAGCGATACGGTTCTGAATCTTCAGGTCCTGACTAAGCGATTTGTACTATTGCGAATCTCCAAGGGACCAACCATTATCATAAAATCACGCTCTATGTCGTCCTGCACCGCTTTAAACGTTTAGGTCAACTTTCTTTTTACCGAATATGTCAATTTTGAAATAACAAAACAGTTTGTAGGAGGAAAAGTCACTAATAGATACTATTTGCATTTTACCAAGTTAGAACAAAATATATTTTTTGGAATGCTATTCTCGTAATATTGGGGAGCTTATACAGGAGAATAATCAAACATTCCCCCCCCCCTCCACCCCTAATTGTTTATTAGCATATATGTATATAACTTGTGGATATATCTAAACCACAGTCTATACCGTACAAGGGCTGTGATGTCTAAACATTTTACAGCCATAATCGTTAATTCGATACGTATAGTAGTAGGTATAGCTGAAATTGCAATGCGGGTGACTTGAGAGTTGAGAAAAATCAGAAACTGTTACTATACCTAGAAACAGTAAAAGCTAAATGTCCTGAGAAGTAATAATAAGTAATAAGACACCGGACATTGACAATAACAAAAAAAAACTAATTGAAGAATCCACCCTTCCGTTTCCTTACGTTGCCGTATTATGTCTATTATATAAAAACTTTGGTTGTTATTTTTTCTCACTTTCTATTTTAATAGAATCCATAATTACTCAGGAACGATTTCAATGTGAACCAATAAATGGGTAGCCTTGAACAAAAATCGAGTGCCTTTTACTTACTTCAACTCACTTAATATTAAAAAATCGATTAAGGAATGCGCAAATATTTTAATGTTAGATTCTCCTCGATTGGTACGAATTTTTTGTGCTAATAGATTTCCATTGTTTTTCCCGTGGGATAAGGTGAATTTAGACAACGATACGTTTTACGTTTGAAACAATTGAAACTGAAGTTTTTAAAAAACAATTTATTGGAATACTGCATTATTTTAATGTAATGTTTTCTTAAAATGAATTAACTCATTTACCAATTTACCTGTGTACAAGTCAACACTATTTAGTGTAATAATTTTGAATTTATGTGAAGATTACCGTTCCTTTTCTGGTCTAATTGCCATTTTGTTACACCTTAATCAATTTTGTTTTAAAATTTGGGATTTGAATTCCCATTGTTAAGAGCTTTCCAACGATATGCCACATCATCCCATTTTCCAGTTAAATTTGTTTTACAAAATGGCACGTGGCCGCCCTCTTTGGTTTTTGGTAAATTTTTTTAATGCTAAAATGTGCCCAACAAAAAATAAAAATCGACCTGTGCGAGAGTTTTTTGCAAATTTTGGAAATTATGAATTTGGTTCCGGACTTTTCGACCACCCGGTATATTTGGAAAATAATTTTAAATCTCTAAGTTTATTTGAAGAATGGTGGAAAAGTAAAAATACCACTTTTTCATTAACCTGACGGTTTCACTTCTGAGTCTCTTCCCCTTAAAATCAATATATTCTATATCAAGAAAATAATAAACTACGATTCTTTAAACTTTTATATTCTAACATAGTGATGGTAAATAACGTAATTATCTGACAAATTGTAAATCGGTACGATTTTTCTTAACTTATATTAATTTTGTTTAACTGGTGTTCGTATGTAGGTATGTGAACAGTGAACATCCTGTAAGAAGACAGCCTGAGGTAAATGTTTCTTATTGAAGCCACGTCATGGCAGAAGAGAGTGTTGCAATGAACATAGATCCATTGGGCATTGGCATTTGTAAGCACGTTTATCAGTTTTAGATTTTCCACATGAAATTATTTTGTATTTTAATAGCTATACTATAGGTATTACCACAGAATAAAACACTAAATTGAACCAGAAGCGACACTCTCCGTCGGCACCTTTGAAGTTATGTTGCCGGTACAAGGCGGTCTCCTCGGTGCAACCACGCCCGTTTTAGTCAAACTTCTTTGTCTGTTGCATTAGCAAGGCTAGTAAAAAGAGGAGTGGTTTGTAGTTTTTCTATTTATTTTCTAAATTTGAAATCGTATCAAAAAATGTCATAAACGAAAAATATTTGCCATACATTTTCGCATGTGATAAGCGGTTCACCGTAAAACTAATTCCGATAGAATTCTCACAATAAGAGTTCAACGCACCGGGCACCGCTAGGTACATACGGTGAAATGTATAATGTACCTATCAATGCGCGCACTATATTCTACAACAAAGAAGGCGGAGTAGTTAGTCCACGTGATAAGAAAATGTACAACACGTATTTAGCAGAGTGTCGCTTGTGATTCACTTTAGTGTTTTATTCTGTGGTATTACCGTGATTTATAAATTGATTACGAACAAGGATTTCTGTTTCAAATAATGATAAGAAAGGTGAGCATTCAGATGCACTCCAATTGCAAAAAAATTGATGAAGCATTTCCAGTATGAGTCATAGCAAATTGTTAGTAGTTTCCGTGCTTTTGATTGAAAATTGAAACACATGGTACCTTTATTAGTGCTGTAAATTGGTAAGTTTTAGATTGTGAGTTATGGCTAAACTTTGCTTGGACAGTACCAAGGAATCTGCTGCTTTTGGTAAAGTGTCTATCGTTTCTTTATTCATAAAATTAAATTACGAACCCTTCACTAATTCGTTATTAATCCGAGTGAGTGTGTTGGTACAAACATTATATACTTCCGATTCTATTACCATTATTTACCTTGATTTATGCTCATGCATATAGGGTTACCTACATTTTTGTTCCTGAAATTGCCACGTACCCATAGGTACCAAACTTGTTCATTCAAATAGTCGCACGTCATTTATAACAGTTTTTTGTTGTAATACATTAAAAAATAGGTACCTATAATATCAATCCCTCTGTAAATTCATTTTTTAAATTTTATTTATCTTGTGGGCCGAGATCTAATAGGTATAACCAAATACTTTGTATAACTTTTTACTGTGCGAATCTGGGTACAACAAAATACCTATATACATTGTTTTCATCAATTTAAATAAATTATTTCAACTTATTGGTGCTATTGCTATTGTATTATACCCTCTGCTGTTACCTTTATTTATTATTTACCTGTGACATTATACAAATTTAATTATGAGATTTATGCTTCTAAATTCCGTGATATACTGATGTTAATTTTTCCGTTACAGATCAGAAGATTCAGCAAGCAGCAAGTAGCAAAAAGGTAAGTGAATTTTATATCTTCATATAGGAATGATTGCACCGTATTTATAAAAAATATTTGGTTTAAAATTTTACACAATTGTTCCATTTGATGTTTTGTTAAAACAAGTCACGAAAATATGTTCCATATTTCATATAAATTCTCTTTTGGTACCTACTTACTTAAAGTTGTTAAACAAGTGAAGTGGATAGTAATGCTAAATCTATGGGGGTAGTAGGTACTGTCTATTTTTGTTATTTTGACCACAACTTCTATGCAAATACGAATTAGAAAAATAGTTCCTATAAGAATACTTGAGGTCTCTCGGATTCGAATTCGCTAGTTACTTTTAATTGATCATTCGCCTTTTACACAAAATTCTGTTACTGGCTATCTTATAAATGCCTACGTAAACGAATTATTCTTGTTGTGATCAATAATATGTAAATTACGGATACCCGGTGCCCAATTTTAACAAAGAATTGTATTTTACTCTGTTTTGAGATTGGTATTTACCATTTTTACTAAAATTATTGGGTTTTCGATAAGAATTTTAACCCTTCGTTAGGCGCGCGGTCTACAATCGTAGACCACCTCTGTTCGTTTTATTCCTTATCAGTTGGTGTGCATTATTGCTAAGTACCGTTTTGGGTACCTGCATTTTTAACATTAACAAATAGAATAAGTGCGTTTCTAGCGTTTATAAACTTTGTTTCGCTATTATATTTACCGATTTTATAAGAGAGACATATGCAATATATGCCTTTCAGACCCGCCACTGTGAATGAGAATTCATGTATAACCAAAATGTATGAATTATATAATGTATCTAGCGCGGTAAAATGTTTCACTTTTATAGAATACAATTTTTTTTTTATTTCTATATGATTAGTAGAACACCTTTGCATATGTTCATAAATGACGTATATTTTTATTTATGTTATTTACCACCTTTAAATCAACAGGTAAATATACAAAAACATAATATTTTGTTTATAACAGTTAGATATACAATATATAATAAGCTTTAGTAAAATCAATTATCTAATTGTTCATATTATTTAAGAATACGAATGGTCTACGATTGTAGACCACGCGCCCAACCATGTAAGTTTTTGCCGCGCGCCTAACGAAGGGTTAAGCGATTTAATGCATTTACCCAAAGACATTGCTACACACCTAATCGGTTTGTAATTTTTGGCATTTCCTTAGTTCGCTTGGTTCCGAAGTGTGCATTTAGTGTTTTAGATAATAAAGCAATAGACAGTAACAGTACTATATCACAAAACATCCCCATCCATATTTTGTGGTACTATAATTATGACATTAAATTAATAGGATAACAACCGTTGCCTTAGCCACGAGTGCAATATTTTTGTAATTTTAATTACTGGCGGTTTGGAAACTCTGCTTGGAAATCATCAAAAATGCATAATTTAGACTTTAAAAAGCATCTGTGGAAAATTGCTTTTTATTTTTGATACCTTTACACATGACAGAAAAAATAAAAACGTTATTTCAAAATTTCTGATTATTATTATCATCATAACGTACCTATAGTTAAATTTCTTTAATAAAGCGTTTACTATTTAAAACATTGCAGAACTTTTTTTAATAATTGGATCTTTTTAAAAAACTACTGCATATCAGATTTGAAGCCCTTTAATACATAAAGCAAAGTTCATTAAAAATCTGAACTTTCACATAATTATTGTTTCAAAGTGCGCGGAATAGATGGGTACATATATTCAATTGAGTGTTTTACGTATCGCTGTTGTAGATTTCAGTTAATTATTAAATTAAGTAACTTAACGTCTTTAAAAACGGGACATCCTGTAAGCTTTTGGAAAAATTCCTATAATGCTGATGGATATTTTTTAAATGACCAAATGACAATTACAATTACGTACCTTTACATTATCAACGGTTTTGGTTGTAAACGAATAAAGATTTAATAAAAAATGACCTAGAAAAATGAACAATGAAACAATAGAAAATTCATTTCAATAAATTATAGCGGTACCTATAAAAATGATTGAAAATATAAGTCAAAACAAACAGTTAAGCAAAGAAAACGATTCTTGTTCATAATCGCTTTAGGATTGCCCAATTGTGATTGTCAATGTATTTTACAAGTCATCGTTTAACTATTAGTGAAAACTATACAACAAGATAAAAAGATTAGAGTAATTGATTCCTTTGTGGGATGAATGAACATTACATACTTCAGCATTAATGTCTACCAATTTTTATATCTTATCATTGATCATAATTAAGTAGGCGTGTTTCTTAACTTATTTGAATCTTTCTGAATCTGGTATCAAAATAATAAGTTAAGATGGTGACCTTTGTATAAAACTTATATTTACCACCATACTTATTATTTTGATTTAAGATTCGATAATAACTCATTTTCAGAAAAAAACAATTAAAAATACTTTGGGAATTACTAGAATTTGGAAATGGAAACAAAATAATTTGTGGCGTATAACATGGAGATTTTGCCCCATTCATTGGGCTTCGCCAATGTGTAGCTGTTATTTATGTGAATAAATCTATGTGTTGCTCAAATCTTTCAATTAAACTATCTTCAGTAAGAGGTAACATTAAAATATTGTTTCAGGCTGTAGACTGAGTTTCGTGTGCAACAACTGCCACAACATCAATTTTTTGTGTAAAACTAGTATCAAAGTCTAAAACCAAAATTTACCTTTCAGATGCACCTCACCATATCTTCGTTAATATCGCGTGACAGTAATGGTTGATAGGAAAATTAACTGCGTATTCTTTCTGAGTATGCGTCGCGAATTTTAGTGGATTGCAATAAAACCTTATGATCGGATTAAAATCTCCACGTTAAATGCCATAAGGAAAAATTATTTCGGGGCTATACAAAAAATTAGGCCGTTTTTCGGATTTTCGGCAATTGATCTTTCAGGCAGCTTCTCAAGAACAACACCTGTTTGAATAGTTGAACAACGGTTACGTCGTCATAGTGCGTTTCTTATCGCTTCGCAAGTTCTTCTTCCGAAAACTTCAATAAATTCTGTGGCTGAATTATCGTGAATGATTTGACAATTTGCCTCAAGCCAACAAATCGGTGCTTCAATTGACTGACTAGCAGTAGTTAGATTGAATATCTGGAACCGGGAGCCCCACGACATGTAAATCCTTTAATTTGGATTCCTCCTTAATGTTACCCCGAAAAGTTTTAAATTAGATATAGCAAAACTCTCAGCTGAGCCCCTTTTTACACATGAAAACAAGAAACAAACGGCAGTTTTCCGAAACTACAATATGATCAATTTCTGTGTCAATAATTTTGCCATAAAATAATAAGTGCAGAAGGCAATAGACAACTCTTTTGGAAGAGAGATTGAGTTGAAAAGTGAAATAATTTTTGTTAAAATAATAGCTGTTTTTCGTTTCCATTCAGGGAATGCACAAAGATCCGGTGAATGAGCGAGCAGGATATGAAACCTTGATACCACACCTAATTACGGGGTCTATAACGATCTATAGTGCTGCTGAAACCACCGGGTATCGAAATGCACTATTCGCAAGGGTTTGAAATTTTCTTCTCGATAACCCGATCATGGTTCTCATATCATAACATAGAACCCTATAGACAATGACAAAATTACGCAAAAGTCTGGCTGCTTAAACCGTCGAGTGAATATTTAATGTTAAAAAAAAGAAAATGATAAATCCATTCAAAAGGAAGTGTAAAAAATCAGAGACACGGAATCCACTATTGTTAACATAGAAACGCTTGCTTGTCTGCAGTATGCAAATGTAATACTGGGCGATTATGCAACTTAGGAACGGTATGGGATTTGCTTGATGAACCACACACGTTGCGCGATACGATTCCAAATGCGCATCTGTTTTCAATTTTCGTTTCTACCCACAATCCAATTCATAGATCCCGAAAACAAGAGAATTAAGGAGTAAAAAATAGTAAAAGAGCAAGATCATATAATAACAAACAATTAAGGGTAGCAGCTGTATAGTATAACAAAAATATAGCACCTGGTTGTAACAGGGGTGACAAATCTAAGTTCCACGCCCACTTGATTCTTCACGCCGTGACTTTTCAAGTCGTGTCGGATTTAGTGCGATGTGTGCAAATAATAACGACCGTTTAGGTTAATTCCCCTTGAACTAAGAACTAACACAGTTAAGATACCCTCAGTTGTAATTGCCGATATTCCAGGTTGTCCTTCTATAATCCTCTTTTGGTTTAGAACTTAAAGCCTAGTTGTGACAAGGGATTTGTTTGCTACACAAATGTCAACTTGTTCACCGACCATTAATAAATTTCCCGTTCACTATTGTTAGTTTATTAAAATCATTCTCTCCTTAACATCATCAAAGTTTAGCGATTTAGATTTTGATGTAATTTAGAGGGTAATGAATAATTTCTCATTTTATGAGTAAGTAGGAACACAAAGAAGCAGTAGAATAACAGCATAAGCTCGATTCGTGCACAATAAGGGTGATATACGAGCGGGACCTCCTACTGAACAATTTGCCAACATTATAGACGGACTAATGGTGTCATTGTGGTCCCCGTTTAGAAAAAGTCGCTTAGACGTTCAAAAAGGTTGTGTGTAGAAAGGACTTCATGATCGTGAAAGGGACACTAAGTCTTCAGTTATATTACAGGCAATTACGCGGCGAAATATCTATCCGTTGCAACGAAACGATTTAGATAGGCTCATTATTATATTTTTTTTTGACATTAATCTAAATAGAAATTGGTTACAATTGAAAAATTGGAACATACAGTTTTCTATCTCTATCAGTTGTACATATTAATACGAATATTCAGGAATTTTAAATCGCATTTTTAAGGGTAGGTTGTAGGTAGTAGGTAGTTTTCCAAACTTACTTTGTGGAATTCCTCAATTATTATTAGGGTTGATTGGATGCTGTTCTTTTTTTGTATTTTTTATGAGAAAAATATTCCTTAATGCTGTATCTTGGTAACGTTTTATTTTAATCTATTACAATCTCTCATCTTTAATAATAATAAAGTTCGTTAGAGTACTACATTTGTGGTTATGCAGTTTGTCCACGGATTGAGTTCATTACAGGTGTAAATGACCAAACATTTTGGTATTTCAAAACGATTTTTTCGGATTCACCCGTGGTTCATTGGAAATTAATTTTTATCATAGTTTTAATTTTTTTAATGCAAATCCGCCATGGTGGTGGAACAAAAGCTATTTTCTTTGCCGGTAAAGTACCTTCCGTTATTTTTATTTAAGACAACTATCATCGATTAGATCTAGAAATCTATGCATACATGATATCGATATGCATAAGGGATAGTAGAAGACCGGCACTTGCGCTTTCTCTTTTTGACCTTGGGTATTTCCAAGGCCACGTGAACGGGGTTATTTCCAAGGTCACGTTGACGACCTTGGGTGTTGACCTTGAGTGTTGGTTCTGCACCTTGCTCAGATTTGGTTTTGAGCTTCGCTAAACATATTTGGTTCTGACCTTTGCTAGATTTGGTTCTGAACTTTGCTAAGGTAGATTTGGTTGTGAATTTTACTAAACCAGATTCTGAACTTTGTTAAGGTTCTGAACTTCATGGAATTTCCAGGACTGATTACGTCATCCAGGGATGATGCTGGATACTGGATGGCTTTTCTGGATGCTGGATGGCTTTTCTGGATGCTGGATGGCTTTTCTGGATGCTGGATGGCTTTTCTGGATTCCCTTTTGGTTTTTCTGTTTTCTTAATGCCTTTTTGGCTTTTCTTGGATGATTTCCTGAACGCCTTTTTGTGTTTTCGGGTTTCTTAACGCCTTTTTGCCTTTCCCGGATGCTGAATGCCTTTTTGGCTTTTGGTTTCTTAATACTCTTTTGGCTTTCTCGTTTCTTAATGTCTTTTTGCTTTTTCTGTTTTCTTAATGCCTTTTTGGTCTTCCAGGTTCCTGACCTTTTTGCCTTTTCGGGTTTCTTAACGCCTTTTTGCCTTTCCCGGATGCTGAATGCCTTTTTGGGTTTTGGTTTCTTAATGCCCTTTTTCCTTTCTGTTTTCTTAATGTCCTTTTGCTTTTTTTGTTTTCTTAATGTCTTTTTGGCCTTCCAGGTTCCTAACCTTTTTGCCTTTTCGGGTTTCTTAACGCCTTTTTGCCTTTCCCGGATGCTGAATGCCTTTTTGGCTTTTGGTTTCTTAATACCCTTTTGGTTTTCTGGTTTCTTAATGTCCTTTTGCTTTTTCTGTTTTCTTAATGCCTTTTTTGGGTTTTGGTTTCTTATACCCTTTTGGCTTTCTGTTTTCTTAATGTCCGTTTGCTTTTTCTGTTTTCTTAATGCCTTTTTGGCCTTCCAGGTTCCTGACCTTTTTGCCTTTTCGGATTTCTTAACGCCTTTTTGCCTTTCCCGGATGGTGAATGCCTTTTTGACTTTTGGTTCTTAATACCCTTTTGACTTTCTGGGTAACTTTCTGAATATGTGTTTCACTTTTTTAATTTTAATTATTGCATAAAGTCCCGCTCAAGTAAACACACAGAGGAGGAGGTGTTGGAAACTTCTACAGTGGAGGATTTCCTGGACGATTTTCTGGATGACTTCCTTAATGCCTTTTTGACTTCCGAATGACTTCCTGGATGACTTCCTTAATGCCTTTTTGCCTTTTCCGAATGACTTCCTTATTGTTTTATGACTTATTGTACTACAACAACAACAAAAACATCTTATCTCCTGAATTAGTTTTCTTAGAAGTATGTCCACGAATCAAAACAAAGAAACAAAAATACTTAAGTCGGAATCTATTTCTATTTTCACCTTAAATTGCGAAATGTTTGGAATTCTTTACGTTGTTGCATACTCCCTTTTTTTCTGAAAATGTGAGAAAACAATTTTTTTAAAGTGTCTTGATCAGCCATTTTTTGTAAACAATGTGCGGTGCGCACAACATAATTTACGTTGCGCACAACATAATTTACGTTGCGCACAACATAATTTACGGTGCGCACAACATAATTTATAGTGCGCACAACATAATTTATGGTGCGCACAGCAATATTTACGGTGCGCACAACAATATTTACGGTGCGCACAACATAATTTATGGTGCGCATGACAATATTTTTGGTGCGCACAACACCATTTACGGTGCGCAACACCAAATTTTCGGTGCGCACGATTAGCCATTTTACTTTTGGTGGGAATTTTGATTTTGCAGCCATTTTGGTTTTGTCGGTCATATTTAATGGGCAAGCAAGCTGCATACGTGAACTTTGGAAAGAAATACAAGATTTAAACTATAAACAATTGTTGTATCAATCAATCAATTGTAGGAGGCACATTATGGTAAGCGCGTGTGGCCAATACAAATTTCCGATGTTCGTTTTCTAATAGTGGTATTGGTAAAATTTCGTACGAATTTCGTAAAGTTTCGTACGAATTTCGTAAAATTTCGTACGAATTTCGTAAAGTTTAGCTGCTTTTTTGATATGTACAATGTGAAAAATATAAACTAAATCATATGTTTGAAGCATGTTAGGTACATTTTGCCTTTTTGGCTTTATGAATGCTCTTTCGGCTTTTTCGGATAACTTCCATAAAGACTTTTTGGGTTTCCTGGATGACTCTTCCTCAAACCCCAAAAAAAAGGTACTACACGATTTATTTAATCTAATCTATAATCTAGTAACGGATTACGTCATCCAGGAAACCCAAAAAGTCTTTATGGAAGTTATCCGAAAAAGCCGAAAGGGCATTCATAAAGCCAAAAAGGCAAAATGTACCTAACATGCTTCAAACATATGATTTAGTTTATATTTTTCACATTGTACATATCAAAAAAGCAGCTAAACTTTACGAAATTCGTACGAAATTTTACGAAATTCGTACGAAACTTTACGAAATTCGTACGAAATTTTACCAATACCACTATTAGAAAACGAACATCGGAAATTTGTATTGGCCACACGCGCTTACCATAATGTGCCTCCTACAATTGATTGATTGATACAACAATTGTTTATAGTTTAAATCTTGTATTTCTTTCCAAAGTTCACGTATGCAGCTTGCTTGCCCATTAAATATGACCGACAAAACCAAAATGGCTGCAAAATCAAAATTCCCACCAAAAGTAAAATGGCTAATCGTGCGCACCGAAAATTTGGTGTTGCGCACCGTAAATGGTGTTGTGCGCACCAAAAATATTGTCATGCGCACCATAAATTATGTTGTGCGCACCGTAAATATTGTTGTGCGCACCGTAAATATTGCTGTGCGCACCATAAATTATGTTGTGCGCACTATAAATTATGTTGTGCGCACCGTAAATTATGTTGTGCGCAACGTAAATTATGTTGTGCGCAACGTAAATTATGTTGTGCGCACCGCACATTGTTTACAAAAAATGGCTGATCAAGACACTTTAAAAAAATTGTTTTCTCACATTTTCAGAAAAAAAGGGAGTATGCAACAACGTAAAGAATTCCAAACATTTCGCAATTTAAGGTGAAAATAGAAATAGATTCCGACTTAAGTATTTTTGTTTCTTTGTTTTGATTCGTGGACATACTTCTAAGAAAACTAATTCAGGAGATAAGATGTTTTTGTTGTTGTTGTAGTACAATAAGTCATAAAACAATAAGGAAGTCATTCGGAAAAGGCAAAAAGGCATTAAGGAAGTCATCCAGGAAGTCATTCGGAAGTCAAAAAGGCATTAAGGAAGTCATCCAGAAAATCGTCCAGGAAATCCTCCACTGTAGAAGTTTCCAACACCTCCTCCTCTGTGTGTTTACTTGAGCGGGACTTTATGCAATAATTAAAATTAAAAAAGTGAAACACATATTCAGAAAGTTACCCAGAAAGTCAAAAGGGTATTAAGAAACCAAAAGTCAAAAAGGCATTCACCATCCGGGAAAGGCAAAAAGGCGTTAAGAAATCCGAAAAGGCAAAAAGGTCAGGAACCTGGAAGGCCAAAAAGGCATTAAGAAAACAGAAAAAGCAAACGGACATTAAGAAAACAGAAAGCCAAAAGGGTATAAGAAACCAAAACCCAAAAAAGGCATTAAGAAAACAGAAAAAGCAAAAGGATATTAAGAAACCAGAAAACCAAAAGGGTATTAAGAAACCAAAAGCCAAAAAGGCATTCAGCATCCGGGAAAGGCAAAAAGGCGTTAAGAAACCCGAAAAGGCAAAAAGGTTAGGAACCTGGAAGGCCAAAAAGACATTAAGAAAACAAAAAAAGCAAAAGGACATTAAGAAAACAGAAAGGAAAAAGGGCATTAAGAAACCAAAACCCAAAAAGGCATTCAGCATCCGGGAAAGGCAAAAAGGCGTTAAGAAACCCGAAAAGGCAAAAAGGTCAGGAACCTGGAAGACCAAAAAGGCATTAAGAAAACAGAAAAAGCAAAAGGACATTAAGAAACGAGAAAGCCAAAAGAGTATTAAGAAACCAAAAGCCAAAAAGGCATTCAGCATCCGGGAAAGGCAAAAAGGCGTTAAGAAACCCGAAAACACAAAAAGGCGTTCAGGAAATCATCCAAGAAAAGCCAAAAAGGCATTAAGAAAACAGAAAAACCAAAAGGGAATCCAGAAAAGCCATCCAGCATCCAGAAAGCCATCCAGCATCAGAAAGCCATCCAGCATCCAGAAAAGCCATCCAGTATCCAGCATCATCCCTGGATGACGTAATCAGTCCTGGAAATTCCATGAAGTTCAGAACCTTAACAAAGTTCAGAATCTGGTTTAGTAAAATTCACAACCAAATCTACCTTAGCAAAGTTCAGAACCAAATCTAGCAAAGGTCAGAACCAAATATGTTTAGCGAAGCTCAAAACCAAATCTGAGCAAGGTGCAGAACCAACACTCAAGGTCAACACCCAAGGTCGTCAACGTGACCTTGGAAATAACCCCGTTCACGTGGCCTTGGAAATACCCAAGGTCAAAAAGAGAAAGCGCAAGTGCCGGTCTTCTACTAGGGATGTTTCGTACAGGTATGCAATTTCATGTAAAATATCCAGATATACACATTACGGTTAATGCAATAAAAAAATTAATAAAGACGCGATCTGTTGAAGACAAAAAGAAACGAAAAAGGCATGCCGTGAAGAAATTGAAAATTGATTGTAAAATGGCAATGTATTGTTTGAAATGTGGTATGCATAAATTCCTATATAGATCTAATCAAAATCAATAGAATAGGGAGTTTTTGGATATCGTAAAAGCAAATACGGTAAACGCTAAAATCACGTGACTCACTTCTGCGCTTGAGCAGTACTTATCGTAGTACTTTAGCGTTTAGCGTAATACCATTGTAAATACAATGGTAATACGATAAACCCAAGCAAATACCGTATAAGTTTTCGTTGCCGTTAATTAGGGAGTTTACAAATGTAATATTGGTAGTATGGTAATATTGGTACGAGAAATTTCGTTTAATAGGTACAGCTGTTT
This sequence comes from Pyrocoelia pectoralis, assembly GCA_036250285.1. Classification (NCBI taxonomy): domain Eukaryota; kingdom Metazoa; phylum Arthropoda; class Insecta; order Coleoptera; family Lampyridae; genus Pyrocoelia; species Pyrocoelia pectoralis. Next base: position 76,003,920 of record CM070075.1, on the reverse strand, counting down.
TATTTTCATGTGCTATAATTCTTCCGTTTTACTATCAAATTTCTGAAAATAACAAACACGTCAATTTTTTAGGTTACTTGGAATACTATAGGACACCATATTTACACATTTATTTATTTACGTTTACCGTATACCGTATACGATATCCAAATACACTCTATGAGTGACATACGATATTTAGTTTACCGTATTGAATCACGTGATTTTAACGTTTACCGTATTTGCTTTTACGATATCCAAAAACTCCCTAATGATAGTTTTTTCCAACGGCTGTTTTAGATACGTTGCAAGCCTCTACAAAATTCGCTTTTCCGTTTAAAGTATAAGAGCTAGAGAGTTAAAAAAACAACTGAAATAATTAGAAAGGCTAGTTGTATAGCTTGGGACATTTTGGGTAATTTTGAAACCAAAAACATAAAAAATGAGTTGGAAAGAAAACAATTTTAGGCGAATTTTGCAGGCACAAGGTAAACGTACCATCGATTGTTAGCAAAAAGTGACACAAGGGTGCTCTAGATACTTTAAATACATACAATACAATAAATAATATTTTTGGAAAATGTATGGCAAGACCAGCAAAGCAATACAACAAGAAAATTGTTTCGTTTTCTTTTCGTTTTATATTTTGGCTTCAAAATGACACAAATTGTCTCTAGACAATCCATGATGTGTCAGTAATACACGAAGGGGGTAAATGGTAATAAATAAAATAAATACTCAAAACCTCCCCTTAGACAATGAAATTAAATGTGTGTAAAATGTCAGACTTGATGATAACAATGGGATGAATGGTTATGTTTTTTGTATAATAAGTCCACCGAAGTGAACTGAAACATTAGCCCCGATACTATGATCGGCAACACTAATGGTATATGAAGTTAAACAAACCCCCTGCTACTCACTTTCACAGGGTGACTGACCTACATTAATCGGAAGGAAGATTTTTAAGAAAAACACCTCGTTATTAACCTCAACAAAGGTGAAAAACAAAAGTAAAGTTTGACAAATTAACAATTTAAATTTAAAGGCGACATGTTTCGAGACCAAACTAGTCTCATTTTCAAGCAAATATGATTCAAAAATATTTCATATTCATATTTGCTTGAAAATGAGACTAATTTGGTCTCGAAACATGTCGCCTTTAAATTTAAATTCTTAATTTGTCAAACTTTACTTTTGTTTTTCAACTGTGTTGATGTTAATAACGAGGTGTTTTTCTTAAAAATCTTCCTTCCGATTAATGTAGGTCAGTCACCCTGTGAAAGTGAGTAGCAGGGGACTACCACTTAATTGTTTAACTTCATATACCATTAGTGTTGCCGATCATAGTATCGGGGCTAATGTTTCAGTTCACTTCGGTGGACTTATTATACAAAAAACATAACCATTCATCCCATTGTTATCATCAAGTCTGACATTTTACACACATTAAATTTCATTGTCTAAGGGGAGGTTTTGAGTATTTATTTTATTTATTGTCTCTAGACGACTATACAACTAGCCTTTCTAATTATTTCAGTTGCTTTTTTACCGAATTTTGTAAAGACTTGCAATGCATCTAAAATGTCCGTTGGAGAATAAACATAACGGTTTCATGAAATTGTGCCGAGTATTTTCAAATTTTGCAGATATATACGAGGGTTATTTTTTTTCAACCTCCGATTGGGTATAAAGGAAAGACGGGTTCATTAGGTATATGCGAGGGTTATTTTTTTTTCAACCTCCGATTGGGTATAAAGGAAAGACGGGTGAATATAAAAAAATGATTCTATTACCAAAAGTAATGTACAATCAAGGTTACTTCTCTACGTAATCACCTTCATGATTGAGGCTTTTGTCATATCTGTAAACAAGCTTAAACCCTCTGCATAAAATGTAGCCGCCAATGATTTGAAGTGAGTTGTGACGGTTTCTTTGAGCTCTTCGTCAGTTTGGAAGCTGCCCGCCAAGCCACTTCTTCAATTCAGGGCATTGTCATGGATCGAGGCAATTCCAGAAGTTTTTGTGACCAAAAAGGTGTGTTGTTTGTAGAGTTTATGCAGTCGGGGACAACAATTTGCAGATTCTTATTGTAAAACTTTAGAAGCATGCTGACTTCTGGAATTGTTCTGATCCATGACAATTGCCCAGAATCATCCAATTGTACACAATTACTCCTGCCTACGTATTCACAAAGATATAAAAACGTACTGGGTCGTAAGAGACATTACATAGGTTACCTAAATGTTGGTAAAAAGTAGAAGATGAGTATGAACTTACCTTACTAGCGGCGAATTATCTAATAAGCACAGTATACCCTAAGAGCCTAAAACGTTGGCCGCCCTATATTGCGCACCTCTGACACATTTTAATTGTTTTTTTGTTTACCATTCATATTATTTAATCAAAATTGGAATTTGGGAAGTGGCATAACTTTCGTTATTGGGTTTCGTTGACCGGAAGAACAGTGTTTCAACAGAAACACATGAAATATCCCAACAGGATTTGGTAATATGAAAACTTTTATAAAACTTTTTCACTTTCACTTTTCTTATGAAAGATGGGTACCGAACCACATAAACAGTATTTATGACAGAGAAGCAAGAAATGTTTCAACCAATTCTACCCCAAATTAAATTTTGACCCAATAGGGGATTTGGTCTCAGAAGCAAAACGGAGTTATTTGGATAACACAATAATTCGATTTTTTCCTAAAGAACCGCATTATGTTTCGTATTTACTACGAATTCATTCAAATATTAGCATAAAATATTCGAAATTTGATTACTGGGGGAGTAAGAACGGCGAACTATCTATAATTTATCTTTGACTCAACTCCTGATGGGAATCATTCAAACCAACGTACTTACTCATATTCCATTTTTGTTAAGTACCTATGTGTGTTGAACAATTTGCTTTTTTTGTAATTTTGAATACTTTTAAATAATTGGTCAATCTTTCAACGTCAATAACTATGGTCAGGGTGATATTCAGCTTTCCAAATAGTTCCTGTTATTATTATGTTGTGTATTGAAGTTAAATGTAATCACGAACTCTTTTTGAATTATATAGCCAGTAACTTATGGTGTTCCAAACTATTTTCTGTTCTTTATTGTAATATTTTAATTCCCACGTATAAATTAATATTTACAATATTCCTTATAAAGTCTCAATATATCTTAGAATATTCCTCTTTCTTCCTTTACTACAGCAACTGTAGGGATATTTATAATAACAAAAACATTTTATTACTATTTTATTGAAATACGACGTTTAACAAATAGGTACGTATCGTTCGTTAGTCATTTTCTAAAATAATAAAATTGCACAACATTTAAAAATAAAATATTAATATATAGTTTCTTATGTTACACATGAACTATGTTCTTATGGTCGACAACACGTTTGGACTAAATAACAGAATTCACTGATTTATAATTCTTTTTAACTGTTATACTTTATTGCTTTTATTTAATATTCGACGTCCATGTTGACGTCTCCGTGGAACACTAAAATCTATCGCTTTGTACAGTTTTTTTTTTACAAAATCAGTCAATATGTGAAAACACCCAAGATGTGTGTCAATGTGGCGAATGTGATTGATACGAAGCAACGTCAAGACCTGCACGAAGAACGGCCTGACTTGCAAATACCCTACCAGCTAAATCACCAAGAGCTCTTTCCAGTTGTTGATGTTGACTTCTAACGGCGAATCTGTTAACATGCACCGGTATCGGAACTACTAATTTACTTTTATTCGGTTGGCCCGTTTTCGATTGATGTGGACCGGCAGCAAGACCGGCCTTCACTCTTTCCATTTTGCTCTACGATTTTGAAACCATATTTTCACTTGAACTTCGCTTAAACGTAGCGCGGATGCGATTTGACTACGTTCCGTTAACGATAGGTATTTTTTGGCGTGAAATTCTCTTTCTAATTCTAGAAGTTGTTCGCTCGTAAATGCCGTCCGTCGGCGGCGAGTTTTTGTTGATCCCGTTCCACCTTCGCATGCCGTATCCGTGGTGTGGTTGTCATCTAGTTCTTCTTCGATATCGGAATCTGAAAGAAATAATATAATTTGAGTTACTTACTTATTTTCAATTATAACTAACATTTTAGAGTGATTTTTAATATCGATATAGCTAGGGAGGAAAGTGCTGTGAAAAAATCTTGCATCGTGGATACGCCCCTAGAATTACTCAATTACTGTCCAAAAGATAACTCATTACGGTACTAATTGTTAATTAGTTATAGAAATTATCCAGTGTTTTTAGATACTCGTAGGTATTAATAAAAATATTCCATATTTTGAACCGAAGAATTTAAAAATCGAATGCGTTTCGTTTTATAATCGAGGGTTCCAAGCTTCAGATTTACTTTGTGGAACTCCATAAGTAATTGTAATCATAAAATATTAGTGGAATTACTATATTTCTATTATTACAATGAATTAAATCGTTTATTAGTAGATATAATAATTGTTAAATGGGTTAATAAATGACGCAAACCATTCACAAATAATATCTATAATTTAACATTTATTATAAGAATTTCCATGACCATATAACTCAAAATGTCATCTATAAACTCTATATCACAGATAAGAACTTATCTGTGTCTGTATTATTGCAAATCACAATAAATATATAAATGGCATCGATGTTAAACGAATATAACTGTATAGGAAAGTCTTAAAAAATCAGTACGTAACGACAAGTCTTACTATAGCCCCAAACTTCTATGTTATATTATGCTTTTTTTTATAACTTATTAATACATTTATTTAAATGTCATATTGTCATTTCAATAATTGTTAGGGGTAAATATATTAATATATTAACGCAAATCACATTCTAACAAGCAAAACAAGTTGCAAAAAATACTCTAAAATTAGTCAATGGTAAGTAACCCATATTATATGTATAGTATAATGATCAGAAAATGATGGGTGTAGACATGATTCTTTTAATAACAGTTACTCCTCTTATTTGGCATTCGAAAGTATAGAATGGTATCAGCGTCGTATTTTACGACCATATGAGTTCTACGCATATGGATGTTCAAACAGGTCAATGTAACTACATACAACTATTTAACATACCTAAAAGCGAAGGAAATAATTGTATTTTTGGAGTCTCTAAACAGACTGACTATTTACACAGGATAAATTCATAATGTAAAACCCGAACATCGAATGGACTAAGTTCATTTCTTTACGCCTTCGAAGTGGGCAGCGTTTTCCAGCATAAATCCTTTGCCTCTCTTTCACTTTCAGAAGAAACTTCTTATTGGGGTGTGGGACTTCTAACTGTCCTCAAAGATATGTAAACTATCTATTTGTCATAATCATAAAAGTATTAATTATCAATATAAGTAATAATACAGGGTGGGTCATTGAAAAGGTAACACGCCTGTTTTGGGACACTTAGACAAGTTTCTTAAAAAAACGCTCGGACACGTCGATTTTCTATTGTTGGGGGACAACTTTTGATATCAAATTTGACTTTGTCAGGTCAACCCCCTAGGCCCAGCAACCCCTAACTCAAGAATTTAAATAGGGAAAAGGAGTTGAGCGACCCCTCATTTGAAACGTCTTTTAATTCTCTATTCGACAGTATGAATGAAAATTAGTTTTATTCAATTTTTTTTTCACCCCCATGAAAAGCACCTTCTAGATTAACTAAGGTGGGGGTGTTGTTTAGGTAAAATCCTGAAACACGCCACCTTTGACCTTTTGAACGGCACATTTCAGGATTTTCCTAAACAACACCCTCACCTTAGTTAATCTAGAGGGTGCTTTTCATGGGGGTGGAAAAAAATGAATAAAATTAATTTCGGTCATACTCTCGAATAGGGAATTGACGACGCTTCAAATGCGGGGTCGCTCGCCACCCTTTCCCTATTTAAATTCTTGAGTTAGGGGTTGCTGGGGGCTAGGGGGTTGACCTCACAAAGTCAAACTTGACATCAAAAGTTGTCCCCCAAAAATAAAAAATCGACGTGTCCGAGCGTTTTTTTAGTGTCCCAAAACAGGCGTGTTACCTTTTCAATGGCCCACCCTGTATGTACTTATGACTTTTCACTAATTCGTGGTAACCACAAGTCTACGTTGACAATCATGTATGTATGTATAACTTAAAAGAAAGGCTGCCGAAACGTAGATAGTTTACTAAAAACGTTAATACACGAATCGTATCCAGAAAATGTGTTCAAACGATAATAAAGACATTCGTGGAAGCTTAAATAATAGTATAACTTTAATTGTCTACATAAATTAATACTTTTACAAATACCACTGAATAACTAAGTAACTAAAATAAACATAAATCTTCAAAGACCCCACTGTCCCCATAGCCTAGTCCTCTCCTAAGTGTCCCTCGTTTCCTTCCACTCCCTCCCTTTCCAATTCTTTCTTTCTTCCACCTTCTCCGTTCATCCTATTCCTTCCCCTCCTTTCCTAAGATCTCTCTTCATCCTCTTTCCTCAGCTCTTCACATTCTCAACATATGCATTAGACTCTCCCGTTCCATTCCACACAACTTACATTCTTTTTTAACATCCTCCCACCAATATTTATGTTCTCACATGTACGTCGTCCTTATTTTCATATGTCATCTTATATCCCAGATAATTCATTTCCCCACACTTTCTATGTTCTCTCTACCCCACTCCACTCCTGCTTTCACTTTTTCCTCCCCCGTCTGGAACACTACTATCTTAGTTTTTCCAACATTCACTTTCGTTTCTCGTTTTTCTAAGAAGTCTTTAACTGTTACCATCATATCTCTCATCCTCCCCCCCCCCTGTTCTTGCCATTATCACTATATCATCTGCGTATGCCATCGCCCACACTTTGTACCTCCCAATAACCACCCCTCCACTTTGTTTATTCCTTAGTCTTTCCACCAGCCCTTCAATGTAAACCGCGAGGAGACTTGGGCTCAGAGGGAGCCCTGTCTCAGCTCCTTTGTTATTTCAAATACCCCTCCTACTTACCCCTCCACTTTCACGCTACACCTCGTTTCTCTATAGATCTCCTCTGCATCAGAGTGTGACATATGCGAATGTTTTTCATAACAAGGCATTAATAAATTATTATTATTATTATTATCATCATCCTTTCTAATCATAACTAAACCCATAAGGAACAAAATTTTTATATTTAATTCTTTCATGCTTTTGTTCCACTTATTTGCTCATTTATAAGTATTTCTCGCATAGAATCAATAGAAGTTTTCCTCTAATTTTCATCAACAATAGTCTTAATTTTTAACAAATGTAATAACCTCTAACTATCTACTCAGTAGGTAGGAGAATAAGAGACAAATTCAGGTTAATATGAACTGCATACTAAAGGTTTCGTTATGTCTTTTAAAAAAAATAGTGGCGTTTCTGATGATATTATGGAGGGCTTCAATTCGCCAAATTTTATTTAATCCGCCGGCATTACAATAATTATTCTATCGACCTCTTTTTGGGTATCTAATTCGCAATGAGTGACAATATGATTCATTTTCACACGAGCATTAAAAACGAAAGTACCTATAGGTACTGCAAGTTGTCATCATTTTCATGTTGCAGATAAGGGCTTTGGTATTCATTAAAAATTTTCGTATGTATCTACCACACGACGACGGCCTATATAATTTGTAACCTACCTTACTATTCTAAAGCAAAGCAATTTATTATACAGGGTGGGGCACCACATACGGGACGGAAGTTGGTGCCTAAACTATAACAATTTTTAAAAATCTTTTTAAATGCATACATGTAGGTCAATAAGAGCTACATTTTAAAAATATTTATAAATATACAGGGTGGTTCAAAAAAATGTGGCGTATCAAAGTATCAATATTTTTTAAATGGAACACCCTATATATCATCACATTTTCGTATTTAACGTTAAAAAATAATGTCTCTTTCTTAACAATTCCCTATACCTATCTTTTATGGTTTTCGAGATATCTCGGTTTTCTCGAAATACAGTAGGTCACAGAAAAAAGAATAACGGCAAAATGGTAGAGGTAAAAGAAATTGCTTTGAATCAGTTGATTTGAAGCCTTTTGGCAACTATTTGCAATATTTATTATTATGTAGAAATGTACAGGGTGTTCCAAAACGTACGAAATATCATTGACTCCTGCTAATTTAAATAACTTGCTTATTTTAAATAGAACACCCTGTATTTTTACCCTATTCGATACAGTAAATATTGTCTTTCAAAAGATATTAGGGTTCCCTATAGCTAAGTATACTATTTTTCACGTAACCAATAGATAACAACAAGTGGGTCCAAAAAAAAGGATAACGGCAAAATGGGTAGGCGTAAAAAAAATTGCTTTGGATCAGTTGATTTGAAGCCTTTTGGCAACTATTTGCAATATTTGCTATTATGTAGAAATGTACAGGGTGTTCCAGAACGTACGAAATATCATTGACTCCTGCTAACTTAAATAACTTACTTATTTTAAATAGAACACCCTATTCGATACAGTAAAATATTGTCTTTCAAAAGATATTAGGGTTCCCTATAGCTAACTATAGTATTTTTCACATAACCAATGGATAACGTGTTTGAAGGTCAGCTCTATGTCATTCTCTTAGGAGTAGTAGGCAGGGTATTATTGTAAACAATACCTGAAATTATTAAATTTACTTTAATTAGACGTTTCCTACAGCCAAGTTGTTGATTTGTGCTTTACCTACATTACTTCAGTTCAATATTAAATTGTTGAAACCAAAAAAATTACAATGAATAACTGTAAAACATTGAATAATCACTCAACGCTGTAAATAATTTATTGTAATATTTAATAATTAGCGAAGCTTATAAAAATATCAACAACTAACATAACATTGCCAGTAATTGTAAGAATTTGAGGTATCGTTCAGGTATACTCCTAAGAGAAAGACATAGAGCTGACTTTAAACACGTTATCCATTGGTTACGTGAAAAATACTATACTTAGCTATAGGGAACCCTAATATCGTTTGAAAGACAATATTGTACTGTATCGAATAGGGTAAAAAAATACATGGTGTTCTATTTAAAATAAGCAAGTTATTTAAGTTAGCAGGAGTCAATGATATTTCGTATGTTCTGGAACACCCTGTACATTCTACATAATAGTAAATATTGCAAATAGTTGCCAAAAGGCTTCAAATCAACTGATCCACAGCAATTTTTTTTTCCTACCCATTTTGCCGTTATTCTTTTTTCTGTGACCTACTGTATTTCGAGAAAAACCGAGATATCTCGAAAACCATAAAAGATAGGTATAGGGAATTGTAAAGAAAGAATTATTTTTTAACGTAAAATACGAAAATGTGATATATATGGTGTTCCATTTAAAAAAATTTAACTTTGATACGCCACATTTTTTTGAACCACCCTGTATATTTATAAATATTTTTAAAATGTAGCTCTTATTGACCTACATGTATTTATATAAAAAGATTTTTAAAAATTGTTATAGTTTAGGCACCAACTTCCGTCCCGTATGTGGTGCCCCACCCTGTATGAGGAACGTACCTATACAGTGCGTCACAATTAAAACGAACTACCCTAAACAACTTATTACCCTAGTTTTAGCACATTTTCCAGGTTCATACCTAATAGTACAGATGTAAATAGTATATGTAGTACATCTGTGCTAATAGGTACAAACCTCGGACCAATATGTTATTGGTCCGAGGTACAAACTTACTAATTTAATTCGTTCGCATGCGGGTGTATAAGTACATCGTTTTTATAAAGCAGTGATTGATGGAGAATCGAAAAATCTTTCAAATAACTGTAATTTCCTTTGAAAACTTTTCACGTTAGAGTTGGACGGGGTAGGGTAGTTGGTTTTTTCTTAAAACGTGTCTTTAAAATCAACTTTTACGCAAAGAGCAAGGAGCTTATAATTTTTATTCAAACAATGTTATTTTGTTTGCTTGTATAGTAGCTTAACTTAGTACCTACAAAAAATTAAAGATGCGATTAAACTGGTGGCAACATGTATTAAAAGCAGGGGAAATGGTAAAGTTGTCTTATTTTATTATTAATGGGAACGTGAAATTACGAATTTGAGCCATATATAGCATGCCATGCGGCGCAGTAAAGGGTTAAGTTTTATTACTTCCCACGGGTTAACAATGTATTACAAATTATTTCTCATAGATCACAGTTAAGTTCATTAATTAGTTAATTAATTGTAGACATAACTGTTGCGAATTTAAAATTAGACATTAGTAGAAGAGATACCAAGTAAATGATTATTATTTTATTAATAATAATTCGGAAAGTTTGTTCGACATGCTCCGAACGAGGATACGAATAGTAATATAGTAGTAATAGGAATGAGCTCCTGAATCGCGTTATAAGTACATACATTAAAATTTGAATAAATCTACAAATCAACAACTCCAAGAATGAGGTATATAATCGTCATATTAGGTTATTAGTTTTAATTCTTTTTTTTAATGTAAAGGGTCGCTACCACGTCAACAATAAAACAGTTACTTGATCATGCATCATTCCAAACCAACATTAAATAAATTGATTCTCAAACATGTTCACTTTTATTTGAAATTTACTTACGTCCAAACGACACACTACATACATATTCACCCTCAATTTGTGAGGGGTTGTCTCCGTATGGGGTTTGCAATACACAAAGATATAATAACAATATATATAGTTCGTGGGTGGGTTTTGAATTATAATTTATAGCGTGTTATGCGTTCTGTAATTTTCCCATTTCCGCTCTTCGTTTCTATATGATCATTTTAATTTACATAGAAATGAATAAACAAATTACCCACAAATACATTTTCTAATAAATGGGTCGTATCTGTTATGAGCGATTAAAATTTTAGTTGGTATTTTACGTTTGAAGCATTAAAAATATTGTTGAACACGATCCAAAAGTAATTCGAAAGAAAATATAATATGTTTGTTTAAAATTTATACATGAAAGTATGCGTAAAAATGCAGGTTGAAAATTCAATGATCCAATGGATTGATAAACAAATAATTAAAACTTACTTTAAGCTTAAGCTTCCTTATTATATTGTCTCTACTTAGAAGAAAAATGGAAAACATCTGTTTGAACATGGTGTTCGAAAATAGGATTCAATTTTGTTGGAGATGTCAAGCGTTGTGAGTGAGAATTAATGGGTGGCGTTTCATCTACCTAGTTCTTTGTGAAATAAGTGTTATTTACAATAAATTCAAAGCTGTTTCGGCAGCAATGATGCCAAACTTTACCGCAATAAAGTGAATTTATGTTAGTAAAGACGAAAGTGGGACGTTTACCACACAAGGTAATACTGTGTGTGTGTGATTTTGGCTGAGAGAACTGTAGAAATCCTGATTCAGTTATTCAGATGAAAGTTTTAGAAGATCCGTTGCACGCCACAGTCGATGTTCGACATCATAGCGTAATGCGTAAAAGCATTGAATAAAGAAGTTAGGAAAGAAGCGCAATACCTATACTCGTTTGCGTAGCTTACGATCATTCCGAGATTGAGATGTCGCGTGTTCCGAGATGGAGAGGAGAGATTTCTCAAGTCGTGTTCCGACCTTGATACAAACTCTATACTACCTTCACCGTTTGTTATGATGCGACAGCAGTAATAATTGAAGCCTTGATTTTGCGTTGTAGCTTACATAACGTAATTAATTGCATACTGCATACATCAACAATTACAGACTATTATACTACTTGAACTTTATTTATGGTTAAATAATGCACTTTTAAGATCTACGAAATTTATTAAGGATAATCACGTTTCAGGAATTTTTCCATTCAATGTCCAAAATATTAAAATTTATTACTGGTCATATAATTTAAGAGTTCATTACCTCGTCCCTTTGTAGGTAAATAATCTTTGTATTTACTTATGCCGACACAAGGGGTTGGGCGTGCGAATCATCCACTAATAGAAATACCGACAAGTTGTTATAAAGTGCAAGTGCAGCGTGCAGCACACATAGGTACCGAATACTTTTTACAATATAGGTACAGCGTGTCTCACGGTGACCACCCATTAGAATATTTCAGAAAATATTACGATTTGAATTTTGAAAATTTGGGTGATGGGGTTTTCGGGCGTGGCCTCCTCAAATAAAATAATGGCGTCTACGAAACACTTCCGGTTTTTCCGGAAATGACACCAACTTTGTTATTTTAAATGTAACACCCTATATATTATTCCGATTTTGGATTCTACGTACGTAAAATTTTAGGTGGACTTTCATCAAGTTTTCTTATTCCTAAAATTAACCGTTTCCGAGATATTTAATGTTTTTAATAAAAATTAAAATAAACACTATCTAGCTTAAAACCGTGTGAATTCTACAGCAAGAAAGATGATGGAACCATATTGATACGAGAGATAGCTGGACCCCTAAGCTTCCCATCCGTACTTTCAAAGTGGCTTAATTGCATACAGGGTGGTGGAAATTTAATGCCGAGTTTAGTTAAATTCAAATCATCATAAGTTGGTTTTTTCAAATGGAACACCCTGTATGTTTCATCGTCGTCTGATGCAAAATTTCATTCTCTTTCGAACGGTACTATGGTTCCCTATACGCATACCTATCTCTTCTAGTTTTTGAGATTGTTTTTTTGTGCGGTCAACTAAGGTCATTCAATTTCTTGCGTTGGTTGTTTTCAATTTTTTAATAATAGTCCAGTCGACAGGTTGGAAAAAATGGGGTTAGGTGGAAAAAGGTCGGAAGTTAATGAAACTTTGTGATGTTGTTGTGGGATGGTTAATTAACATTTTCTCAAGTTTTGGACCTCGAGGACCCTGTGCGAAAAGAGGAAGGGGGGGAAAACTGTAAATTTTTCGACATTCCTCCAGTTTTCCCTTTTTTCCCTTACGTCTTACGGCAAAAGCATTTCTACACTTTTTTGTAGAGCGTTAAATTTCCTACAATTTTGACTGGTCAAGTATGTTTGTAGGTCAATTCGTTACCGAGATATGGCGCTTCAAAAAAAGATCATTTTTCAAAATTCGCTAAAAAATGCAGAATTCCATCTTCTGAATTATCATGAAATGTTGTTGTAATTATGGTTCCTGGTTACAATTACATCTTCTAATAAATTAAACTAATTTATCCCTATTAATTAAATAAAATTTGCCAAGATCGTGTGTGTTTTCACGGTCCTGT